>VXBI01001933.1:286318-345449 GCA_013397375.1 Toxostoma redivivum
TTTTTTGGTTAGAGTTGAGACTAAATGCTTGAGAGACAATATTTTGTGTTTAGACTTACATGTTTATTAATTTTATTTATGTTACAGTGACTTTTACAGTATTTCTAGTTAGCAAGTTAAAAATGGTGATGCATCTCATCATCTACCAGGCTTTTTAAGGGCCAACTTGTTTAATTAAGAACGGATATTTAAATTATTTTTATTTTTAACTCAGTAAACACTCATGACTCACAATGCGGAATTTTCTACCTAATCACAAAAATACCACCTAGATTTATGAAGAAGAAGGTGAAGAAGAAAGAAACCTTCACCCTAAAACCTTCATCTTGTTTTATACCCATTATTATATTCTAAAACTTCAAATCCTTAGTTTTCCACTATGTGATACTACACACTTCTATGCAAACTACACACTAGTGACCTTAGTTCTATTATTCAATTTTGGAAGCCTTTTCCATGGCCTCATGTTTAAATTAGTGCTTTCTTGAGGGTCAGTGCCTGTCAGTACAGAAAGCCTAAAACTCTCAGTTTCTAAGGTTCCAACAGGAGAGCACTCATTGGATGAGTTTTTGATTTAAAAGATCAATAGAGGAGTATCCAATTTATGGATTAGGTGGGTCTTCCTGTTAGTTTAATCCAAATAAAACTCAGTTTCTGTGCTCTGAGACACAATGACCATCAAGATGTGGTAAAGGGGAGGGATCTGGAGATTCAGTTCTGAAAGGAGAACCCTTTACTAGTGAAGAAGAGCCAAGAAGCAGAGCAGGAAATTGGATATTTCAGATACAGGTTAATATCTATTTTCCATCTAATGCAAACATCTTGGTTGGTGTCTAGCATTGTATCTGCACCAAAAACTGAGCTGAATGACAAAGAAGGAAGGAGTTCTGAAGGGTTTTTACAGATTTTGTTGATTGTCTAGTTATTAAAAAAAAAAAAAACAAACCAAAAAAACCAAAAGAAAAACCACCAACCCACAAAAAAAAACCAAAAAACCCTGGGAGTGCTGGGCCAGAGACCTGTTTGAGAATGGCATAAACAACCATCATTATCTCCACTGCAAAAAGAGAAAATCACACTTAAGTGCAGAGAGAGGTTATAGTGACAGGTCAGAAGTGGCTCAGGAGACAAGGGGGAATCTTTCAGAGAGGTTTAGCTAAAGCCCTGGGATTTAGGGTCCAAATCCCTGAAAGCAGATGAGAGCAAATGCTGCTCTAATGAGCTCTAATGCCAATTATAAATGGCATCCTCTGCTTGGTCAGGAAACCACACGTGAGCTTTTAAAATCATCTGGATTTCTTCCACAGAGGAAAAAAAATACATCCCTATTACTTCTTTTTATGAGATCCACCTCTGGTGCCTTCTGCTTAATGATCAGTGCAATATAAAGCATCAGTCAGTGCAACAAAAAGGAGCACAAGCAAGCCATGTTCCTTGGCTGATTTATTTCCTGTGTGGCTGCAGGAGGGAATGTAGGAAATGCCTCTTCCTTGCCCTATTAGAGGCTCCAGATTGCAGTAAGCACATTTTCAATATTTACTCAATGCCTCTGGGCTCAGGGCTGTTGGTGTTTTCACAGAAAAGCCTCTTGCATGTATTCATAACTTAATTCCTTTCTGAGACCCCTCAGATCTGTGTCAATTAATGGCTTTTTAAGAGGCTGATAATAATTTTTAAAAGGCCTTTGACTTTTCCAATATCAATTTTTTTTAATACACTGAAGAATGCTTTCCTTTCACATTCATGGGGCTCAGGGAAAGGGGAGGAGAAAAGTTGTGTAGGCATTTTCTCCTCAGTGTTTCCAACCTTTAACACCTTTGAAAATGCACCAGTAAAAAAAGGAACCTACCTAAAGTGCTTTAACAGTTGCTAAAACGTTTTTTGTCCCCTCCTGCACTAACCCACACATTTTAGAGATCTTTGGGAAAAGGCTCACATTTAAGAGCAAATGATGACCCTTTTATGCTCTTTTACAAGTTGGATTTCACAGGAAATTCTATGGAGTCTCTTCCCACAGCATCTTCTGCTACTTTATAAATTAGATTTGGCCAAATTTACTCCATTTCTGTGCTGCAGAAGTACAGAGTAAAACCAGTCTTAAACCTTTATTTAGTTGGGGTTTTTTTGTCTGTTGCTTTGTTGTTGTTGTTTGTTTGGGGTTTTTTTGCATTTCCCTACTGTAGCAGACTGGAAACTGTACAGCAGTTAATAAGCTAATAAATACAACATGAAAATTAGCCATGCACTCTATTTATCACAATTTATAAATTCTATTACAAAACCTTAGAGAATAAAAATTAAATCAGTGGTTTTGTCTTACATGGTGTTGATATAAAAAGGAACAATGCTGGTCCAGAAATGTTATGTCTATATTGGCAGATCAGAGAAGAAATAGGGAAGAACTAATGTATGATGTCAGGTATAAAGAGACTTTCAGAAAAGAATTTTTCATTTAAGCCCAGCTGACTTGCCTGGAAATTGGGATCTTAAACAAACCCTAGCTCTGAATGTTTATCCAAAAATCAGAATTCAACATGGTGTTCATTTCACCTTAGTTTTGCATTTCATATGTTGTGTAATTTCAGATGTTCATTTACACTCCCTTTGCAGTCAGTGCAGAAGAGCAGCATCTTCAGAGAGGAGCCCATCTTGTTATTCTTGGTCTATTCAGATTTTATGATGGGATAAATCTCTTTATGAGGTGTCCATATGTGGTGATATGGCAGAGTATAATGCTATTCAGGAATATAAAAATAAAGGCAGAAGAACAGAAGTTAATTAAAATATTTTAAGACTTTAGTTCCCATGAGGATTAAAATGCTTTCTAATTTTGTCTTTTTTTTTCTTTTATTATTAGTTCACTTTTGCCTTATTTTAAGCTAGTCTGACAACATTCATTAGTCAGGTTTAAAAATAATCCCTTTGTGCAACACATTTGAAAATATGCATGGATTTTATTCAATCACCTACTTACATGTCTGTTTTATGCCACCTAGGCTCATGAACTCAGCACTAAGAGGTACTTTAAACTGATTTACAATATCTCGATAGAGGATGCAGTCAAGCCTAGAGAATTCTGCTCTGTCATAGATTTTAGCAGACCCCAGATATTTTAAGCATACAGAGCTTAATTCCCAAACCAGTGGGAATGATTCAATGTTGCTATAAAAGGAGGTAGAATTCCAAAAGAGAGCAAAAATTCCTTTTGAAGATTGCCATTGTTAACAGTAGCCAATCTCTCCTGTGGCAGGGACACCATTTCAGTTTTAAGTTTTTGGTAATCACTGCTTCTCATAACTTGTTGCTCAGTTCACAGCCCTGATTTCTCAGCAGGATCCCCAACTTGACCCAAATGAGGATAAGCCTCTTCCTTTCAAAATCAATGCAACATGAATGGGCAGTGGCACCAGGCAGACTTTTATTTGGTACACATTTGGAAGATGTTATTTTATCATCTTTAAATAAGAAAGGGAAAAAAAATTAAATATATGAGACTGCTCATCTCCTTGTCCCCTTCTCCAAAAGTTTCATCTCCCCCTCTCTAATGTTCTGTAAAGTGATTTTGAGTGGCAGTCATGCTGTTTTCAGAGGTTCTATTCTCCTCTGCCAAAGGCTAAAAATATGTTTGGTCACCAGTGCATCCAAGGTAATCCTATTCATATGTTGATGGTCCTTGAAAAGCCCTTCATTCCAACCTGGCAAAGCCCACGAGTTACCTAATTCCTTTTGATTCTGCTTTTCCAGAATAGAATTTTTCCCTTAGTCCTGACAGCATCAAAGTGAAAGGGTAAAATGAGCCAATGTTCAAAGAGATGAATGGGTAGGATAAAGTATATCCATCTTTCATGAGAGTAATGCTAAAATTCACCCTCCTGTCCCACAGTTACCCATAAATTATGCCACTGGTTCACAAATAATGATTTTTTTTTTTGTAACACAGAAGCTTGGATTCTTTTTTATTTTCACCACAGGCACTATTTCTCACTATTTTCTCACTATAGGGGTTATAGACTCTGCCCTGGAGTGGAATGGTCCAGGACAGTGCAGTGAGGGGTAGGGAGGCAAGAGAAAAGGAATTTATTTGGCTCATGGAATACAAATTCCTGCAGCTTAATTCTCAGTATTCTACTTTTAACTAAAAGAGGAAATTTTCTGGTGAAATGTGAGGGGGTCCTGAGCACATCCCCTCTGAAGGAGAGGCTGAGGGCCAGCTCCAGGACTGCCCAGGGGAGGGATGTCCCTGGGATGTCCCTTCCCACGGGGAGAGCTCCCAGACCTTGCTGTCACCAGTCCCTGCCCCTGGCAGCTCCTTGGTGCACCCACAGCATCTGCTGCTCCACAGCCACCCTCACCCACCTGACAAACCTTCCATGCAGAAAACAGCTTCTTTTACAAAAGACAAGAATGCATCGTGGAGAAATGCAATTAAGGATTTAGTTCTGAAGAAAAATAGATGCAGCACACTCATAACTAACTACAGTCTCTTAGCTCTGATAAATCAGTGCAGAAACTGAGCTAACAAACTCTAGAATATGACCAGAATTACATATTGAACTGTCTAAAGGCTCCAAATGGGTTTTTGTTCTGCTCCTCACATGTTGGCTTCCCCAGTAGCAGCTGAGATCTGCAATGCTGCAAAAATTGAAAATTTTCCACACGTGAACTTCTGTTCTGCTCTGTTCATCCCTCCCTTGCCAGGGAGGGAGATTCTCTCAGAAAACACTGGGATCCCACAAAAATAACACAGGTCATGAATTATTGAAAACAAGTATTAATATCTACAAAATTAATAATATATGTTGAGGCAAAGTCTCATTGTTTTTCAAACCTCTTTTTTGTAACTTGACTCATTGCTCTTTGCACACAAAATTATACTCATAGAAGCTACATCACTATCAACTAAATATTGTTTCCACAAATCCAAATGTTAACTGGCTTTTTTTTTTTTTTTTTTTTTTTCCAGATACTTCAGATTGGGTCCATGAGTTTGAATATTTGGCACAGATCCCAGGAGAGGAATTTTGCTAAGGCACTAAATGATGTAGGTTTGGGCCAGATAAAGAAATATATTTAGAATCATAAGAGCTGCTACAGCAGAGCAGGGAAGAAGTTGCAATATATGAAAATACATTTGGATGAGACTTTTTCCCTAAAATGACATCGTAACCTCTGTTTTCAAGAATGTTCACAGCCAAGGAATTCTACATTGCTCTCTCATACTCAGGTCCAAAGAAAGCCCCATGATGTGACCACCACAGATCTGTGAGCCACAAATCCACACTTCTAAAGCAGCCAACATGCAAAGGCTCAAAAACCATCTCAGGAGACACAAGGAGCCAATCCAAGCCTGTTCTGTTCCCATCCTTCCTCTTGGTCCTGCTTCCCCACAATCACCCCAAAGTTACTGCTGCTGTTCTGTGGCCCATAGGGAACCTTCTGTTATTTCAATATTCCAATGAAATCAAACCATTTCATTTTTGGAGGGTACATTTCTGGTTTGATGGTTCATGAAGAGCTGCATGAATACTAATGCCTGCTCAAAGGAGCAGGAGGGAGCACTTCAAGCAAAAAAACCCCTTGGGACAGAGAACCCAGTTATGAAACTGCACCCTGACAGTCTCAAGAATGCCTTTATTCTGAGTAGGAAAGCTTTGAAATATTGTGCATGGCAATCTCATACCCACAAAAAAAATTTCCATTAAATAATTTCTAAAGAACAAGAGGTTTTAACACAGAGATTAAATCGTGACAATCTTTCACTAAAGGAGTGGTAAAATACTCTGACCTGGATCACCTCACATCAGAGCCAGGCATAAAACTTACAGCTGCATATTCAAATTCAGGAAGTATTTAAATTTTTATGTAGCTTGATTGCTGTTAAAAAATGTTATGTAAATGGGTAATATTTGATGGACATATAAGCTGATTTTATTTGTGCAACAGCTGTGTAAACTCCCTGTAGAATAATCAAAATAAACAAATGCAAGGACCAATATAATTTCCTGAAGTGCAGTGAAAAAACACAAATAATATTTCAAGGAAAATCTTTGCTTCCCAGCCTTAACTATGCTGTGGACAGAGTAAAATACAATAGTAGCTGCAGCATGCTCGAGATTTCTGTAGTCTGAGAACAGCTTTGAAATATCCCTTTTGTGCTATCAAACAAAATGTTTAAAGTAATCCTTCTTTGTTATTGTAAGCTGAAAATGCTTTGGTCTCTCTATGTCATAACAAGCTAGCTTTGGGTTTATCTGATGGGTATTTTTCAGTAGCTAAATTATAAATTGATAAAATTATTAAATTGCTTTCTGGGGTGTAATGGGGAACCTCAAAAAATAAATTAATGAATTCAGCACCATGAAGTTCTAGGCAGCTCCACCTTTCTGTTGTTCAAATGAAAGTAGATAAATCTTTGTAGCCAGCTTAGCCCTCAGTAACACCATCATTTTGTCAGTGAGAAACAAACAGTGCTTTAGAATAAACTAAAAGTTAATCCTATAGCCAAAGTTCACTGGTCAAATTCCAGGAGAATATTCTATATTTTGCATGTGGAGCTCACAACACATAGGAGTAGAACCAGATATAATTTAATGTAAATAAAGTAACTGGAATTTATTCAACAAATCTGGCTACAGCTTTTCTGTACTGCCACACAACAATGTGTGCAGCACACAGAAAATATTTTTTTAGAGGTCATTAAAAGAAAACTCTTTTGATTTCTTCAGTTGGGAACTCATTGCACTGTTCTAACCGAGTGATGAGGAACTCCAGGATTATGTTTAGAATTATCCAGGTCCTTGAAATCCATGAACTCTGATCATTTTATGAGTATTTGCCTGTTCCTATTTTGAAAAACCCCGCTGTACCTCCTGATAGAATTTTTCTTTGGTTCAAATTAGTGGTCCAGCTCCACAAAGATTTTCCTGTAACAGACACTTGTACAGTGGCTACAGATCTCCCTGAATCAAGATAAATTTATAGATTTATAGAATCTGTTTCCATGCTGCAAATTATTTTGGGAATTGGCAGTCAGGGCCCTCATAGCAGCTAAGCAGGGCAAGAAAATCTCCAGCCACTGAATTCAGATTTGCATGTCTGCATTCTGCAGTATAAAAGCAAAGCACCTAAGAAAAGGCAGCAAGTCAAGAGGTGCTACAATCTCTGTGATGTACAGTAAATTACCTTTCCATACAAGGAGAATCTCAGTAAAGTTGCCTCATTTGAATTATTTGCTGCTTGGTCTCAGCAGCTGTAATTCAAGATCAAGTGTGCTGGACTCCAGGGGACAGTGATATATTATATTCCTGTGAAGAGGAAGACAAACCTCTGCCCCTTCCCATCATACTCAGTTTCAGGTCTACATATAAAGAGGGTAATAAATAAAGCAGCTAGGAAAGAAGGGAACAGTATACTGATAAGCACATCAGCTTTTCAGAGTGGTGCCAGCAGGAGAAATGCAAATTCTTGGGGTTTATTTCATGGGAATTAGGGGAATAGTTTCCCTCCAAGACAGTATTTTGACAAGGCTCAGAATTTCCTTAGGATGATCCTTTACCAGCAGGATTTGTGGCTTTCTGCCCACTGGTGATCTGTGACTTCATGTCTGCAGGACCCCCTGCTTGGCTGGGAGCTGTGTGCTGTACCTGAGAGCTGAGCTGCTTCTATTTATCAGAATATCTATTTATCAGCTCAGTTATTTCCTCAGTCTACCCTGGCAATTCCTTCAGCTCTGCAGTTCATCTTTCCAAGCACCTTTGCCCCTTTGGGTCCCATCTGGTTCAGTGTTTATTGATTTGTTTGGAAGGTTTTGACTTAGCTCCTCACAGAACAGACCAGATATTCAAAAACCTCTCTTGATTTCCTGCTGACAAACACGTGCTTTCTTCCAGCCTCAAATTTCATTAATCTGGCAGTTCATTTTGCCAGTTCTACTTTTTCACTTCAAAGACTCTCCTGCTTTTCTTCACAAACTGTCTAACCATAATTTGATTTTAGGTTTGAGGGGATTTTGTTTGGCAGTTGTGATTTGATGATTCTAATTTTTATATCTGCAGTTTTGTTATCCCAGGCTCTTACAGAAGGATTCCCACACACAATGTTAATTTTAAGATCTGATTATGCTTCTGATTGTCCCATTTTCATCTCATTGTCTTCAAATTGATTCTTATGCTCTGAAACTCAGTAGAATCCTATATTTAAATATGTGTCTTAATGCCCTTTGGCACCTTGGGTAAATTTTTCCACCTTTATTTTTTTTTGTACTTCTCTCTTTTTGACTGGCTTGTCAGTAGCACTACAGAGGCTGTCAGGACCCACACAAAGCACATGTATTTTGTGAATTAATATTTATAAAGACAGGCAGTGGGATGTGATTTTCATGAAAAAGGTTTCGTGCTAAACACAAAGTGTTTTTGTGTTAAATTGTTCATCAACAAAGAGCTAATGCATCAAGGAATGACCTTTACTAGTTCATCTATGCCATCAGTCTTAATTTAGAAACCCAGCAATACCCTTAAACAGGGTAATTATGAAGTTAAGCTCACACATAAATCTTCAGTGTAAAAATTAGGGCTGAGGGATATTTTAGCTTTCAGTTTTCGTTCTGTAGCATTTTGTTAGCCTAGCAAGAAGAAACTGAGGAGCTTGTAAATTCAGGGGGCGTCATCCCGAGTCCTTTCTTGAATTCAAATCAAGGCCAAGAAATCTGGGATGGAAAAACCTCACATTATTTCCTTAATTTTGCCCAAATCTGAGTGCAGGTTTGGTGCAGTCTCATTGTCTGTTGTGTTTTGGAGAGCCTGGGTGTGAAGTGTCACAGCAGGGTCTGAGTGACCTCAGCTCCCATCTCCCAGCACCTTCCTGGGTTTCCTGTATCCATCCTTAGCGAGAAAACTCTGATTTTAACAGACAGAAATACACTTGCCTGAGAAAGGAGATCTAGAAGCAAATGAGGTTTCTTAAATAGCATATAAATGTAGTAACATTTGATGTTTCCTACCCTGCAAGGATGAGATTATCTCTTGTGAAGCAGCTCCTTAAATACACATTACACCTAAAAATGCACTCCACAAGGGCATTGAGGATGGGTCAGAGCACAGGCTGTGTGTCCAGGGAATCACTGCAAGGGCAAACACTGTCAGCTGAGGGACTTGCACTCCCTCAATCTTTCTCAACTGCACACTATTTATTTAGTTCAGTGATTCCCATTTCTGTGTCTCTGCCTTTAACTTTTGTCCAACAGGATCTGTTCTCCCTTTTGTGATCAGATTCAGAAATCATTCCAGAGCTGGTGTTTCCACTACAAGCACAGTGTTTGCACACAAGGATATTGCTGCAGCTCTTTCTTTCAGCTCCCTTTTCTCCTCAGTGAGCTTGAAGAAGTTTGTTCTTAACTCACAGACTCTGAGTTGGTTACAGAGCACTGGGGAAGTGTTAGTTCCAGAGTGACTCTGAGCTGATGCTCTATAATTGCTTTTCACAGTAGAAATTTTCTCTTTTTATCCCAGAAAAACTGAAATCTCCCCTTCCCAGCTGAACCAGTGTTGGAACCCAGAAGCCTGGGAGTTTTGAACTTTCTGTGCTTTCTGGCACTGACCCCCAGGAGAACACTGCTTTTGACTTGAGACCTTGGAGGAGGCTTCCAAAATTGAGTGATGGAGTTAAAGTCATGGATGTGTAGTTAGAATAGAAGTGTGTAATTGCACATGGTGAAGGGTTTTGATTTTTGGGTTTTTAGAATACAGTAATAGGTATGGGACAAGATGGAGAATTTGGGGCCTTGGCTCTTTCCTCTTTCTTGTTCCTTCTTCTTCATGATTTCAGGCAGTAGTTTTTGGTTGGACAGTTAGTGCTGCACAAGTGGGTCACAAGTATTTGGTTATTGGGTCAAAAGTATAAATAATATAGGTGTTAGCTCTTTATTGGACTGTTTAGCTTTAAAGACCTTGTAACTAGCTCGATTCACCTCCATTTTGCTCACTTTTAGCTGGTAGCTAGAAGTGTTGCAGAACTCTCTGTACTTTAGATAAGATTTAATAAACAACCAAGTCCAAACAAGAAATCTGTCTCATTCATGTTTTAATCCTAACTCTAAGTGAAAGCAAAAGAACATGAAGACAAGCCACTAATAAAGTGGTGTTAACCCCTTACAAACCAGTAACACCAATACAATCATACTTTCACTGCTGGCCATGTCCCTGTGATTGGAAAGGCTGAATCCTGTGAGTGAACAAACACATGTGCTGCTAACTCAGTAATGCAAATTCCATCAGATTCTACAGAGAGTTTTGCTCCATCTGCAAATGCAGCTGACTGTGCTGTCCTGCACAGATCTGCCAGCTCCCCCTTTCAGACAGCAGATTTAATCAGCAAAACTAAATTGCTCAGGAATTAGCTCTGCAGGAAAAGCTGGCTCAAAAATGGATCCATTTTATTGTTTCAGAAAGTTCATAAGTGCACAATTTTTCCCAGCAGACCCATCTCTCAGGGATATATTAACTGTAATGGAACAGGCTCAATCATTCATTTCTTTCTAAGATAGGCAGGCTTATCACCATGTGGGATGGGTAAAATAGGTGAGCTGTGGAATCTGTGAAGGGTCCTCTATCATAATGTGCTGGGTAACCTTCACAAGCATGCCTAAATGTCTTTGATTAAGGGCTTTTCTTCTGTAACTTGGGATAAATGCTGCAATATTGATTTTCATAAGCTTGTTACTGAAGACAGAGAACATATTCCAAAATGGGAATTGAGCAGTAGCTAGAAAGAAAAAAACTTGAAGCTTGCACACACACACCACAAAAAAAAAAAAAAAAATTGCCCACAAGGGAGAAGAAAAGAGAGTTAGTTGTAGCAATGTCATTATAAGAACGTTGTAAATGCCTTGGAGGAAAAAGGCACTTTATTTTAAGATTACTAAATTAAGCAAAAGATGTAAGAGGAAAATGTATTTAGTATTGAAGTCTGTGGATTTCCTACAGCCCATAATATAAAGAGGGACCCAGTCTTTTAAAAAAAGGTATCTGCTACAAGCATGACATTTCTTCCCTCTGATTTTGTGCAGCAAGTGTCTGTAGCATCACTTAATACAACAGCAAGTTGTTTGCTGAAGATTCATACTCTTTTAAAGACGCCCCTCTAGGCATGTTTGGAAAAATTCCACAAGCTGATTGCTGGTTTCTCCTTTTACTCCAGAAACAGAGGGATCCTGAGTGCTGACAATCATTGTATTCAGAAAATAAACTGATTTACTTAAAGAAAACAGGACAAAGAGACACACTGGGATTGCTGAAAAACAAGATATTGGGACCTGATATGATGCTTTAAAAATATCCACAAGACTTATATTCCATTTCTTTGCTCAAACATCTGCATGTTGCTTTGTCTTCTTTTTTTTTAATAGAAAACAAGGAATAAACATTGATAGAAACACCAATATTTTCCATTAATCTAAATTTCAAAAGCAGACAGAAGAATTCTGTCATTGTTTTCCATGCTCATGTTTATAACTTAAGAGGGCTCAGTTAGATATCAGAAGGAATAACATGAAATGTAAGTGATTCAACTCCCCAACAAAATCAATTTCCCAACAAAACCAAGGCACATGAAGGTTGGTGGAGCTCAGCACTGGGAATCACTGCTGCTGTCCCAGCTGAGCAAAACCTTTTATTGCTATTCCACCAGCTACACTTGGCTTAACTTCTCTTCTCCTGTGTCTTCCAGAATACCAAGATGAGATTTCACGTGACACTGGCCCCAGAATTAGAGGAGACCTTTTGCTCAAGCCTCATGCAGAGCCTGTTGGCATCAATGGAAAGATTTCTTTTGATTTTGACAACTTTTGTATTTCATCTCTGATGTATCCATAGAGACATCTTGTCTTCCTCTTCTGGCAGGTGCTGGCTCAAGAAACAAAGCTTCAAGGTTACCCCTCTTTAAATATCAGAGAAACCTATTCCCATACAAGTTCCATAATTTCAGTTATTCATTCCAAATAAACTTCTGACTGGATCTTTCCAGTACCAATTCTAACTGTTGGTTCTTATACAATCCATTAAATTTCTCATTTCTTGTCATTACAATGGCTTTCTTTTTTATTCTCTGTTCATTATGTATATATTGTTTACAAGATAACACTTTATTCTTTCCCCCATTTCTAACAGTTCAGTCATGCTTATACAGTACAAACTTGATTAAATTTGTTAGCAAGGGCCACAGGGAAATTGAAGAGGTGCTGTTCATTATCCTGTCTTATAATTATGTTTCTAACTCTGCTTTCTGAAATAGCTCATGAATGCCTCTGGTTCTGGGACTGTTTTAAATCTGATCAGTGTCTCATTATCTGACATGTTTTAAACTGCTGAAACAAATAAACTAACCTAACCTGGGGACTACTCACTGTGTGTCCAGTAATTTTAAGCAGGAAAAGTTGTGAGGCAATGCATTCAACAATGCATGAATTCCAGGCTGGATTTGGTTTCTTTGAACTTTGTGATATTGTTGCTAGCACAGAACAATCCATACAGATTCATCCACTTTTAACACTGCTGAACTCCATGGCATCCATCACAAGGACAGTATACATTAGATTATATTAGTACTGTATGAATTTTCTAATGACATTTGAGAGAGCTAATGACTGCCTGGCTAATTTTGTGGTTATGAGGGAGACTGAGGTATTTTTCTTAAAATGGTACAGATTTCCAGTCTTCCCTTGGAACATAGCCCCTTGGAAAAGGGTTCTGTTCCCCACTGAGGAGCAAATCCAACTTGAAGAGTGCACCAGAGCACAAATTCCTGAAACCTGCAGAGCTGCACAAGATGACAAGCATTAGAAATAAAACCCCTTTGCTGTAAGAAAGAGTTCGTTGCTGCCCAGAGGACTTCAAACTACAGAAAAGGGATTAAAAAATAGCTCTCAAGGGAAAGAAAATCTGACCTCCTGATCTTCCTCCCCCTGGCTGATGGAGAATCCTCCTGGTCAATGCCACGAGGCTCCTGAGAAATATTTCAGCCTGGCATCCCTCAAGTCTCCCCTTGCCACAACACAGATTACATCACTATCTGTACAACCTGTGCAATGCTAAAAATGAGGAAGGAGGTAGGGCTTGGTCAGTCCTCACATTTTTCATGAAACAGTCATCAAAACTGGCATTTATTTGTCTCCCTTTGTGCTACTTTCTGTAATGGCAAATCTTCAACCATCAGAAACTGGACTGAAAACAATATTACATTTTGCCTTGAGGCAAATTTTCCAGATTAATGACACCTATAAAAGAAATAGTGGCTCCTCAAATTACTGACTGCAGGCTTTGTACAAAATGCAGCTCCACAAGCAAACCTGAGTTTTGGTGTCTGTGGTGTAGAATAAATGCACAGTGCAGGGAGTATCTGCCAGCATTTGCAAACTCTGTTTCCAACTGCTTCAGCAATAGGTAAGTGGTATCATTTCACTTATGTTTTCTCCTCTACCTCGTCTGACCCAAACTCTTTGACATCAAGAAATTGTGGGTTAAGGATTAGAGTGAATTAGGCATATCCTATTTCTTTTTTTCCTACCGGAGCTCTTCCACTGCACACCTGATTTAATATTCCCTCTATCTTTGAGATGCATCTCAGACTCAAATCTCTGCCTTGCCCTGAGAGCACTCCAACCTGTAGGCTGCAAACTTAATTGTGGACATCTTCATTTCATTCCAAATAAGTGAGTACTTAATTAATTTTACAAACCCCTGCAGATATTTCAATGTTCTCTGCAATGACTGCCTATAGCCCTCTGAGAGCACTTCCCTGGAATACAAGGAATGTGGTTCAGACAGGAATTTTTTACAGGAATTAGAAGACCTTCTCTCATACCTCAAGGAATGTTTTAAGAAATGTGCCTGATAAAGCAAAAGCCCCTTTACACACTTTAATGAGTAAACTACTCATAAAAAAAATCCTCAAGCGTTCACAATCATGAATGCCAAAAAAATTAATGTTCATCACAGAAAATAATTCAATAAAAGCAAAGCATGACAAAGACACTTAGTAAAACACCAGGACGGAAGCAATAGAAATAAGGTGAATATCCTGTCCAGTCCCTCCAAACTTCTTGCCTGTGGCTAGGACTCCATTTTTTTTCCCTGGGACTGTCCTTACTCTCCTGTTCTTGGCAAAATCTGTACTCATGATTTTATCCTGATGTTAATATATTTGAATTTAATGCCAAGAGCACTACAATGTGATAACATGATACATTACTCAAGTACTTTTGGAAAGGTATAGTTATGAATCTGCTAGTAGTGATAGCTGCATTTTTTTTCATGTACTGTTTTGAGAGAACAATGAAGAGTCTGCATGAACAGCTTCGAGGTGAAACAGTTCAACATCCTCACTAGATTTTCACCTGTTGCAGTTTAAAAGAATCTTGAAATTGAGAGAATTAAAAACTCATCCATCTGCCCATGAAATGCTGACAGGAAATTATATTCTGCTAATGAAATAATTTTCATTCTGTATCAGAGGGTGCCGTGCTATGCTAGGAACCCCATTCTAACCACTAAAAATGGAGGTTTCTGCCCAAGTCTGAGTGGGACTTTTACTCCTTACTTGTGGAATAAAGGGGTGTCAGATCTGTTTGTGGCCAGTGCCAGGATGAGGTGCTGGAGGTGCTGCTGCCACCCTGAGCAATGAAACACCTTCAGCAGCACTCCTGGCTTTGGGCAACACCAGGGAACAATCTGCTGACATTTGGAGAACAGAATTCTCATTTAAACATTTAAGAACATTAAAGAATTTAAACATTAAATAATTCCCTTTTATGTTCTATATATTTGTCAAACAAGTAATTAAGCTGTTTTGTAAATGTGCTGTAATCATAATAAATACTCAGTGAAGGACTCAGGTAATGAGTGTTGTGCATTGCTGACTTGGTAAAATACAGTAATTTGTAGATTAAGTCTCTAGAATTCTCTCAGGGTAAAAGGACTGGCAGCTCTAGAATTTATTACCTCCCATGAGAAAATGGAACAGTAGCCTTTATATTCCCTTCACAGCCAAGTTCTTCCTGTGTTTCCTAGAAGGTAATCTAAATATTTCAGAGGTTATTCACATTCCATAAACTCCAGGCAGCTCCTATTGATTTATTGGGAGGTTAACACCTTTGACTATGTTCTCAGTGATATATTCCTGAATATCTGATATGCTCGAATGCAACTTTAATTCAGAGCTGCATACATTGTGAAGAGAGACATTTTCAAAACAAGGATCTAACAAAGCTCGTTTGAGAAAACAGGGCAGAAGTCTGTGGCCCTTGCAGTCAAGAATTCAGAATTGAATTAATATAGATGTCTCTCTAAATAATACTGAATTCAACAAAACAAAACTATGGATAGAGCCCCTGAATAATTCTTGGTGTCTGGAAGAAAAGCCTGCCTGGATATGATTTAACAGATAGGGAAGAAAAGGGTCCCTTTGAAACCAGTTGATTAAAAGCCTCTCATAACATGCTAGAGAACTGAATTAATGAAATCATGCCTAAAGTGTGAGAGCTGTTAATATTACTTTAAACAAAACCATCATATAAAATATTCATTAGCACACAGAAAATTAAAAGATAGCATCTAATTAATCTGTTTAGCCTCTAAATGACTAATTAATCTCGTTAATACAGTCCACATTTTATGCTAGATAAGAGAAATTAATGGCAGTTGTGTTCCCTTCTATGTTTAGGGACAGCTGTGAAGTCATAGGAAACAGATATTTTAAAATATCAACATTTCCCTGTGTTTGGATATTTCTGAGATGTCTTCATGAAGAAGAAACTAAGAGCAGCAGTTGCCTGGAATTACAAGGAGTGAGCAGAGCTGCAGGACAGCATAGCTGTAACAAGCTCACTTTTCATAGGGATTTATTACCTTATTATTGAGAGGTCTGGAGCCAAAGATATGGCTGAGAGCTTATAAAAGCAAATTGGTTTTCATACTTCCCTTCTTCTATATATTTAACAGTGATTCTTTACTTATTTTTCTGTCTAAACTTCAGCTGTGCTACAATTCCAAATGACTGAAGTCTTTCTGTATAGTCCAGTCAGAAAGGAGACCTGAGTTAGGGTTTAACAGTCCTCACCATTATGTAGGCTGGACTTATTCCTGCTGCTGTTTCATGCTGATTGTAAGGAAAAAAAAAATCAGAGCTCCATTTAAAGGTATTTTTGGTAAGGAATTTAAAAGCTAGCCATAAAATGCAGAGGGTAGTGAAGCAATACATCATAAATGAGTTTAATGAGGTGCCAAAATATGTGTGTACCCTGTAAAGATAGCTACCCAGTGATTACCTCTGTCAAAAGCAGCTCTGTACTGGTATCATGGAAAATAAACTGTTGAGTCTAAGGATGATTTAAATGTAGATGCAGTATCAAACTTTAAATGTATTTTTACACATTAACATTTTCACAAACTTTATTCCAGTTTCTCATTGCATCATTACAAGAAAAGAACTGCCTTGGGCAAGAAACTTCAGAGTTTTCATGATTTTTCAACATTTTTTAACTCCTCAAAGATGCTGATTTGGCAAAACAGAGAGGAAATGAAAAATTTCACAAAATACTTTGTAATTATTCCTGCCTTATAAGTATCCCTGAAACTGCTTGGTGTTCATTGTGTGCCTTTAAAGAGTCCTTGTTAAAGTTCAGATACTTTTTCATTCTGGGGAAAGAAAGGAAAATAAGGTAATTCTCTTAGGTGGAATCCAAAATTAATGCCAAAATTTGCCCTCATTTATTATGGTTTAAATACACTCAGCCATTTCATTATCTCCAGAGGAGTAAGTAATGCCCTACTTTGCTCAGGAATTAATTCCTACACCCTGGGGTTCTTTGAATGTTCTACACCCAGAGCAAAAGCAAAAAGCAGAAATATTGTTGAGTCCCTAAGAATCAGAGGCTCAGGAAATAATCAATTTCCACCAAAACGCTGTTATTCTGTGGAAAAAATAAATATACTATACAATTAAGGTGAGACATAACAACCTTTTCAATACAAACAAAATTCCAAGAAATAATATTATCACTGAATTCAGTGGAGTTATTAAAATACTGAATTAATCTATGAGTTAATGTGCTTTTTTTGGATCAAAGCCTTGGAAATTTTGACACACCTCTCTCTGTAGGAAGAAAACCTGGATTAGCTAATGTACCCTTGTTCTATTAAAAAAACAGCCATTAAGACATTTAAATTAAATATGATTAGTCAGCTCTGATTCAAACGTCAGCATCTGTAGAGTTTTAATTAGAGTACAGTAAGTGAAACTCGTGTGCAACTTTTGTTAATGCAGTGCTCAGTGGCCATAATTGTCAAAACCCATGAAATGAACCTCTCTGCATGTGCAAATACTCCAGGAGACAAAACCAGGAACAAATTAAACAAATGAAATTGTCTCGTTATTGATCTGTTATGTAGTTGAAATGAATGGAACCTCTATCATAGCAATAAATCTCTTCACCTTTCCCCAGCGAGGGAATATTTTCTGCCTCCCTAAAATTGCTAAAATTTGCTTTCCAAAGGCTAAACTCAGGCAACTCTAACAAGGCCTGGAGAATCAAAGCTGAAAAATATTTCTTAGAAAGCTCCATCTGTTATCAGTCTACAAGAGGGCTTGTAATTCGTGAAAAACACAAGAGTGCTGTCTGAAAGAGGGCTGCTCATGCTCATCTGCTCCATGTTTCCAAACACTCACTGAAAGCATTTCACTTTAATCTGGGAAACAATCTCCAAAGGGTTCTGGGCTGCCCTTTAAAAGCAGTGATGCAGCAAGCTTGTGACAGAGAAAAATCTGTTAACTTATCTATTAACTACCCATTGCAACCTGGCAGCTGCTGAGAGAAAAACTCACACAATACAAAGTAATTAAGATATATTACTTCTAGTGAGAGGTTTTAAAGGGAAAAAAAAAAAAGTCAGATTTTCAGCAAATATCAATAGCATTTAAAGAAGCAATGGAACCTAATGAATGTGGAATGCAGCTCTCTGGTACCAACCAAGAACTTCCCAAGAGAGGTATCATCAAAAGGAGAAGAAATATTTTGAGGCAGTGGACTGAGATGGGCCATCAGGATGGCAATAGATGAGTGTAATCCAAGAGCTGGAATTAACTGATAAGGAAAGAATTCATGAAAATTACGAAAAATAGTAAAATGTAGGGAAACAGTTAGAACAAAGACAACTTTAAAAACTTTTCTTCTTATGCAATGAGCCAGTGGCTAAGCTAACTTGCTCAAAATAGTATTTTTTTCAAGTCATCTTAATCAGCAACTTCTCCAACTTCCTAAAAAGCAGGAATGTCTCAATGCTCATAAATACTCACAAATAATATGAATAGCCTAATACAACTGAGTTCATTGGTTTGACAGAGGGGAGAAAAAACACATTATCCAATGTAAGTATTTGTGGCAGCCCAGCTGCAGCAAGGGAGGGGTTATTACAAAAAGGCTTTTTAACAGGGGTCTAAAACTGCAACCAGAGCTCAAATCACTGTGCCACATCTGTTCCCTCAGGTGTATCAGTTTTACACTGACATTTACCATTTCATTAGCTTCACTGGCACAGATTTAAGTGGAAGAAGGGTTTCTTGGCATTTGAATATAAAACACACCGCACTGGAAACATCTCCCTGTGCAACTCTTAAATATTTCACTGCATCTATAAACACCTGAAAATGTTAGAACCCTCCTGGCCATGAACCAGGAGTGATTTAAACTTGGCAGTACAAGCTGGGATCTCCTGTGCCCCTGTGTCCTGCCCAGCCCTTCTGGTGCCAAAGTGCAGCCTGAGTGGAGCCAGCAAAACCACTGTGAGCAGTGAAATATTTGGGTTTTACTGCTTCCACACCTGAATAATATTGCTGACATTCATGTAAATACCTCTGATTTCCACTGCTAAAAGGATACAGAACTGTGTGGAACAGATAGGAAGCCTCCAAATTTGGACACAAGCCTTTCAAATTAAGGAAAAGTCTCACCATACTCATTTTAGACTGCACACTTTAACAGCACCTTATAAATATTTATGAAGTTCATTAATGGACATATAATATTTGAGCTTTAATTGTTTAAGGACATTAAAACTTAATTTTAATCCAGGTCATATAACTTCTGAATTCCTAGGGTACCAGCTCCAGACCTTTGAAACTAAATGGCAATGATGGGTTTTCCATCACGGGGTCAGAGGCATTAGCAAATGTAATTTTCCAGACCCATCTAAAATACCATTAATTCTGTCCTGTGCATATGAAACTATTTGAGTTAGCAGAGTCATGGTTTGTTTAACATAGGGCAAATCCTCAACTTTTATCTCCTATTCTTTAAATAAACTCCTAAAGTTGACAAAAGCAATTAAACTGGAACAACATGAAGTCACATTGGGAAACTGTGGTGAAAATCCAAATGAGGTTAATATTCTATCATAGTAATGGTTTCATTAAACACCCCTAAGCACTGTTCTCTTTTACTGTACACCTTGGGGAACTTACCCTGCCAGGTTCCAAAACAAAAGCCATTTTACCATTTGTGTCATTTTACACTTACAGAACTCTACGCTACTTGATTTAGCTGCATTTTCTGCTCTTGAAAGTCAGTGGATTCTCTTCAGTTCTTCCTGGGAAAATAGGTTTGCTGTGTTTTAATAGTTCAGCTGAAGTACGAGAAGAAATTTTGTTGCATTTTCTCAGTTTCATTTGTGCCTCCAGTTAAAGGCACACATTCTCTGGCCACTTTGGAAAGCTTTTATTGCAGCTGGCTTAAAAAATTTTAGAGGTGCTGTTGCTTCAAGGATGTAGTTCCCACAAGAGTAAAACAATATCTAGTTCTTTCTACCTTTTGTTGTTGTTTTGCAGTGCAAAGAGGGACAAAATTTAGCAAGTTCTTATTTCAGTCAAGAGTTTCATAAAGAAACTCTCCCAAAGGGATTCCCTCACCTTTAAAAGAAACCAGCATGTTTATTCTGGCTGATATTCTGGCTATTTCCCCCAGTTTTCCAGCATTCTGCAATAGTGGAAGCACATCCCTGTTCTGACAGCCACATTTCAAAAATCACATTGTACTGTTACTGGAAAGCAGAACCTGGTCTCTTTCTAAGGCAGATCCTTTCATGTTCTTAGTGGCATTTTTAACTGGAAAAGTTCTTTAACCTGTATCGTCTTAGAACCTTTTAAGATATGTGGATCTTTAAATAAACTCATGAAAGTCTGAAAATTTAAATCTGTGATAAGAGAGATGGCTGTAATTGAAATGCAGCTATGACAGAAATAGAGTTGGCACTGAGATTTTAGATTCTGAAGGATGGCTGTATATTAACACACTAACATTAATTAGTCCATTGCCAATTAAGTAATATACTGATATTAAAATAAAATTAGTAAACTAAACAGTGTCTGAATAAATGGAGGTAGTGGAGAAAACTCATAAGCAGCCAGTATAATGAAAAGTCTGGCAGAGACCAGCTCTCTGGGGAAGGTTTCAGTGGAATTAAATATACTGATCAGCAAAATATGGATTAGAAAGGATGCCTGAAGATCATCTGCTCCAACCTTCCATTGGAAATGGAAGTAGAAGTGGCTTTGTCAATCCATACCTTAAAAAATCTTCATGGGTAGGAAATTCCAGAACATTTCTAGAAAATTTTGGTTTGGTATGGCAACACCTCCCTAGTGAAAAGGCTTTCCCAATGTGTCCATTCTGAACCTCCCAAACTGCAGTTCAGGGCTGCTCCCCTCTGCTGTTCAACCACCACAGAAGAGTTTGGCTCCACTGCCTTTGGCCCTCCCTGTCAAACTGAAGGTTTTTCTCAGCTCCCCAAATCCCCTCTTCAGGTTCAGTGCCTGCTGCAGGTCCCTGCCCTGTTTTCCAGCAGGGCTGTATCGATGCAAAGGCTTCCTCACCCTACATGCAAAACATTTCTGGTTCATCTCCACAAAGCCCTCATTGTCCCAGTCCTCAAGGCCCCTCTGAATTGCCTCCCAGCCATTTGGCAATAACTCCTCCTGCTTTAGCATCATCCACAAGCCTCCAGAGGGTCCACTGTGTTTTTCTAGCTGTGACTCCCTAAACACAGAGCAATGCATGGTTCTGACCCTCGTCACTGCTGCACAGGGAATTGTCTTGCAGCCAGAATCCAAATCACATCTGCCAGCATGATCACAGCTGAGTCAAGGTTCCCCCTCTGCACCCAGCCTGCAGGCATAATAAATGCTGAGCCCAGGGAGTGACAGCACTGAGTGACAGTTTCAGAACATTTTGTTAAGTTTTTTTAGTACCAAAGGTAGATACTGCATAATTAAAGGAGAAGTTAAATTTTCGGGGAATTCTTTCCTTTTATTCATATAATTAACTTGAATTGCAATCAAACTTAAAAAAAAATAAGATCTCTGTTTCAGTGTTTTCTAGGTGAATCAATTTCATTTTCAGTTTAGGGTTACAATTTAGAAACTGACAAAACAAAGAGTCAAAATGTAGATGTGTCTGTGTAGTTTAAAATCTATTTCTTGCTTTTCAAAAGGAAAACTATTATCCCCAAACTGATGATTCCACTCCTGATAAAAATGCAGTCCTGGCCCAGAACATAAAGCCTATCAGAGTACACTTCAGGATTCCAGGAGATGTCTAAGACACTACAAAAGTCTTTTGTAACCATCTTCCCCTGTCTCTTGTTCCATCCTCTTTGTGTCAGTGTGATTTCTGTATGTCTGAAAAAGACTGAAACGAGTCAATGGTGTAATGGCAGATTGTTTCTCTTAGTTGTAACAACCCCTCTCTGTTTTAATAGGTTTCTTGTATGTTTTAACTGACCCTGTACAGATTTGTGCATATGTGTCCATCACACACTGCACAAGGATTCCAGGGCAATTCACTTTGGAAGGACATGAACAAGAATCCTCAGGGAGCAGAAATCCAGGTGAAAAAGCAGAAGCAGTGACTGAGCTGAGGCACTGGGGCTGCCAGACCCCAGATTTCACAGATAACCAGCTTTATTTCTCCACACAGCCAGTAATTGTTGTGCCACCACAGTGCCTGTTTTGAAACAAGATAAATCTCACCCCCCTTGCAGATGGCCCTACAGAAGCTTTGCCTTCCATAGTGAAGGGCCAGTGTAATTCAGAGTGAATTCTGGCTGACAGATAAGAAATAAAGCAAGACAGATACTGTCCTGAAAAGTAACAACCATGATTACTTTAATGGAGCATAAAAAANAAAAAAAAAAAAAAAAAAAAAAAAGTCTTCAGTCTTTACTATAATTGAGCTACTTCAATAAATGTATTCAGGGGTTGTATTTAATTGAACTCATAGGATTTGGCTGCATTTGGAAGTTTACCAAAATATCTAGTCATGAATAATTACCAGGCTAGGCTCTCTAATTGAGATTTAAAATGTCTTTTTCCTATTTAGTATAACCTCTGCTGGAACTATGCCTGAAGAGCTGTTTTGGAAGGATTCTGAGAGTAGATAAATCTTTATAATTATGAAAGAGCCACATAATGTAATACACAAGGACCAGGCAAAGATCACCCATCCCAAAAAAGTTATCTCAAATTTCTACTAGAGTCAAATATGAGTTGTGAGTTAAAAGAAAAACTGAGATGTGGCATCTCACATATTTCAGGTCTCTAAAGGAGTTCTTAAAACCTATTAGTTTTGATTTAACAACATTTACAAGATTTCATTAATACTTGGTAAATGCCTTAAGATGACTGGGCTTTCACTTTGTCTGCAATTGCATTCACTGAGTCTGGTTGCTAAAGTTCATGTCTTGGAATATGTTAAATCTAATACCCTGAAATATTAGTATGTTTTATACTGAGAACACATCCATGTGACATTTATAGACCATTTTTCAATGACTAAGGCAGTGCTGTTTCAGTGAAAAAAAAAATAAGGTAAAGTAGAACCCGTCCCTCAATATCTCCTGGAGACAGAATAGCAGAGGCCAGTGCAGGAGAAGCAAGTGCAGGACTCAGAAAATGATGCTAAATATCCAAAGAATGCCTAAATACTGGGAAAGCAACTGAGGGAAGCAGTTTTAGAGCATTTTATTCCTTTTTCATTATTTATTTATTTATTATTTAATTTTTATTTATTATTATTATTATTATTATTATTAATTATTACCCATATGGATCTTCTGTTCATGCTGAGGACACCAGGGGAAATGAAGTTCACCCCTTGAGACATCCACAGGTTCCAACCATGGAAGCAATGCATGGCTGCTCTGGCTGGAGACTGTGATTGTGTGAGGAGCAGAATGGGAGAGCCAAGACACTGGGAACAGTCCTCCAGTCCACTGAATTTAATAGGCACCCAGATGCTATTTTAGGAAATAACAAGGAAGGGTGTAAATCTGCAAATATTTTGAGTGCTCTGTCACTCTTGCTAATTTTGTTAACATTTTAGTGGCTTTGGGGAGTTCTATAAAATAGTGATGTAGCAGGATTATACCTGCCATATATATAGCATATATTTTATGGATAATCACAGGATGATTTAAGACTGAAGGAGTTTAATGCATAAAGTCCATCTTGGAAAGATTAGTGACACTAACAAAGGCCAAGAAAGTGCTGCCACCTTATTCTAGCAGGCCTCTAAAGCTCTGAAATAAAAAATCCATTTCCTTATTATTCTACATATGTTTTCCTTTTCCCTTCAGGAAAATCAAGCCCTGATGAACAGCTAGAATGAGAAACAGAAGTTTTCTAGAAACTATGGGGCTAATTTCCTGCAGCTTAGGGTCTCTGCTAAACATGACCAGCCCCAAAATGCTGCTCCATCTGCAAACTGGATGTGAGCAGCTCAGTTCATCCCAAAACACATTGCATTACTGCACTGCTACATCTCTGATACATCTCTAACTCTAGAAAAGCCTTGGCTGCTTATTTCTTTCTTTTTTTTTTTTTTTTGTCATACTGCAATGAAACTATGCAGGAACGGTCTCCACCACGCAAAGGAATATTCTCAGCTAGTATAAATCAGGGTTATTTCACAAAAGGCAATGAACTGAAGCTGGTTTATGTCTCCTGCAGCTGTAGATCAGAACAGTATTAGCGTGAAACCTGCTGCATGGAGCTGTTTGGAATTATTTGTGAAGTGCCTAATCCCCAGAAGCTTCTTTTCAGGTTATTAATCACAACGTACTTGTTATCCTGATCTGCTAATAGAGCTGCTGGGCAAAGATTGCAATCCTAGTACAGAATTCTGACTTGCCTTTTCATATTGTATATTGTTTTATTAGTTAGCTTCACAGCAATTAAGTGAAGTCAAGCAAACCCCAGTTTAATGTTACAGCACAGAAAGTGTTGGAAATCCTCTGACCCACTGTGGTTCTAATAAACCATTGTTTAAGTATCTTCAAAGCATGACTGGAGATGTTTGATCAGCCCTTGTTTTGACCACTGTAACATTCACTCAAGAAAGTTCACATTTTTCAGCCTTCCCCTTTTTAAAAATCTAGATCAGCTTGGGAATGAAATTAGGAAATTCTGGTCGTTCTTGGAGTTACTCCTGTTTATAAAATGTCAGATCACCACAAACTATAATGATGTTTATGGCAACTGATTGAAAAATAATCAAAAGAAATAACCTTGCAGACTACATAGTTAACAGAACTTGACCCTCGAATTTCAGTGTCATCACAAGATTTTGTGAGAGTGCAATCACTGCCAGGCAAACACTCTCAGTGCTGGAAAAGGACATTTATTCTCTGGCTTGTGAAGAAACTTCTGTGGAAAGCCTCAACACCTTTCATCTTTTTCCCACAATGCTGGACTAGTTGGATTATTTGAAATTTCCTCCTTCTAAATGGGATGTTCCTTTCAAGTAATCTGGACTTGTATTTCTTTGCCTGTTTCATCTTTTTTTACAGGCCAACAAGGAATTTATTAGCCTATTTCCATCTCTTTTGCCAGGTGTCTAAAAACATTTATTGAGGAAATGAACTGATCATCCTGTCCAGTCCTTTTCTTTCCAACACTACCTGTTCCTGGTACCTCACTTGGCACTTTATAAAATTTGTACTACATCCTATTGTACACAAGTCACAGCACAACTTCACAAATGATACTGCATCAACTACTACAACAAAAAAAAATAAAGTTCCATTTACTACAATTCCTTCAATTTTTTTATTATCAACATTGGTATCAAATAAAAAATGAGATTATTCTGACCACCAACTTTTTGCAGCCTTATATAATATCTTTCTCTCTTTCCCATTTTACATCTATGAGCCATTTCTCTTCCACAGATCAGTTTCCAAATATTTTTCTTCCATCTAATTCAAACCAAATGACTGGTTTGGGCCTAATCACTTCTCCCTCAATTTCTTTAATAATGTATGAATTGCATTGGTTTTTTTAAGCTTCTTGTTTCAATATGCATTCCTAAGCATAATAAAGAAGTGTAATAAAATATTTCCTCTTCTTAATGCAAAGTCCTGCTCCAGGCTCCTGATTTCAGAATATTAGGATGGAAAATATCCAGAACTCCCACTTCTCTGCAAGTAAACAGAAATTTCCAGAGCCTGAGGGTAGCCACAGTGATACAGTTTTGTTTATATAGTCTCAATTGCCCTTAAATCAACATCTTACATTCTCCTTCTTCTTTCTTTTGAATCTTCAATTTGATCAAACACTTGATTACTTTTGATGGGATCCTGTAAATAGTTTCATCACATCAAATGAAGAGGTGATTGATACTTCCAGCATGAGATGAATCATCACAGACTGAATTCCATGAATTTTTAGTAAAAATAAACTATTTTTTACCTTATTCTCTCTATGAGCAAGACATAACAAGTGTAGTTAACGGCGTTAATATTATTATAATTTATTAAAGTCTGATTAAAAGAAAGCATGTGTTCTTGTTGATGAATATTGAAAAACCATAGTGCAAGTTGCAGAGAGCTCCCTCTATTTTGTGTGAGGACAGGTCAGTGAGGTGTTGTACTAAAACCTACTAATCCATCTGTAGTTTCTATTTTTTTCATTCCTCTATTTTATTTAATCTGGGGATATATCAATATATTTATATAGATACATATAAAAATCAGAATGAGCTGAGATCTTCCTTAATATAAGTGATTTTGGGGACTGTACTCAAATATGACTGGAGTTAGTTCTTTTTTTTTTTTTCCCTAGGATATTTTCTGATTATTTCCTTCTTCCCATCACTTGTCATCTCTCTGCCCATGTGCTCAATGCCATTAAAACCTCACAGAGTAACCAGCCTTGCTGAGCTCTTTGGCCCCTGACACATCTGTATATGGCCCAAAAATCTAAACTGAAAATGAGCCCACACAATACCCAAATACATCCTGTTTGTTGAAAAAATATTCTGCTCTTCTCTCATAGCCTCCAGTCTTGACTATGGATTTACTGATATATAAAAATGTTTCACATGCACTACATTTTCTTGGATGCTTGTGAAGGGGATTAACCAGAGGAAGCATTATTCTGAAGCAAACTCATTTAATGCAAGGTTAAATGTATTTGTTTCCATCTGCTCTGTTGGCAGAAAGGGTTTATGGCTGCTAAGCCAGAAAAAGTCACAGAGCAATCATCATAAAATCTCACTGATACTAACAAGGGTGAGGAGTTGGACTGGACTGAAAATATCCTGGTACCTTTCACACATAATTTCCAACATAATGCCACTGCTTCAAGAAAGAATCGTGGGGTGGGTTTTGTTGGCTTTTTCTTTTTTCCAACACAACTACCTTAATTGTTTTAATTTATCTGAGGAATGAAAACATGCATCTGAACAATCCCATTTGCAACATCCAGTACTCAGTTTAAATTACTTTTCATGGATGGAGCTTTCCATTTTATGCATGCCAAGAGACACCATTAAAATCACAGGAGCTGCCTGCATTCATGGGCAGCTGTAGGAGTCCACCACAGAATATTCTTGTCTCATTTGCTGGCTCTCAGGAAGGTGATTTGCTCTGAGAACAAGCACAGTGTAACTGGAAAAGTGCATTCTTTTATTCCCTGCTCTTCACCATCCTGCCTGCCATGGAAGTTCCTTGGCAGTGACTGTCACTCAGGCTAGGCTGTGCAGTCAGAGGGGACCCCACAAAAGGTCAAAGTTTTGACCTTGGCACCACAGTCTGAGACAATTAATAGGAAAAAAACCATCTGCTGATCACTTCAGTAATTAACTTGGGAGTGATTGTTGTTGTCTTCACCTCACCTCTGCATGCAGCCAAAGTGCTCAATGTTTAAATGCATTTTCCTGGAAATATAATTTATCTGTTGTTTGTGACACCAGGCTGGATCCCATCCTAAAGGATGTGACAACTGGGAAGCAGCAGCTCCAGAAATGCAGTTAAGAGCTGTGAATCAGAGCCTGAGCAGGACAAACCATGCTAACTGCAGAGTTTGGCTGCTAAAATGTGTGTCAGAGCTTCCAGATTCCTGAACTGAGCACTGGCACAGACCTCACTGGTGCTTCTCATTTCTCACTATAACAACAACAAAAAATTGGTCCACTGCTGCTTTGCCTTGGGGGTTCTGTTCTCTGGGGCATTCACAATCATCTCAGAACTCACAAAATTTTTCTGAATTTTTTTTCTCATTTGTTGAAAACCAATAATCATGAGATATCTCATGAACAATTATTTTTAAAATTCTCTTTCCTGGGAAGTCAGATGTTTTCCTTATTGCAAGCAAGCTTTTTACAGGACAAAAAGAACTTTTAGGCAGCTCTAAGGATGGGGCTTTTTCACAGCAATATATCCCCATCTGCTTGTGTTGTTTATCTTATATCATTTGGTGTCTGTTTAGCCATGGCACAGTTTCAGAGGCTGTATTGTGCTATTTGCAATTGGTTTTCTGGCCAATAAATCCAAAATGCCCAACATCTTGGAATCTGGCAGTGCTTATCAGTTTATACTTGAATTTTACAATTGAAAAAATAAAATAAATTATCTGAACAACTGAGCCCACTATTTCAGAGCTAATAGCAAAAGAGATGGCAAAAATGCACCAATAACTCATTTTTAAGGTGCTGAAGTTTCAAGAACAAAAAGTTCCTCCAGATTTTTGATTTCTTAGAGACCTTTGTTATACTTAACAATGAAAAATTTCTGTAATCAACTGAAAGGCAGAATGTTAAATACAGTACCAAATTTTGAAACTGTTTTCAAGTCTGTGCATCCATCCTGTGTTTTATAAAGTACATTTCTTCCCATATCTACCACATTTGGTAGATATTAAAGCCATGTCCACCAGCCTCCATCTAGAAAGAGCTGGATAACAACCCAGATCTGGTATTGACTGAAACTATAAAGCTGGTTCTTTTTTGGTTATTTCTGAGCTTCTCTTTGATGTTGTCAGCTCATTTTTGAGGTTTTGTTTGATGCTCTTGGGTTAGTTTGAGTGTGTTTTAAGTAAATTTTGCTGGGTGGCACAATCTGCCCTAGAAATATCAATAATGTAATAGCTGCAGTGAGAATCAGCACGTTATCCCTGCAGTACTTATAAAGTAGAAACAAGTGATTTTTATGTGCTTTAGCTAAATGTAAGTTAAAGAGAAAAGCACCCCTTTTATTTACAGGAATATATAATAGAGCAGACCTCGTGCTGAGTTCAGCTATAACAACTGCACATTTGCAAAAACCAGGGCAGGGACAACCAAGTGTTTCTCTGATTGGGTGTATTCCTTTTTTTGTTGGTTGTTTGGTTTGGTTTGGTTTTTTGAGGTGGGATGGTTAATATTGGCATTAAATTTAAGA
Source organism: Toxostoma redivivum (assembly GCA_013397375.1). Classification (NCBI taxonomy): domain Eukaryota; kingdom Metazoa; phylum Chordata; class Aves; order Passeriformes; family Mimidae; genus Toxostoma; species Toxostoma redivivum. Next base: position 315,073 of record VXBI01001933.1, read on the forward strand.
AGTTTTCAACCTAATGGGGTATCTTTTCTTGGCTCTGTGCCCTTGCACAGCAGGAGATCAACCTCACTATGATAAATATTTATCATTTCCAGTGAGACTGAGGAATTCCAGCCTCGGGCCAGGGCTGTGCTGTGCAATGCACTGCGGGGACAAAGAGAAACAGTCCCAGGTAATCAAACAAGTAAAAAGTGAGAACAGGAACAGTGTAAAAGCATTAAAATTATTTATCCAGCATCATGCAGCAATTTAAGGAACTCTATGCAGTAAGATGCAGATTGGCTCACTCTGATTTTTGTCCTCTGACAGCCACATGCTGCTTTTCCCAAACCCACAATCTTTATCTCATCACTCTGCTTGTTCACCAGTTTAACTTCACGTCCATGAATTACAAAACCTCTATTTCCCTTCTCCATAACTATGCACTGCTAAACTTAAGAGCTGTAGATGGATTAAAGGATGTGAAAATAACTGCAGCAAATCAAAAGTTAAATTACTTATAAGAACAAGCTTGTCTGAAATTCTGAGGACATTATGGAGTCCCCCAGATTTTTGCCAACCACACAAGTGTTTCAGATGTTGAAATTGCATATAATGCCAGATCCTTTGAACTGAACAAAGAATTCACAAGTTTCCCTTTCCTGCACCTTAGCTACCAGAAAGTCACAATTCCCTTGGCAATCTATTGCTGAATTTTACTTGCCTTAGACATAGAAAACCTTCCTAATCTCTATCACTGTTCAGACATGACAGAGAAACTATGAAAGAGTTTTCAATTCCCCTTTAGGACGTGAGATCTCAGAAATCTTACAGCAAGAGATGAAGATGATGGCATCCTTAAACTGCTAAGACAGAATTTGCTTACATCAGCCCCTCAAATACTCTGACTTGATATGTGGGTCAGAGGAACTAAATTTTTTTCATCTCTCATTTCCACAGAAAATATTTATACTAATAAATAATTAATTACATGAGATCCTCCTGGCAATTTTCATTATTAAATTAGTTATTAAATTATACTGTGTGCCTTGGCAAATAGCAAACAATTAACCAAGGGCAAGCCAAATTTCAGTCTGAAGAACTCAGGGTTTTCAAGTCACCACCAGAAGAGCTCCAAGTTAACAGAACACATCAAAATAACTTGGTTGGAGGGAGGTGTCTCCAGGTAGTCCCAATTTGTCTGTACATCCCACTGCTGCTGATACCAGCATTATCTCTGCTGTTATACTAATTATCAGCTTTGTTATGCTAAACAATCATTTTATTTTGGTAATGCAGCCATAATTCTGGATTAATTAGCTCAGACTTAATCGCACCTCAGGGAAAAATAAACCAAGAATGCACTGGCAAACAAGCATGACTGAGACTGGAGAGTTGCAGAAATTTGCTAGTAATAGTATAGATTGGTTTCCACAACTGCTGATGATTTTACATTGAAAAGCAATTTTCTGCCATTTCTTCTGACTTCCTGTGGCTGTCTTTCTGAGAGGAAGGGTAAGTAATTCAAGGAATCCTTAAAAAATGAGAAATTGTGAGTTGCCACATTTAGTTCAAACCTAAAAGAGGGTCTAGCTATCAATCTGAACCCAAATTTTTTCAGTTGTAGTGACTGGTTCCAGTTTCTCTCTCTGCTCTGCATGTCAGAGTTTGGTAGATTTCAACTTTTTCTAAGAATCAGCTGTTACAAAATCCACCTCTTCCAACAATTGCTAAGTTAAACAATTTCTCAGTGAAAGAATTCCATCACATTTTGAAGCCAGTTAAAACTCAGTGCACTCCCTGTCGCCTGCCCACCTGCTTTCTTCTTCCTTCCCATAAAGCCAATGCATAATTGTTCAAGGTAAGCAAAAGGAAAATCAATTACTTGCTATGAACATACTGAGACTTTTCTGTGGGGTGTTTTTTTTATTTTGAGGGGGTTTTTTTCACCACAATAAAAAACTAATTGCTCCACAGCCCAATTGCCTGGAGCCCTCCACCTTGTGAAACCTCTGTTATTAAGGGGTTCAGTTGTCAGAAGGATTTAATCCCTAATCAGTCTTTGCAATCAGATCGTGCAGGCTGCCAGACAAATGCTGGGGTTTAACTCACTGCATTTGGTGTGGATGTGTTTCTGCAGCAGATGCAGCACATGGGGAGAGAACAAAGCTCCATCTGTGACACTTTCCTGAGCAAACCCCGGGTTTGTCTCATTCTGCTGTCCCAAATGGTGTTTCCACAGTTGCCCTCATTAGTAGATGGGCTTGTTACTTAGATCTCATATGATTTTACCTTTCCTGGACACCTAAAAAAAGGAATTGTGTAACACTTTTTTCAGCCACAGTATAACATTCTATTTGAAAAGCTCTTTAACTTTCCATTTGTATTGCCCTTATATTTTCTACATTGGTCACTGCCTGTCCATAAACATCATCATGTCCCCCCCACACACATTTTATAGCATGGACTGGATTATTTCAGTATCCAACTCTGGGCATCCTGGCTTGTCTGCCTTTATGAATTTCATAAGAAAGGATTTTTAATCAAGAACATATGCTTTACCCTGACTTATTATATGAACTGGTGTTTCTTCTTCAAGTTTTTCCAATTCAATTAGCCTGCATCAATTAAATTTCTCTCTCCTGATCCTACAGCAAGCCCTGTGTCCTGAAGCCCATTAATTCTGGTTACAATGCTTTATATACTTTTCATTACAGAGCATCTTAATACATGACTACCAATCAACATCATACACAATACCTTTTACATATAACCTATCAAAACTGCTAAAACTACCATATTATTTTAGTGACTAGCCAATCATCAAAGTTAGTATTTACATGTTAAACTTTGGGACCTTTTCTGCAGTGGAAATTTCTGAGATCTTTTCTCTACTTGGAACATTGGCTTTCTTATTTGCCTGTGAAAATCCTTTTGTTTGGTAAAAACATCTTTTGTTTGAGGTGGATTTATCCTTTGCTCTAAGCCATAAAAGCTCCTTCCAAATCACTTGCTCTTCGCCTTCTAGTTACACAGTCAGACGAGCTCAGCAATTCTTTTCTTCTATATCAAAAATTGCTTTCATTCCTGTAGAACCTTCTGTATGTCTGCAAAACTCCTCTGTTAAATTCTCTTCCTCCCCAACACCCCCTCCAGCCACAGGCCCCAGGACATGAAGGGTTGTCTTTATCCCTGTAAAAAAAACCTCACCACCCAAATTTCCTGATGTCCCCTTGGAGGAGGCATTTGGCACTCCGTGGCAGCCAGGGATCCAGGTAGTGGCCAATTTTATGAATAAAATTATTTCACAGGGAATAGAGAGCCAAAGAAAGGTGAGGAACAGAGTGGGCTGCATGATACATTTATGGACCCATGGAAACGTGCAATGAGTCATTGTTCATGAAACTGAGTGATCATAAAGGGATGAGATACAATGAAGAGGAGGAAAAGCAGTTGAAAATGTTAGTGTGTTAACTGAAATCTGTTAAAAAGCTACTTTAGAGTAACTAACAATGACTACAAAACCAGGAACACTGTGTAATACTATAACTTTTGAAAAAATTTCCCCCACACAAGCACAGTCATTATATGATCATAATCTAGTAAGAAAATCACCACCAGAAGAATTCCCAGAGGAACATAAAATCACTGCCAGCTAACAGCATTCAGGCTGCTCCTGGCAAAAGTATAATTTGGATGCAGGGAATAGGATGATTACAGCTTCACCTTTCAAAAAGTTCATGGTGATCCCTTATATTTTCTCAATTTCTATGTATTGAATGTTTGCTACTGTTCTTTAATAATCTCCAACATACACTGCTTTGGGGTTTTTGTGCAATTTCTAGTGCTCAGTTATATTTACAAACTACATGAACACTGTTCTGGGGGACTAAACTCAAGCATCAATCAGTTTTAAACTTTGAAGTTTAAACTTTGAAACCTTCTCCTTCAGGAGTTTTGACTAATACATTTCATGCAAACTGTTCCTCGCTTAGCCAGCTTCAGATTTTAACTTCTTTTTTAATAAAGAGGGACTTCAAGAACATCCACTGTAAGCACAATATTCCCCACTGTTCCCTGCAAGGACATGGACTCTGCTGAGGAAGGAGCTGACACAGAACCATTGGGTCAGGAATAACGAATATCTAATCTTGTGAATGTCAGCAGAAACCATCTGAAGAAATATTGTAACCTTTAGACTGAATTTAGATTTCTAGAACAAGTTAGGGGGGGGAAGAAGCCAATTTGTTTTGGTTTTGTTTTAAGTAATAGACAACCAAGGCTGGGAAAATTCAATATTGTGATGTGGCTCCAATTTTCTTAATAAATAAGTCATTAATGGAGCCTAACCCTGTGTCACTCATCTCCCTATGCCTGGGCTCTGAGACAGAGGCATTTAAATACTCAAATCATGATAATTTTTTTTTATCTGGAGAGAACCTAGAACACACTGAGCTGCTGGGTAACACTTTGTTCTTTCTTGGATAAAAATCTTTTTATTTTTCTCTGGCATTGCTACATCTGTGTTCAGTCTTTCCAGAAAAAAAATTTGAAACTTTGAAACTCAGCCCTGCCTGTGCAGGTCATTCCAGCTCTTAAAAGCCTCCAACACTTTTGCACAGCATCTCCTGTATTATTAATGCCATCTATCTTTCAGATATTCATGGTTACAGTGACTGTTTCTTTCCATGACACTTTATTATATCCTGTTCTACACAAGAGGTAAGGAGGCTGCAACTCAGCTGTGTGCTTATATAGAATAAAGATATTTAAGATCATCTTTTTTTCCCTAATGCTGATGAGCTAGAATAACTAGTGGGGTTTTTAAGGTTCCTGCATTCAATCCATACTCACACAGGCAAGGAGGAAGTTTGCTCCAAGCCTATAAAGGGGTCAGCAGGGCCACGGGGAGGGGAGGTGGTCTGTGCTCAGTGGATTGCTCATGGCATGGAATGAGAAGGGAATCAGGCACCATGCTGGTATTTTATGGAATATGAAGGGGGTCAGACACCCCCCTGGCAATTTTATGGAATAGGAAGTAAATCAGACCCTCCTTGGCATTTTTATGGAATATGAAGAGGATCAGACATCCCCTTGGCATTTTTGGGTCACAGCCTGATCTATCATCTTGGGGCACTGTAGCCCTGAGGACATGTCCCCAAATCCACTTCACAGCTGTGCCAGACTGAGTGGTGGTAAGTTGCTTTGATGTTTCCAGTTCATTGATATTCAAAAATCTTCCAGGATGACAGAATTAAGGTGATTTCTTTTGCACTTGCTCCATGAGTCTGAGGCAGAGCATCCCTCCTTCCATGCAGCTCACGAGGCAGATAACAAATCAAGTTATGTCCCTTAGACTTGAACACAGAAAAGCACACAGAGCACATGGAGCAGGAAAAAATGGAGCTTTGTCATTTCTTCCCCCTAAACAGAATGATTTAAAACTTCCAAAGCAGCCATACAAAAGACATGGAAGCAGCAATTACTATTAATGCTAAACTCCATCCATCAGTCACTTTCTGTCCTGACTTTACTTCCCATGGGTATAAGTAGTAAAATCCACTTCTCCAACAGGAAAAAATTCTAGAAAATAGGAGGACAAAGATGAAATCTTATAGTTGGCTCAAATCCATCAAGATACTTAATGAGACTTTTTTAACGTTCTTTGACTCCCCCATCCTTACAATGAGCTGCTTAATAAAGCACCTGGGATCAGCTTCCAGGCACAATCTGTACTCAGAATTTATCCAGATTGATGTGTTTACTCAGCACACTGAACTAATTAGAACTTAACTTGCCTAATTTCTTATTCAGAAACAAATCTGACTTCTTTCAAGGCATTTTAGAGCCCAGTAAAAGTTTTTCACTATTTTACTTGGTAAAAATGCACCTGTCCTAAGTAAATGATGTTCCTCTGTGATGCATAATGAATGCAGTGGTGCTCACTGTAATAAACCATCCAGGTCTATAAACTGAATGTTGCTGAAAAGAATTATTTTCTAATTTCAAATTCTTAAATCAAACTTTAATATGTCTCCAAATTCTTATAGAGATTTTAGCATACATCAGTATATTTAAATATCAGAGCAAGTCCTGTTACAACTGCCTTTCCATCTGTTGTAGTTTCTGCTGAAAGCTAGAATATTAATAAATGACAAACCAACTTCAAAAATGTTTCTAAAACACACACACACTCTCAAAAGGGCATTATCAAGATTTATTTAGAGATTCAGTGACAAGACAAAGCAGGAACTCACAGTGTTTCCTAAGCACTGAGTTTTATTCCCCCTGGGGATGCTTGGGAATGCCTTCAGTGTTCCAGGCCTAGGAACAACTCCAGGATATTCTGCATTTCCACCCTGCATGGGCAGTACTTTTTGAGCTGCTAATAACAGGTTTAGGGACTCAAACTCCAAAAGTTATTTGGTCACTGGTGTGTCCCAGGCTCAGAGGAACCCAGGGCCCAGGTACCCAGCACACCTATTGCCCAAATCCTGCATCCTGCAGCAAATTTACTGTGCTAATAAAATAATGTGCAAGGAAAAGATGAGCTGAGGTTCTTAATCCCAAAGTCCATACTGTCCAGGTATAAGCATCAATATCTTCTCCATAAACCCCTGTTAAAGCTGGGCATCAGATGCTGAGCAATTCAGAAATGCTCCACTACCCCACACCCATATTTCGCTTTCTTAAACTGATAGAGAAGTGCATTTAAGGCAGTATCTATTATTTTTATCCCAAAGGATTTTACATTTTTTTATTCCAAGTAATTTTACATCAGATTTTTCATTTTTCATCCGTAGCTTTGTAAAGCTGACACTCTGGAGATGTTTGCAAAACAGCTACTTGAAAGCCACTCAAAATTCATACTGTCATATGCTTCCTGACATTAATCTCATTTAAATGGAAAAAAAAAATCCATTTCAACTTCAAAAAATTCTTTTCATGGGAGAAATATGCAGGGTTTGGGAATATTTTCTGCCTCACAAGGCCCAGTCCTAAACTCCTGATGAAATATAGGGAGAGCTTGAGCCATTTTTCATTCCTTTTGGAAAGTTTCTTCGGTATGTACTGATTTAGAAGGTGAGTCACAAGCTGAACTCCCTAGCAGAGCTAAATTTCCTTGTGATTTCTCACACTTGCAAAAGCTGTGTCTGTCCATGTGCATAAACCCTGTCCAAACATTTTTATTGTATTATTTATTTTATTATTTATCTTCTCCCTCATGCAGGCAAGGGATTAAACCTACCACAATGGACTCAGACACATTTCTGTGTCTCACACACATCCCACCCCACCAGGATTTATTCTGGTTTTATTCTGAGCATGGACAGACTGGGCACTAATAAATACCTGCTGCTAAAATTCACTCAACTCAGCGATGTTTGACAGCTTTTGGTGCTGTTTTTTCTTTGAGTTTTCAGACATGGTGCAGCCAAGTTTCAGAATATTTGCTAAATTGAGCACTTAGTCCCATTTCAGGCCCTCTCCTTGCTCATCTTCAGTGGTTTTCTACTATGGTGTTGCAAATTTTAGCTCTTTATCCACACTTCCACAGAAAAACAAAATAGATATTGACAGAAATCTCTACTGTTGACATATGTGCTTTCCACTTTGCTAAATGCACAAAAAAAAAAAAAAAAGAGATAATTTCACACAAAACCATATTTTCCTAAACATTCCCATAGTTATTCAAACTGGTCTTATTTTCCCATTACTTTGAAAAAGAAAAGTACATGAAGGGATGCAGCAAATGCATTGGCCTAATTTGATTTCTTGTTTTAGACCAGTGAAATGCTACAGAGTTCAGTGGAGTTGTTTTTAATGAATGTCACTGTAGGAAGAAAGAAGTAGGCCAAGTACAGGTATGTTTTATTAAAGCCTCTGAGCTCCTAGGCACACAGCAGTATTAATAGCAGTGTGAAATGACTTGTGAGATTAATTTGCAAAAGAAATTTGAAGAAACTATTTGGAAAATGTACTACCAAGATTAATAGTCCACACACTAGAAACAGTCATGATTTTCAAGCTGAAAAGTTAGGGATATTTCAAGAGATTGTTTTTAGGGAATGGAATAATAACTTCATAAATAACCAAGAGAATATACACTACTGCTGTACTTTTTATACTCATTAAGTGTGATGATAAAACCACGTTACAAGAGGCCAGAAATAAAGTAACAAACATCAGGAAACTCCTCAAAACCCTTAAACTTTCAGAAACTGGATTTGCACTGTTGGATAAAACTCAGGACTGTGTAGGGGTGAAGGAAATAAAAAAGAATTAACTTCTTTAGGGGACAAGGATACATCTTTTAGCTGGATCATTAGAGAATGTCCATGGCAGGGCAGATCTGAAATGAGCTGGTAGATGTGCCTTGATGAACAACTAAAAGAGCACAGCAAAAATGTGCTTAAACTGCTCTTTGCAGACCCCCTGCCTTTAAAATTATGACCCAAACTTCTCTCAAAGTGCAAAGTTATTGTAGCAGATCAAGACAGAATGAAGAAAGATGATAAAGAGCACGTTGGCACTACAGAAGAGCAACAAACCCACAAACTGCAGGAACGTTATTTTGACTGTACTGCCACAAGTTCACTGGCTTTCTGCTGTCAAAAAGTGCTGTAATGATTCCATTTTCACTTTATCCTTGTCTCATTAAAATGAATACTGAAAAGACTCACTGCCTAAACTCCTCTGGATCTTGGTCACTATCTCGATTATTGCTATGCAATAAAAGTACAAATTTATTACCACATTTTCAGTAACAAATAACAGAATCATCACAGAATGGTTTGGGTTGGAAGAGACCATAAACCCCACCCCTGCCATGGCAGGGACACCTTCCACTGTCCCAGGTGCTCCAACCCCAATGTCCAACCTTGGGCATTTCCAGGGATCCAGGGGATCCACAGCTTCTCTGGCATCCTGTGCCAGGGCCTGCCTGCTCTCACAGGGAGAAAATTCTTCCTAATATCCCATCTGACCCTTCATGTCTATCATCCAGTTCAAGGTCCTTGTCGTTTTCCAGGTACTTTAGTGATTTTGGTTTATCAATTTGAAATTTTTTTGCTGTGAGATTGGATCAGGAGGAAGGCAAAACAGGCTTAAATTTAAATGGTAGAATGAGAAATTTTATTATTAGAAACTATAAGAAAAAAAACCAACAAACTCAGAATAAAACTTTAGACTACTAAAGTCACAAAAATGCATAAACTTTCTCATTGGCATAACAATGTGTCAGTTTTAAAAATCAAACACTAATTAATCCTTTTCAGCAATAGTGGAAACTGCCTAAGTCTCAACAAATAAAAATTTCAGAAAACCTTTACAAACCACCACATTTACATGCTTGCACTCCAGGAATTTGTTCCTAGAAGTTTTCAGCACATGATGATCTCTTTGCTGTTGAGTTGTTGCACACTGTGCTTTCCCCTGATTGCAGAGTTGACAGGGAGCATTCAGTGCCAAGAAGCCCCATAAATATGATGGACTGTGTGATTGCATCCTGCAGGCACAGTGCTGCACACAGGCTCACAGATTAGAGGCTCTCCAGGTACATTTTGCTGTTGTTAGGTGTGACAAATGCTCCAAGCCCAGCAGTGAACAGGAGGTGCTTTCCAGCCTGACACTGTCAGTAGAACCCTGGATCACATTCAGCACACAGTTCTGCATTTCATGATAAACTGTTTTTCTTTCATTTTCTAGCTTAACATTACTGGCAATGGCTCAAATACAAAATATTCTGAGAGACTCCAACAAATATTATTTTAACAGAATAAATACAATGATCATCTTTGTTAATTACTGTTTTTCTGACTCCAAAGATTCAAATGTGATCAGCAATTGAAATGCTGTTTTCTGCTCTGCCAGCACAGCTTTTGTTTCATCTTCCTGGCTCCAAAAACTCCAAGGTTCATTGCAACACAAATCTTCTCACAGGCAGAGCTTGAGAGGTCCCCTCAAGATTTTCTGGCTGGCAGAACTGCAGCATTTGCCAGGATGCTCGGGGCTGTCTCCCAGCCTCCTGTTTATTTACAAGGGATTCCTCTTTCAATGTACAGTTGTTCTGGGTTTCATTTGCTTCAGTTCTTATCTCTCCCTCTAAACAGTTTAAAACAAATTTATACAAGCATTTGTATGTATTTTGCTGTGTAAGACTGATATATGAACAGGCTTTGTGCAGCCTGGTCCAGTGGAAATTTAATGAAGGAATTTAATGTCCATTCCAACCCAAACCACACAGTAATTCCAAGACAGATGTGTGAATATTACATAGCATATTATGTAATATGAGAAAGCAGAGGTACAGAAACCTGACATGACAAAATTTCAACACTAAAATGTACCTAGGCCTGTGTATGTTTCTGCACAGGATTTCTATATCAAAACATTTTGGTCTTTCCCATCAGTTTTGCTAAAATTTTGCATTCAGGAAGAAAAGTTTCACACATAATTTTCTGACAGATGAATTATCCTCGGGCCCATTTGCTCCTCTTTGAAACCTGCCTGCACTCCTAGTATAAAAAAGAATACCACTGCCATTTAGGATTTATTTCACAGTGAGCTCCCTGACTTTCCTGCTCAGGGAAGGTGCAGCCTTTCCAAAAAATCTTCTGGAATTCTGCATCCAAGTCCCAGCACCAGCTTCTTGGTTTAAAGGAAGCACATAGAATTGGACCAACCCTTATCTATCAGTCCTGAACAGTTTAGATATGTATATACTTATATAACAGTGTGTAGAAGTAAAGTAAAAGTATATCAGAAAGAAAAAAAAAATGTGTAAACTTAAATTTGAAAACCAAAAGCTACAAAATCCAGACTTGTTTGGATATGGGCAGCACCAGAATATGCCAGTGTGGGTTCAAACTGGTGTGGGACAGAGGCACCATTATTCCCTCCCCTGTAAACCCACAGTTTCTCTGAAAGAAAAGAAGCTCTTGGGGTTTTTTCCCTTTGGAAAAACATATCTGTAGACAGGGGTCTAGATATTATGGAGCAAACTAGGATTAAAATCTGTTTGGGAGAGTACTTCTGCACCAGTTCTCTCTTTCAGTATCTCTTTCAGTGACAGAAAGTGTTTAAATTATTATGATAGTAAAGCAATGGCAGACAGAAGAAACAGCTGCTCCTGTTGGCACACTTCACTGCAAGTGTGCTCTGGGATGAGTATTTGGCACTGGGGATAGAGAAGCATTTGTCTTTTCAGTGGGTAGAAGCTGGCCATTTTCTGCCACTTTTCACAACACTGTTAGTCCTATATTGCTGTATTTCCTTTCTTTCCATTGCCAAATAAACAAGGGAATTGCTTGCTCGGGGTGGTGAATAAGGGTTCAGTTAATTAATGCCTGAAGGGTGCAGGTAGATTTCACACATGATGAAAATGAGGGCAGTCTTCCACTTGCTCCTGCTCATTTATTCATGAGGATAGCAGACAGCAAAGCAGGAGCATATTGCAGATAGCAGGAAAGCTTCATTCCTTCAGACACACAGACCAGCACTGGGGCTCTGCAGTCTGCTCCCACTGCAAAGTATGAGCCAAGAGGAAAGTAAATTAAAAGCTTAAGTACTCTGCTTCCCCAAGGCATTCCCTGCAGCTGAGAAAAAAGAAAATCTCATCTTACTTGACATGAGGTAGAACCTTTTTTTATAAAGAGAAAAATATCTTATTTTACTCCACTTTCCCCCTAAGTGGTCCTTCCTGCCTCGGACATTGAATTCAGCTCTGGCTCTCAGCCTGAGCCCTCCCTGCCCAGCACACCTCGGTGCTGCAACTGTGCAGACAGGAGGGGACAGAGGCAAGAAAACCTCCCTGCTTCAGTCAGCAGCACTGGTGCTGTTCTGTAGTGCCTGAGAGAGCTGAGACTTGCAGGGTACACAATCAGCCCCTCCTGAGCAGCACGAGTCACATCCAGGCTTGCTGTGAAATGTTACCAAGACTCAGTAGGATCAGCTCCTCACTTTGGGTTTTTTCAAGTCAGAGCAGAAACATTTCAGATTTGATGACTTCTGGAACTGGAATCCTGCTTTCTTTGTGAATACCTGTTAAAATTCCTGTTTCAGCTGATGTCTGGGTAAATTTTTGTGCATTTACGTGAACAGTGCTCCCAAAGTGATGTTATCAATTTGCAGACATTTCCTATCCAGTTTTTCATTTAATTCTTGAGACTCAAATAATTGGCCTCAACCCATCAATCCAGCCTGTCCAGATCCCTCTGCAGAGCCTTCCTGCCCTCCAGCAGATCCACACTCCCACCCACCTTGGTGTTGCCTGTAAACATTCCAACCCTGAGTGCAAAAACAGGGAAAAAAGGGTGAGAATTAGTTCAGGAAAGGTGACCAGCCTGATATTTATCACCAAGGAATGTGATGGAATAAGAAGATCCTCTGAGTAGGACAAAATTTCCAGTGGAGGGCATTTGAGGATAAATATGTTGTGAAAAATAGCAGTCCTGTTTGGCTGGTGGTGGGAAGGGTAGCAGGGCACAGCTGCTCAGCACACACATCTCTCACCACATCACTCAAGAGACAAATTTGTACCTCCAGACAGGAGCAAAGAGAATTTCTTGCTTCTTAAATTCTCTCAGCAATACTTACAGGACAGAATATACAGAACATTGGTGAACCTAGGGAGCAACTTAGGTCACTTGAAATTTAGAGGTGTTTTAGGGCTGCTCTGAGGTGTGCTAAGTTATAGCAGCTGCTGCAGAGCCATTTTATCAGCAAAGAACACCCCAGTGCCTGGTGTTCCTTATCCACTGGTACCTGTTCTGCCCTTCATGCCTCCCTTTCTATTGCTCATCCTCTTTCCTCTTCTCTTTACTGGAGATTTCTCTTTGTCCTGGAGATTGTGCAGGGATCTGGCAGGAGCCATTACAGAGGCAAAGGATGCCCCAGGGCCCTGATGTGCTGGGAGTTTCAGATTAGAATTTTGGAATAGGACGCAGCTCCCTTGCCACAAAGAGCTCTCTCTCATCCTAACCACTCAACTAAAGCAGTGATTCCTTTCAGGCAAAGGATCTATTGCAATTCTGTTCTCTGAATATGTATTTCAGAAAAAAACCCATGTTCTTGTCATAGCCAGACCTCAGCATGTTTGCTGAGTGTTTCCTCTGCAGTAAAACACTTATTTGCACATTTCTTGGGTTAGGTCTGGAACAAACACTTGGAGAGATGAAAGAGCATCAGCAGAACAATATACTTGCTGCCACCTGCAGAAAGCAAGATGAGACTAACAATGAGACTGGAAGCACTGAGACAGAAAATAACTCAGGGCTAAGGACTGAAACTTTCAGAATACTGGCAATATCAGAGGCTAACTTGGAAAAATATTGAGAAATTGGATTGAGATTTAAAAAAAAAACAACACTCACAATAGCCCAGAGCTAAAGTTATGAAAATTCATAGGTTAGAACTGGCCACACTGTAAGATGTTGTCTGTGTAAAGAGCAGCTATATCATACAGGGAAGGAATTTTCAGTAATGAAATCCTCATGGCTGCTTCAAAGGATGTTAAAATTTATTTTAAATCACATAGAAATGTTTGTTCATTTAAGCACAGCTTGGTTTCCAATTCAGATGGATTTGCAAGACACCAGATACATATTGTATATTCAATGCAGCACAACACTGTGAAGGATCTTTGAGAAAAATGGCAACAGATTTTCTATGGAGAAAAAATAGACACTACAAAAACATCCATAAAATCAAATAAGCAGCAGAAGACTTTAAAATACAGAGCACATACACTTATGTGTTTACAAGAGGTACAGCTCAAAGGAAAACACTGAAGAGGCGTGAGGAGTCAAAAAACAAGCAAGTGAAGATGAAACGTGATGGCTTTTTGATTTCTATAAATATCTGCAATACATCAGTACAGACAGTGCTGGACAAAGAGTCCAACAGGAATTTTTACAAACAACTTGCTCTGAAACCTCAGAAAATTACAAGTCACATTAATGGACTTGGGCTGATCAAAACCAAAGAGAAATTGGAATAAAGCTCCAAGGAGAAAATATCAACAGAATTTTCAAAAGAAACAGGGAAGTAAATTTGAAGTTATTTTTAATGGGCCATAAGAACAGTGCTCAACAGGGACAGGGACATATGTTGAGTTTGACACATGTCAAAGAGGAAAGGTGGATTTTTTTTCTAGGTGTTCAGCTATGAGCTTTGTGCAGAACAGCCATCATTCATCTCACAAACTGTCTAGATCCTATAATTTTTTCTAGAGCTGACAGAAACATTTCCAATAAGTGATTTTCTCACCAAAACACATTTTCTTCTAATGCAGCATGAGTATTACACATACACTGGGCCCACCACAGGTTTTTTGCTCAGGAGGATTTTTCTGATCTAAGATAGAATTTCTTATAAGAAAGAAGTTTTGTTGTGAAGAAAAATAGTTCCATAGCAGATGTTAGAAAAGAAACCTTGCCAAGTGTTTTGGATAAACAGCACTTTGAATGAAAAATGGGGGATATTGATTATAATTACCAGTGAATAAGAAAAGCTCTCATTATCTACTCATAAGAAATAGTCTGGTAACCAACTTGCACTGGAACCTCAAAAGATGGTTTAACAAATCTGTTGCTTCAGACTTTTTTTCCTGCAGGAAACAACTCAATTCCAATAACAAAGTACTGACCAGAACATGAGCCCATCACCCACAAGATACACTTAGATCAGAAAGGTGTTATCCTTCTGATCTTTAATAGGTTTTATCAGCATTTTATAGCCTAAAGGAAGTGATTTTCTTTGTATTGCATTTTTAATAAATACATTTTATGGCACAGACCCACAGATCACAAAGAAGCACACTTGAAGCAATCATCTGACTCCTCTCACAGACTAGAGCCACCTTTCATTTTAATTCCTCAGAATTTCAAAGAACCTCCATGAGATGATGTCCTTCAAAAGGAGCTTTTCAGCTCCCCCTTGTACCAGAATTATTTTCCAGGCAGAGCCCCAGCTGATGTCAGACACCATCTGGGTGCTTAAAACTGCCAGGCCCAGGAGGCAAAGGGTATAAATCAATTAATTCATTTCTACACTTTAAAGGGAGGAAACAATGGTGAAAACATAGCAAAACATAAGCAGAATTACTTTTTTCCTCCAGAATCCCAGAGTGGCAGTATTTTTATTTTGTTCCAAATCCCCACGAAGTCTCTGCAAGCCACTGTAACACCAATTATCAGACACATTCCTACTGAGCTGACTCAGGAATCAAATGTCCATTTTCTGGCACCCAGAACCATCACTGAAAGAGCAATAGAGGCAAGATGGAAACAATAACATAAATTCATCAAAGCATTGTCAGAGTACCACAGAGCTGTGCTGAGTAGCATGAACAAAGCCAGATTCACCCCCTAGGAAAAAAGAGAGAAAAGATTTCTCAGGCACAAAAGCATCAAATTTTTATTTTCCTATAGAAATAGGAGAAAATCTGTTTGAAAAGAGATGAGTTTTTGTCTATTTTTTTCTCCAGTACAAGCCCAGTCTTGCCTTTGCTTTGATCTGTTCATCATAACAAAGAGTGAGCACCACTAAATTGCTTTGTAAAAGTAACTGAAAAAAACAGCTACAAAGATGAATTCTAATGCCAAGATAGCTGATTATTCAGAGCAGTAAGCTACAGAATTCACACATTCCAACTGCTCCATTAACTCAGTGTAGCTGACCTGGTGATCTCTTGTTAACTGGTTAAAAGGACACAAAAAAAGTGAAATCCCTTTTCCTGAGGAAGCAAATCAAACTCAACAGATGAAGCAGCCATCATCAGCACTGGCAAAGGTGATGGAACACAAAGACTCACCCTCTTTTGTATTTGGAAAGGTAATGTGGCATAACTGAATTTGGCTGAAACCAATCATTCCAATTTAATTAAGGAACCAGGGTAAAAAAATATAAAAACCCATCTCAGTAACATTGCCCTGCATTTTGTTTGGCAGGTGCTGCTTAACCCTTGACAATCACTTTTAATTTAGAAAATCCCCTTTTGACCTGTTGACTTCAGTGTGTTTGTTGGCTTTTCCTGTTTTGTATTCTTTGAATCCTGTTAGCAGCAATAATCATTACATTATTGCTCTCTTACACATAAAACTGACCCAACTGGGATCAATGCAAAACAGAATGAAGGAAACACAATTTCCAACACATAAATCTACTGCCCACTAAATTTCTCTATTATTACTACCCTACTACTTGCTATAATTTCCTCATCATTTCTGCAATCCATTTCCTTCAAAATCAGGAAATATTAGGTGCAGCTTTTTCCCCATTTCTTTCCCTAATATTGAAAGTCATATCTTTTTTTGATACTGTAGTAAATCTAAAGCAAAAATTATGTCCCCTTTAGGGCAAACATGACAGCTTGCTGTTCACAGAGCCAAGTAAAAGTTAGTATCCATCAATCAGTTTTCTGAAAACTGAAAGTCTTTTTATCAAAATTATACAGCTGCAGTTTCTAAGAAATAAAACAAACCATAATAGCATGGGACTAATTAAAGCACTTGGAAATGAGGGCAAAGACAAAAAAAGAGTTTCTTTGGCCCTTAGGTTGTCCATATAAACATACAAATACATCCTATGGAAGTCAAATCCCTTAAGCATCAGATTTTACTCCTTTTTTCCTCTAAAAAGTCTGGTTGTAGACAATCTCAATAAATGAACCTAGAGGTAAGCTAGCCCAAAGCAATGAGCAAAATTCTTGCAAATAGAAATTTTAGAAAGTATTTTCTCCTGTTTTAAGAGATGAAAAAGATCACAGAGTCATATAATAGTTATAGGAATAAGGTTCCCAGCCCTAAATTAAGTATTTATGGAATGCAAGTACAAAGCAATGAAAAGCTTTTTTTCATTTTTAACATCATTAATAGTTTAAATTTGTATTGTGCACAATAAACCCAGAAAGGCCTGTCCACTGAGAGATAACAACTGAAAAAATAAACCAAGATTAAAAAAAGTTGAATAAGGTGGGTTTGTTTCAGTGAACCTGGAATTTCCCACTGAGAGACCACATCTCATGTTAAGGGCTTAGCTTAGTCATAAAGAATGTGAGTTAGTTTTATTTGGAAAGCGTTTTTTTTTAAATTATACTTATCTGGTCCCTCTCATTGACTGAAAATCTATGAATAGAAACATTTATTTTGCTGAATACAGGAGATTTAGAAAACATGAGTTTTCTTGTTTGCGATTCCAACCACACTTTTTGTCCAAAATTTTCCTAAAAACTAAATTCCATTTGTACATTTTCTCCCAAGGCCATGACACAAATTGAGTTTCTTATTATTCCTCTGGTTGCTCTCCAGTTTTATTTTTGCTTCCCTGGTTTTTCTTCTCTATCCACTGACACCTCTTCCACAGAGTGATGGAGGTGAGGGGTGGGAAGGGAAGGGGAGATTGCAAAACTATTAAATTCCAATCCTAGCATTTACATGATGGCAATCCCTTGGCCTTTTTCATCTCAGACCCATTTAATTGTTCATTACTTTCAAGTAAGTGGCAGATATCCACTATGTGCATCAGCTTTAAGGAGATTTGTGGTTACCAATAGATCAAAAAATATACATGCTGGAGGCCACCTAACTCTGGTTTAATACATTAAAAAAGAAGATTTATATGGCATTTAGGATATTCCTGTGAAATACAGCAAGAGTGATGGGACTTTGCCTAGATAACACCAGATTATGACAAAAACAAGCCAGCAGGATGTAATAAGAAAGAGTTAGCAGGAATAAGTAACTGCAACACTCACTGAGCAGCAATGTGAAATTTGTCACAGTGGTGATTATTTATATTGCAGCATCAGAGTAGCAGCACTATGATTAAAGTCCTGTTACAGAATTCAGTTTTAATAAGAGCTTTAACCTTTAGCTTGTTGGAAAAAAATACCATTAGCATGGCAAAAAGTCAGAACATAGAATAAGAACTTGGAGTGGTATTTTAAACTATATTTTTATGGTGGTTGGATGAAAAATTTCTTGAGGCATCAAGCATTAAATCATCTAAAATATTTTTAAGTTTTTCATTGTGTTCATTAAAAATAGTTTTGTAAAAGGAAATCAAGACCATTTTGACCATCAAATCAAGACAGCAAAGTTTGGCTCCATGGAGGTTTCCCCCTGCAGCAGGAGTTATACATCACTGTGTTTTCTATCTTGCATTTTAGTCTCATATTCAGTGTCACAAGCCATCATTTTAATTTCAGAGATCTCAGCTGTGTTAAGACAAAATTATTTCACAAATGTGTGGAATATTGTGGCAGCCCTGTCAGTGAAATTGCTACCCAGGAACAGAAGGATGATGTTAAAGGTGAATAACAAAGAGCAAATGTTGGAATGTAGTCACCTTCTAAAGAGGGAAATTAAAGCACTGCTGGTCCCACTGCAGGCAATACAAACAGGAAGGTGTGCACAAATCCCTTTTTAGCTTTTCTTTCTACACCTTTAGGCATAGAAATATTCCATTTTTTTAATTTTATTTTTTTGTATAGTAACATCACACCCTAATATTAATGTCATTAAATAGATATTTGATAGTTAATTGTAATTTGTGCTACCATGCTGGGGCATAAAATTGATGGTTTCCACAGTCTAATCAAAGAGCACTTGGAAAAGGTAATATTGCAGTGATATGGGTGGAAACTATGAAAATGGTGTAAATTTCCAAATGTTGCAGGGTCCCAGTTTCAGCCCATGTGGGATGGAGAGCTATTCTGCTTTTTGCACAACCTTTCCTTCAATGTCCTTCATGATTAACAAAAGAGCCTCTGCAGCTGGTGTCTCTCAGCAGCGAAAAGAGACTCAAATCTCTTTGAATAAAGAGAAGAATAGCTTCTCTCTATTAAATATAGTCCCAAAACAGGAGTAGGTGTTAAGGAGGAGAACACTGTGACATTGTGACATTCAATAGCATGACATTGAATTGAGGCAGCATGATGAGACACAGCCCACAGACACTGGTCACTGCCACTCTCAGAAATGACAGTGGAAAAAATTTCCAAGATGTATTTTCATCTCTCACACTCAATAGAGAACAGTGATCTTGACTCCCACATGCCTGACACAGTGCTGGGCGATGATTTGAAGAGAAGAGAATGAAATAATATTATCTCACTTTGAGAAAATAGAATTACTTTTGAAAATGTCATGGTTTGCAGCAACTATACATTGATTTCTTTATTACCATGAAACCATGCCTCCACATTTTGTAAATCAAATTAAAAGCACTACAGTGGAAATTGCTTTTCACCACTCTGAATAATTTTAGACCCTGGGTGAAATAATTTTTCAACAAACTTTTCATAAGACCTTATTATGCTTTACTATGGGGTTTTTGTTTCTGTGGTGCTTTACATTTTTCTCTCAAAATAAGAAAAAAGGGAATTATCATAAAGCAAATGTAGATTTTATGGTCAAAATGCTGGGGAGAGCCCAGGGAATTACACTGACTTGGGAAAGGGCAAGTTGAAAACAATCCCTGTGTGGGTCAAGCAGGGTTCTTGCCCTTTCCTTTCTCTGTAACAAGAGCTCATTAACTGCTTGCTTTTAATCAGTCCTGCAGCACCTTTGTTGCTCTGTTTCTTGTCACATCATCAGGGCTTGGGTGATGCAGCAGATCCAGGTCTCTGGAGCTTGAACTGGGAGCTGTCTCTTCCAGGGACTGTGATAATCACATAATTTTCCCAGTTTCAATTAGTTTTTGATCTAATGCATTTGTCTCGAGGTCTGTGTAGAAAACTGAAGGTGTGGAAATAGGTTCCGTGAGATTTCAGTATAAGGCTGTAAAAGGGACATTTCCAGTGACAATGAGCTGCTCTGACTGGCCCTGTGAGTGATCTGTGAGCATTTCATCATTCTCCTCAAGCCCATTTTTAAATCTTCTTTTTTCTTAGTCATGGTTCTATTTGCCAGTAACTCACCCTCTGCAATGGAACAAGGTGACTTTTAGGGATATTAGAAAGAGATTTAAAACTTTAGCAATAAAGCACAGAATCCAGTATCCATTCTCCCCTTTAGAATGTGCTTAAATAAACAGGGTCCAGTGAAGTCAACAGCAAAATTTTCATTCGCTCTGACAGATTATGGGTGGGGAATGTTAATTACTGGTTAATCTTGGGAGATACAACAGAACCTTACCACATCACAAACTTCAAATCTTAGTGCAGTGCATACATCAAAGCATTTACAAACCCACACCAGCAGACAAAAGAAAAAAACCACAAAACAAATTTATTTCCAGCTTCAGAAAAGTAGAAAGTCTTGTATTCTCATTTGATTTGAATATAGCTCATAATAACAATAAATATTTCATGCCAGGGGCAATAGTCTTACACAGCACTTGCTGTAGTCTCTTTAATTTCTTTCCTCTTGACCCATGTTCATACTTGCAAGGCAGATACTTCAGGGACTACCCATGTCTACAAGCTATAAAATGAATGTCAGGTTTACAGCACACATCCATCTTCCTTAAAAATGCTCACTATTATTCACCAATATTCCCAATGATTAACTCAGGGCAAAGCTTTACAGCATTTTGGTTGCACCGTGGAACACAGCTGTAAAATTATTTTCCTAAGAGGATTCATTCCCATTAGTGATGTATTTACTGTTGCCACCACATGCAATCAAATCATCATTTATATAAACCTTCCCTTGAAAATCAAGTGTTTGTATTCAGCATCCCTCAAGCTGTTGCTGCTGTCACAGTGAAAATAACAAAATAAAAGGATTCTCCTGGGATGCTCACTCCTGGAGTGCTTCCAGTGGTAGGCTACAAAGATGGTGAGCCTGGAAATTCTATTATTTGGATGAAGATACAGAGAGTGGTGCTACAGATTCACCTGTGCAGACACATCCACCTCTTGGCAGCTCCATCCAACTTTGTTCTGCTTCAGGATCTGCACATTTGGTCTCTTAAACCATTAACAATTATTTACTCCAGTAAAAACTAAGGGTTACTTTGCACTCAGTTTATTTTTGAAAAAACAACTTGCAGGAAACTCTGCAGATATTGAAATTCCATCTAAAGAAGAAGGTTAAAAGAGGCTGAAATTTTAAAAAATCCCCATTTTGTCTCATATAGCTCTTCAACATTGCTTCCCAAGATATTACATTTTGCAGCCAGCCAGTATTACTTTATTTATATCCTATTACAAATGGCATTCAAATTTAAACATCTGCAAGGTGTTAAGCATCCTCAGCAAATTTCTGAGTAAGCTCAACTCCCACCAGCCACAGATGGAGAGGAGGGGGCTGACAAGTACATTGCAGGAGTCATTTCTGAGTACATTTAAATTTAATTCCATTTTGAGAGGTGTTGTGCTGTGGGGCCACCAAATCACTCTCCACATTTAGAAGGCTGACTCTTAGAGCAGCTGAAAGCTACACTTCAGCCTCTCCTGAAGGTCTGTATCTCTCAGTACTTTGACACTGTGACTGGTTGAGAAAGTCCAAACTTATAAAATTATCATAAAATTTATTATAAAAATTATATTTATTATAAAATCTACCATAAAATCCATAAAACCAAGAGAGGATAGCACAAATGTGTTTGTTTTGGTTTTTTTTTCCTCTAAGTTTGACTTGAAAGCAAAACAGCTCCCAGCTTTTGGAATCTGATGGCAACTTGTGCCACTTGGGTGGATTCTGCATGGGTAATGTGGATAATTCAGATTTATGCAGAACATTGGTTATTTCTCATTACACTCACTGCTTGTGCTTTCCTTTGGCTGAATAACAACGTGTTCCTGCTGGATTAGATTAGGGGTTTAGGCCAAATAAATTATCAAAATACAGAGTCTTGTTGAACAAATCCTTGAAAATCTGTGTGATATGTCTCACAAAGAGACCTGTACAGCTTAGTAGTACTAAATTACAGGAAGAATTGCTGTACAACCTGGAAAACAAATTTAAAAATTCAGCCTTTCCATGAACTGTGTTTAAACAGATAGGGCCAGCCCAGTCTAAGACTAGAGCAGTAACAATATTAGCACTGTGAGCAACTTTTTTAGAAAAACACATTTGTACTTGATGAAACTGAATAGACTGACAACTCTGTGAGCCACTGCAAACCACAAATGATGACTATAATATTCCTCTCTGTAGATTTTAGCAATTTATGAAGCTAAAATATCATAGCAGAAGCTTTAGGATGCATCCACAGTACCAAGCACATCCCAGCCCTGATCCCTGCCTGGGGAAGAAGGTTGTGCTCATTAAAAAGATAATAGAACATGAGAATCTATCTTGTAACATTTGTAAACAACTCCATGAGTTATCCTCAAGCCAGAAGCTTTCTAGAGATCAAAGGAGCTCAAGATATCAAAGCTTCTGATGCACAAGGGAGGTTTAGGATATAATTGACAATCTGAGCATCAGCACAAAGGCTCAGGAGCCAAAATGCACCTTCCCAGCTCTCAAACTGCTTGGGATAAATTTGTACGCAGAAATTATTGAGCAGAAGCAATTTGGGGTCAGTTTGGGTTTGTTTGGGGTTTTTTCCAGAGTTATTTTTTCCAAAGAGTTAAATTTTCTCACTAAAGTGAGAGCATCATGATTTCAGAAAAAAAGTGTAGATAAAAAGCACCCTTTCATTAACATCTTGATTAGAATACCAGTAATGTACAATAATCACTTTCAAATTTAAAATTGTTATGTGCCATTTTTTCAGGTTGTTATTGCAGCTCAGAATCCAAAGCAGCTTAAATAAGTGTTGCACATACATGATAAAACAAAAACATCCCCTGATTATAAATCTCAGTATATAGATAAAATATGTTTTATATGATGATAGGCTAGTCAGATGTAGTATAATTGAGTCAAGTTGTCTCAGCAGGACATCTGAAGGTTTTAGCATGGTTTGAGGATATGGGTTTGTTCTCTATAAAGGCAATAAAAGCCTGCATTTGGGAGAGGTCTTTAGAGAACCCGATGGGATTTTATGCTGTTGCTGTACTTTGTGTTATTGTCTTTCAGCAGAATGCTGCTAAAATACTTCATCAAAAATTTTAAAAATATACAATATACTTAAAATATACTAAACAACAAAACCATAAAAGTCCCCATCTGAGAGCTGACTAAATTCTTTCTGAGGTTGGAGCTGCACCGCAGGCTTTGTCCATGAGCAGGAAGTAACTCCAAGATAATGACTTGGATATCTTGAAAATCCAAAGCCCATGAAAACAGGAGGCATAAATTCTGAAAAGCCATGCTTCAAGGCAATACTTGGGAAAAAAAAATAACTCAGCATATATCCAGTGATTTAACAATATTATATCTCTGTTAGAACAATGGTAAAACCTTCAAACTGCACAGGAGATCATGGCCAGTGTTTTCTAGCTTTTCTAGCAAACACACAATGAGCCTTTGCTCCAAAGGGCTCAAAATCAGATGTAGAGACAGCAGAAAATAGAAAATCAAGGGATGGGTTTTCACTTTAATGATGCAGAATTGAGGCACTGGAGTTGCATGCCCTGCCTGGGTATCACCCAGATCTCTGTGCACTGGTACCTTTGTGCCCCAGAGCTCCAGCTGAGCTCCCTTTTCTCTAAAGAGATTGCTTGCAGGAGCTCCAGGACTGAGCCAGGTTCCCTCAGTAAACAGCCAAGAATAGAGAAGATGAAGATATGAATAGTTCACACCAGGTATTTTAATAACCTGCTTTGAAAGACTCTAATTAGGCTCCAAGAATCACACAGAATTACAAGACTATTTCACAACACTAAATATTACACAATTACTTAAATTATGATTTTTTTTTTTAGAATATAATTTCCATAGCATGTTCAGGATAGAAAAACAAACAATGGGAAGTTCTAGCACATGGCTCATTAAATCTTAGGCTGAGTTCTAATTATTTTTCAAAAAGAAATGTCAATTGTAATACTAGTTGTTAATTTAGCCACTGAAGTGATGTATTAAGAGTAACATCTCTGGGCAGAATGACAATAATTACCCATATTGCAATAAAAGCTCAGCACAGCACATCAAGGAAATCTCAAGTATGGTGGAACAAAGTCACTCTGTAAAGATTTTTGCAAGCTTAATTCTTTCCTTGAGCAACTGATGATTATCTCAAATGTCTCAGCCTTGCTGCCAACACCAGATTTTCTCCATTCTCCCTCTGAAACCAGCCCAGCTCCCCTGGGCTCCATTCAAGTCACAAAGAATCAGCACCTGATCTCCTCTGGTCTCTTACCTTCTAATGACTTGCTGCTCATTGCATTCAAGCCAAATTTTCTAGTTAACAGAGAGCTTTTCTCAGTTTGAGAATCCCCCCAAAGCATTTAGGAGGTGTAAAAACATTTAGAAGCACAATTAAAAAGCAAAGCAATGAATTATGAGCTCTGCCCCTACTTCAAAGGATGAGGCAATAAACCCTAGAGTCCTAGGACACAAATTTACATCACAATCCCTGCATGTCCCCAGAATTAACAGTTTCTGCAGGACCTCTTCTGACCAACAAGGATTTTCAGAACATTGTGCACGATGTGTTTTAGATCCTCGCACACAGGTGAAGGAAGAACAGATTTTAAAAGAAGGTTCAGCTAGAGCAGATCCCAGGCAAAAACCCCCAGGATTAAAGAAGTGTGGTTCCTGCCATCTCTGTCTCCAACTAATAAAGGGAGGCCCAGGTTGGTAATAAATGCAGGAGCAATTTGCCTATAATATGCAGGATTCATTTTAGTCCCCTTTTTTAATAGCAGACACTTATCAACAGTCCAATTATCTTAATGCCAAGTCATAAAAATTAAGAAAAAAATCAAAGACAAAAATAACATGGCAAGGATGATTAGAAAAGCACTTCATTTGCAGGAGGTACTTTGACACCCACAAAAAGAGCAGTGACATCCAAAGCAGCAAGAACCTCATTAGTCACTAAGAAGTTTTGCACAAAAAGCCAAAGTCATCACGAAACAACAAACCTCCTGGTGGAATGAGGTTGGCCCCGGGTTTTTCATCATTCAAATTGTTCCCTGTGCCATATGGTCAAAAATGAGAAGCTTCTAAAGTGACTAATTACTGAGAGAAGTGGAAAGAACTGTCTGGCCTTATACAGAGAGTTATCCTCCAGGTTCCCTGTCCAGACACCTTCCCTTCCACACAGGGGTTTCAGTAACAAAATCAATATTTTGTTTATTTGTAGCAAAATCTTTTTCTTATAATTTTGCTCACAGACTCAGGTATGTAAAATCTACCCCTTTTGTTCCACTCTTTGAAGTAGCAAGGAAAAGGAAGAGATAATTATTGTGGTTCCTTTATTTTAACAACTGAAAATGCTTAGGTTCTGATAAGCAGTGTAACGTGGAGAGATTTACAGAGATTTGAAAGAGGTTGAAAAGGGATTTAAAATCAACCAGTTGATTGCTTACAGAGTTGTGAAGATCAGCTGAGACTGAATTTAGTTGTTCAGAATGCAGGGATGCAAAGGGAACTCGAAATTGCAGCTGCTGAGATTGTCCATGGTCTATAAGATGTCCATCACCATTGGGATGGCCTAGGAAAGTGGGTTTGAACTCAGTTCAAACTGTTGTGAAATATGGAGCTGTTTGCATGGGCAGCATGCAATCACAGACTTGCACATTTTTCAGAAAAATAGCGGGCAAAGCAAGGAAAAAAGTGCAGAAATGTCCTGTTACTAAACCAGCCACAGGAAAACACCACAAATCTTTATTTTTGGCAACATTTTCACGTTAGCACTAAGCCCCTGTTTCCACCTGGGATCACTCCTGTTCATGGGTAAGGCCAGGAAACTCCATTTGCTTGTGATTCCTCCCTTGAGCCAAGATGAGCTTGTGCTCCTCAGAACCAGATCACTCCACCACAACTCTCATGCAGATGTTCCAAGCACTTGAAAATGGACATTTTACTAAACAAAAGAGCTGCAGTGCCTCAGTGTCAGTCCCAGAAGGTCAAAGCCTCCCTGCCTCATCTCACACTTGACCTTCTACAAATGTTTCTCACAGGGAAGCCAGCTGAGAGCCCTCCTTCTGCTTTCTTTCATCTGCCCAGGGAGGCAAAGGTCACCCCTCTTCCAAATAAATTCTCACTTTTAAGGCAACCTTGTGATCAGCTGCTTCAAAGAGTGGAGACAGCTCAGCACTGTGTGCAGCCAGAGCCTGTCCTTGAGAGCAGAGGCAGGGCCAGCTCCCCTCTGGAGGCTTCGGGATTTCTGCCCCTTGCTGCATGCATACCCTTGTGAGCCCCTTGCCAAGAGATGAGGTTGAGTCATGTCTGTGTGCTGAGCTGTTCTGGCATTCCAAACAAACCTGGCAGCTCTCACACAGCTCCAAGGTCAGGAGTTCTGACTCTAAAAGGGCTGAGTTTTGCAATATCTGCTGAGGCTTAATACAGAATTTTGGGTTTGTTCACTCTAGGTACCACAGACTGCGGTATCACAAGTGTATTCATGCCAAAAACCCCACATATATGAAAATTAGACAGACTCTATATGGTCAAAATTCACAATCTGTTTATCTGCATTCAGCTTTAGTCATCAGGCTGACTACAGCACCTGACAGTCTGAATAGAATAGCTAATAATCTGAAATTCAGTTTCATCCAAAAAAAAAAAAANGCCAGGGTTTTATATTGGCCTGCAATGACAGAGAAGAGATGAAACAGGTACACCAACTGTTGAATACATTTTTTTAAAAATCACAAGGGAATGAGCAATAGCCTGCCTGACTGACTCAAGAATTTTCAACAGCCTTTCTGGATTTTCCACCAAAATAAAATAAATGCTTTAACTCACTCATCTTTATTATGTGACAAGAGTTGTGACAGATTTAAAATATAATTCTAGTAACCAATATTTTTTTTCAAAATGGATACTTGTATTCAGCTGAAAGTATTAAATTTAAGTCAAATATCCCCAATGAGCAGCAAATTGGGGATATAGGGCAGCAAACACATAATTCTCTATATTACCTTTTTTTTTTCATGCCAACACCATGCACAAAGCAGAATTACAAATCAAAAATCACACAGAATGAGGTAAATATTTGCTATTAATATAATTGTCCTCAAAGTATATGGAATTTCTTTTTATGATTCTTATATAATCAATTCAGTCCAATATGGTGAAAGTGTAAAAATGCCAAATCCAAAGTATAAACAATATTGTGCCCTCGAGTTAGTCAGTAGCTGCAACACATGGTTATGTTTTGGAACATAACTGAGCTGAACCCACACATTTCTCTTTTTAGCATGTGTCATTCCATCAAATATGTTCAAAGCTCGATTTCTGGTTGTGTTCTATACTGACAACTATAAAAACTAATGACTGTACTGCAGGGTGGAACATTTGGGTCAATTCTACCAGCAGGAATCAAGAATAATTTTGCCATGGTGCCTAAGAACCTTCACGTTGAAATCTCAGCTGGCAATTTCTCTGTGTAAAAAACAAATTCAAAGCAGGACTTGATGGCTGGGAGGCACATGGAATTTATACTCTAGCTTCTTTTAATAACGACATTCATTAATCATTCTAAGAAATGACAACAAAATATGAAACAGGGACCTTTCTGAAATCTCCTGTTAGGTCCATATGGCTTTTCTACTTCCAAAGATCCCTCTGGTCTGGCCAAATGAACACCACCACCTTTTTGTTGCCAAGTTTGCCAGGCACAACCTACAATTGGTATATTGTTACATTTCTCCTTCTTTATAGGGAGAATCAACTAGCTTGTTGATATTTTTTTTATAGCTCAACTTTTTCTCCTGAAAAATACGGTTGGAAAAGGTTTTCCATCTTTTACATGCTGTCATTGGATTTTAAGGAAAAAATATTATCTTGTTCTAGTTCCCTGTAGTGTGTTGTGTTTAACAACAATGAAAATCAGTAAAATAGCAAAATGGCACTTTAGAATTTCTAGGGATGACTTAGAAACACTGTTCATATCAGAGATGTTATCCTGCTCTTGTCTCTCTATAAAAACCACAAGCATGAAGATCAATGAGGATTTAACACTGATATTTTAAAATGTCAAACCAGTTTAAATCAGTCTCTTTGTTTATAAGCAACTTCTCCAAGCACCATAAAGGAGTCAGCTCCCAGTGCCAGCTCCACAGGCTGAGCAGAATTTTATAACATTGCTCTGCCAAATTATCAGGGCTTGACCAACACACAGATTTGCAGGCATGGAACATCACTGGGATCAGAGGCTTGGAGGCAAAATTCTGCTCTCTGCAGTTGTCATTTTTATATCTCTGGAGGAAAGATTTCTGACAAAGTGCTCCTGATGCAAAGCTACAAGCACTCGACTTTTTTGTCACATCTGGAGGCACACAGAGAAAGGGCTCTAGGCATTTCCAATCTCATTAACTTCTTGTCCTCCAGGCAAGAGCAAATCCAGGCAGTTTGTTTCTGTGTGAACTTTGGAACATTTATCCAGACCCCACAGAAGGTGAGGTGATGCTTTTCCACAATACAGTGGATACTGGAGCAGTTTCTATTAAAAAGTCTCTCTGGTGGGTAATATTTTACAAAACCTTTTCATTCCCTTGAATTTTGCACTGAGGCTCAAATAAGGGCATTAGCCAAAAAATTTATTACCAGTGCACTGTCAATAGATATATTTTCAGATATGCAACACATCAATAATATATTTGTCTATAAAACATACTTCTATACATGCTTTTATATATTTAAAACTATACCAGTTTTACTTGAATTCAAATGCACAATATAACTTTATTGAAGCATGAAGTGGTTTTTTTGGCTGGGATTTATTAACTGTTAAAGCAGCAAGGAGAAGTAAATTTAATTTAGGAACAGAGCATCGAAAAATGTGCTCTTTTTAACAGGTAACATTGAACTCATAGAATCCTTTTGGTTGGAAAATACCCTTAAGATCATAGAGTCCAAAATTTAAATATAAGCTATTAAGACTGGAGCTGTAGTTTTTCTAAGCTGCCAGAACTCAAAACTTTCTGACCAGATTCTTCTAGATATTCTCTGAGTGCAGTATGTGATGTGTAATATCAAATTTATTTATTTGGATAAATTTTGTGGTCCATGAGATTTCTTTTTTGGCAGAGTAGCACTGCACTATCCTAAAATCACCATACAAGTGTAAGGTAGGAAAATATAGGAATTGCAATCTGCAGTTCAATCATAATCCCAATAAAAATCCCACTGTATAGCACATCTGTAAGGAACAAAACAGCAATTTCATCAAATGGGTGTCAGTCAAGCATGACTGTAAACATCAGCTTTTCTTTGTCTGTGGTAGACCACAATCAATAATCGCTCTATTTCACAGACCTACAGTCTTCCCTAAATCTGTTCTTCAGCATCTCTCTCTTTTCTGATGGGTGTCAGGAGAGCTTTCACATTTCTGCCTCTCTGCAAATGTGACACTTTCTTGGTCAGACGTGCAGGTGGTCACTTGCTGAAACAAAATCATTATGTGCATTTTCATTCATTTTGGTGATGCTTTTAGGGAAGAACTGTAGCATTTTCTAATGGACTGGATAATCACCTCTTGGCCTTTCTGCAGTAATGAGAAGCAGTGGAATTTCCAAATGTGCCCAGAGTAATTTCTCAAGGAAAAAAAAAAAATCAAGCTGTATTTAACATCTGTCAAACCTCCCATTTCTATGCAACTTAGAACAATCTGACAGAAATCAATATTCTCTATATGTTCTCTTAATTACTATCCTTTGACATGCAGCTGGTTAATAAGGAGTAGTAGGGAAGGTGAACTGAAATCATTGCCTCCTTCCCTAATAAAAAATTATTTGCCTGTGCTATTACATAAGAAATGAACCCAGTTCTATGTTACAAAAGGATTTTGCTTGACCCTCTTTGAAGGTCAAATTTGCCTGACTCACCGACACAAGGAAAACTTCCTGGACGATTTCCTCCTTCTAAAGGAGCATAAGGCAACATTGATTTTACTTAATCAGCTAGGCATGAAGGTAAGACTGTAGAAGATGCACAGAAAGTGGATTTAAGAAAGCTTACATTAATTAATTTTCAAGCATTTAAGTTAAAAAAAACAAACTTAAAAACATATATATATATATATCTTTCCCACTATTCCCACTCTGCCTTTTCTGCTGTCAGGATCTAGACTTGCAGAAAACATCTGCAGCATTGCAATATTTTAGATGAGGTAACTTGGAAATAAAGGGTGAAGTGGAAAAGTGGACTCAGCTCATCCTGAGCTTCATCCTTCTTGAGCTGAGCTATTTACCCCTGTTTTAACTGCAGGAAGTCAGGGAGGCTTCACTGGTTGTCCAATTACTCTGCCAGGGTTAAAGAGCTATTTATTGCTCCCACATCCTTCATCCCTCCTTCTCTGTGCTGCCCAGAAGGGATCTCCATCACCACACAACTGCCATGACTGAAAACTGCAAGAGAACACAAAGATAATGCAATATGATCGTTAAACCA
>VXBI01001933.1:345461-518574 GCA_013397375.1 Toxostoma redivivum
AAAAAAAAATCATAGAAAGTTTTTTAGAAAGCTTTGTAAAACAAACTCACTTGGCAATTGTTGCCTTCATTGATTTGTCCAGCATCTTTTTTAAAAAAGGCAATTAATTTATCAATTTGTGCCATATTGAAAGGTCTGATTAAAACTTAAAAGGCAATTATTAGTTTTCTAACTCTCAAAGAAATAATTCTAATGCAATTTCATCCAAAATAGGAGTTCAGTGAATAGGACTGTGCTACTGAAAACAAAATTGAGGCTCTGCAGCAGTTCTGCTGAAGTAATAAAGATCACTAAGAAGAAAGAGAAAACCCCAAAGGCCAAATGATCTCTAAAAAATACCATTTCATACTTTTTCTTAAGAAAGAACAAAACCACTAATCTAGAAACTCATTTATATAGTTAATACCAATTCTCTTGCCCTAGCAAACACGAATTTAAGTGATAAAGCCAGTAAGGTTTAATGCAGGAATTCAAAAGAGATTAAGCACATTTATCACATGCAGGTAGATAACAAATAGAATATGAGCCATCAAGTCAGAAAATAATACCACGAAACCCAAAATAAAGCAAGGAAATTTATCTCATTATAGCAGTGCTGCTCCTCTAGACTGCAGATTTCTGCCAGGACCCATTCTCTCCTTTCACACAGGGCACAAAATGTAACAAAACCTCCTCACTTTTAAACCAGGTGTAAATTTACAGGCAAGGGCTGCATTCTCTGCTGAAAACGAGTGGCACACATCGGCACTAAAGGTCCCAAAATCTCATTTTGTCAGACCAATGAAGTGGTTTTTCACCACATATTCACTCTGTGGCTTCCTGTATCCCTATTGATCAATTTCTTTCAGCTGAATAATGGACTATTAATCTTTGGGGGCATTTTGACTTCTTCTGAAGAGTGAATATTTGAAGTGAAAGCAGGGTGACTTAAATGAATGTCAAAATCTTCCGGTTTGGAAGTGCCTTCACAAAACACACAATTGTATTAGGATATAATTGCAAGAAAAGTGATTTTTCTGTCTCCCAGCAGCATCCCAAGGGCAGAGCTGCAGGGCCAGCAAGAAGCTGCTGATAAGAAGCAGCTGACAAGGTTTCTTTCAAATCTTGAAAGAAGCCTACCTGTACCTTTCATCACAGGAGAAATCATGAGCTAACCTAGAAAATATATATAACATCATAACCAACTCTACAAGCAGCTTTAAACCACTTCTAAAAATAAATAATGTGCGTTAAAAACATAACAAAGTAGCAGGAAATTCAAGAATTAGAGGGTGGTACGAGGAATTAAGAAACAAGCAAAAATACTCAGTCATGCCCAACACTGTGTTAGCTGAAGAAAAAACTACAATCTGTTTCTAAAAATCTTTAAGGAAATTGCATTCGTGTTTATTACAATTAACAGATTTTGAAAAATTGTAATAATCAAAATTTCCAGTGCCAAAACCAGGTTTAGTCAACCCCAAGTTAATAAAAAGCACCCTTCTGTTTGAAATTGTCAGATATCAGTAATTGCACAATGTTATAAAACCTCTTCTATCCCTTTCTCTTTGCTGTCCTGCAAGGTTTTGGTCCATCCTATGGCCATAATAACCTAAAGCCATCCCATTTCTCTGTATCCAGGTCTCACCTTCCTCAGTCTCTGCTCTGGTTTAGCACCGAGCTCACTCAACATCTCAAAATAAATGTCAAAACCAAAACAAACACTGAGAGTAAAAAAGGGAAGATTAAGTATTTCCACTTTTTTCTATGGGATGATTTATTAGTGTCACTCTTGTGGATTGCTCAGTTGAAAAAATTGCTTCTGCCCAATGGAGAAGGAGATGATTACTACAAAAACCCAAACAAACCATGAAATCTGTGGTAGCAACAATCATTAATTTTGAAAGAGGTGATTAAAATATGCCAGTAACATATTTATATTCTCAGCAATATTTCACTGACAAGGGATTCAATTCAGGAATGGGCACAACTTCAGCAAAACTCTTCTAAATATTAGTTTTTGACATGCTTAAATGGAGGCTTTATTGAATAAAATTTCTGTGACTTCCTATTTGAAGTTACATTGTGAAATTCACTCAAGGACCGAAGTTCAGTACCACACTTTTCGTATTTTTTACTTTGTTTCTGGATGCACTCAGGTTTTAAAACATTAAATAATCAGAAAGTCAAATCTTCTTTGCCTCATCTTCTCCCACATTCAAGATGGAGAACTATCACTCAATCTAATTACACTTTTTAAAGAATGTGCTTCACAGTAAAAGGTAGCTCTTAAATTATTTAGAAATTCTTAAGTTGCAAAGTCTTTTCACTTTTTATCTGGCTGTAATAAACTGAATGCTGGTTTTGCAGGGAGAATAAAGAGCAATGTCAGCTGGTGCAGAGCTGCTCTCAGGTAAGGACACAGCCTAATTAAAAACCAGCAGAACCAAGGGTCTTCCATGGGGTGGCCTGACTTGTCCTTTCTACGTGCCCAGCTGAGGATCACCTTTCTTCACCTACTGATCTGGGACACTTTTTGTAGTTCAAGAGGAAAAGGAAAACACAGTTTTAACATTTAAGATGAACTCTACTTAACTCAGCCTGCCTTCATGTTAATGAGTACACTGTAGCTCGAGCATGACTCAGTCATGCCATTCATTAATTCATCTCACAGGTAATTGCATGAATTAGTTTCCATATCTGCCCTTATAGAGCTTCACTTTGCAAAATAAGTTGATTCATCTTTGGGTGCTGTGCACGTGTTTGGAAACACAAAACAGAGCACAAAATACTGTGCATTAACCCCACTACTGCAACTGCTCTTAGGCTCTTGCCAAATCAACCCTACAGACTTTCATACTGAAGATTCCCTCCAATGAAATAAATAAGACATGAAAAGAAAAATTACTAAATTATTCTCTTTTTTTTTCTAATAAAGATCAAATAGAGGGACAGGCAGCAATTTTCTACAAATAATAACAACACATGGAGATCACTTGGAGTAACTCAGCCTAACACAAGAAAACTCATGGTAATTAAACCTGCTAAAAGACTGAATGACCTGCTTCATGAATTCTAGAATCTCTTGCTCAATAAATAAACTAAACCAATAGCAGTCATGTGATGGATTAGCAATTCCCACTTGCCTTTTCCCAGCACTTCACAGGCAGTAATTGGCTCTGACATGGTTCATCACCCCCGTTGTTACAGCAGCAGCCACCCTGTGTTCCTAAAAGGAACCAGGAGCACCACCGAGCTCTGCAATTAATCATGGCAATTAATCATGAAACTCATCACCTCCAGAAGAGCTTTCACCTCCACAGTGCCTTGTAAACAGGCACCAAACACAAGTACAGGGCACTGAGCTAAAGGAGCAATAATGATTGTCCTGATTTACAGCTCAGGGAGTTCTGCACAGGACAATTCCTCCTGTCCATCCTGCACCTCCTCCTTCAGCCTCCTCCTGCTGGGCTCTGGGGCTCTTCATTCCCACTTGAAGCACTCAAGGCAAATGCATCTGCTCTAGTTTTTCACATTTTGAATGTTTTTTCCCCCCAGATTCAACATCACTTAGGGAAATGAGTGTCCATAGAAGTGAGAATAGTTTGGGTTTTAAGAGGTCTCTGAAGTCTTCTAGTCAAACTCCTGACTTGGGCAGGGACATCTTCAACCAGACCAGGTTGCTCCAAGCCCCATCCAACCTTGGATACTTTCAGGCATCTCAAAAGGTAGGTTATTTCCTGCATTTTTAGGGTTTTCCCTACACAGCCAGGTAGGTCTGTTGTACTGACCCTATACTGCTCCCAAGGAAATGGAAACAGAAAATAATTAGCTTGTGAGTTCCACTAAATTTTTCATGTGTTTTTAAAAATCCTTCTAATGTCTTTATTCCAAAGTAGAAAAGACTGAAAATCAAACAAACAAACAAAGCCACAAGCCAGCAAACGAACAAGAAACCAAATAAAATTGAAAATAAAAAAAAAAATATATAAAAGCAAAATCATTAATCCTTAAAGAAAATCAAATAGCTGCACTGAAAATGTCCTGCTGACTTCAGCTTGTGCCTGTGAGCTGCCCACGCTCTGCAGGTGCACACACTTACAAACCAGACATATGGCACAGGTAGACATTTTTGCTTATTAATTACCTTGCACTAATTAATTAAAATTTTCATCTCAAGCTGCTGACTTGCATTTCTCTGCTTAAGGGAGGTCAAAAGATTGAGAGACTGGGGAAGTGGTTCTGTCCCAGACCAGCTGCCTTGCTGGACAAACACAGTCCTGCAGCCTTCAGGTAAAGTTGTTCCTCTCCAAGGCTTGGAAAGGGAAAGCTCTGAGATCTGCTACTGGACAGCTCAATAATTTTTATGTCTAATGCTAAGTGCATAAATTTGATGTGAATTTAATGGAATATAAATTATATCAACCTTCTTGTCAGTACTCTCCCTGCTTTCTCAAATAAAATTTCATCCAGAGCTTGGCTCCTCCATGCTGCATTGAAACCACCTCAGCTTTCCTCCCAGCTTCAGAACAAAATTATTACATGCAGCATCACAAAATAATTCAGGCAAGGTAGAGAACTAAATCTTTTGGAAAATGGGATATTTGGGACAAAAGAATATGCGGGTTTTCCTTAGCACAAACACTAAATTAATTGTAGGAGTTGCCAGGAAACATGAGACAGGGAATACAGAAGTTGATAGCAACCTGGAAACTTTAAAGGGCAGAGAAGTAAAGCAGGGAAAAACAATAATATTTTTTATATTTTTGCCTGGCAGAAAGCAACAATCACATTTCATACTGAGGGGTCTGGGAAGCAGACAGTGCCAGGTGCTCCTGTGTGAAATAGAAAACAGGATGGAGAAAAGCACACAAAAATGATCTTTGCTGAGGTAAATGTGATAACTCAGACATGTTGGGGCTAAGCATTGCCATGGAATCAAAGAGGAGCTGAAACAGAGCTTTTTATGGATAAAATGTGTTTCACTTTGGGGTCTGCATGTGCGTGTGTGGTTGTGCCCATTGTCCCCCTGCAGCTGGGAAGGAATCCCAGCCCAGCCTGGGATGCCCTGGTGGAGCCACCACTCAGAAAAGCTGGAGAGCAAACATGTAATAATAACAAAAGTAGTTCATTTGGCACCTGATGCTCTAGCAGCCTGAAACAAATCCTGGAAAATTGAATTATTTCTTTTGGCTTTGTAAAGAATAAATAGTGAACAACTCCACCAGAGCAGTGAGCCTGTGCACACCTTGCATATTAAACTTGCATGTCTGTCACTATCAATGAGCACCCTCATTTCTTCCCAAGGTGTACATCAAACTACAGCTGATCAAACAAAGCCCTGTAGATAAATGGCTTAATAACTCCTTTGTCATAATTAAGGAAGCCTTAAAATCTCTAGAAGAAAGTCTCAAGGGATTTGACAGAATGGCAAAGTGATAATAAACATAACAAACTCTACTATGGCAGCTTACAGACACATTCATGTCTTCCAAGATTCTAAGTTTAAATTGGATTGAGTAATAAACACTGATATTAAATGACCAAAAATTTAATTCAACTCCCAAAACTTCGAGAAAGTTTCACGGGGAATTAGCTTGGAGAATCTGGTTCCCATTTACAATTCTCATTTAAGAGAATGAATTAGAAATACTAAAACTGGTGGGAACAAAGCAGATTCAGGAGGTTTAAATCTGCTCCAGCACTGTAACACAACCCCTTCAGTGGACAAAGTACTCCTTAGGGCAGAAGGACACAAATAATACAATTTACAGTACATTTTTATATAGGAATCTCAATGGCTATGGGATCTAAACCTGGTTTTGGGGTTGTAGTTCTCAAAGAGTAGGGCAGAAAGTCTCTCCTGGTGAATGTTACATAGTCTATAGAATTAAAGATGTTCTCTGGATTCCAGAAAATCTCAAGGTCATCACTCTCCCTGTGAGTTCAGGGTGGGAAGCACTGGGGGAGGCACTGCCACTGCTCTTGGGCACACTTTGAGCTTTGGCAGGACTCGGAGACACATCAGGATCAGGTGAAATTAGAGCCAGCTTGGGACTGCTCTGGCTGCTTTCCAGGTCAGAGCATCTGTGGCGGTGTGGAGAAGTCACCTTTGGAGCAACTACATGAATAGGAAACTGCTCCACTGGTGTATAGAATGAACAGTAGCAAAGATTTTATATTGAAATGAATGAAAAGGACTTTATTTCTACCCATAACAAACTTCAGAGAGAGCAATATGGTATCTAAACTTCTTCACTCACTCACTTTAATTTTTTTTTTTTTTAATAGAGGGAATGGTGATCCTTTCTCTTAAAGTCCTCCAGGAATTAAAAACAAACAGAAGTTCAGCTCTACGTCCTCTTTCCTGGGTTTCTGCTAGTGGCATTATGAAGAATCTTTAGAAAAATTCCAAATTTTTTGTGATATTTCTTGCTGGCTTTATAAGCAACAGTAATGTTTTTATCCTTCAGCACTGCATATAGGTTGTGTATGAACAGGTGAGAGTGATGTACATTTATTTATAGTTACTCAATTATAAGGTATCAAAAGGCCATTTTTGCTTTATTGTTACTTATTTTCAGCATTTTCCAGATAATAATATATAAAGAAGTAAAAAGGAAGCAGGCAAAAGTTTCTAGCTTTGAGGAAACTAAAAAACTACAGGAAATAAGATATTCACCAAGAAATACTGGGGCTTTTTTATTTTTGCTATTATTAGTGGTTTTTTTATTAGTGCTTCCATTATGAAACTCAAACACAGTTACAAGAAAATACAAATTTTTCCACTTTTTTTTGTACTAGAAGCAACATTTAGAAATACTAACCCATCAGGCAATACCAGCAGCCATATTCAGTGTCAGATCATTTAAAGTTTAACTTGTTGCACCAGTAGGTTAATTATTTCAATGAAATAGATCTTCTGGTTTTTGTTCATTTTGCATCACAGGAGCAAGTCAGGACTTGGCAAATCAACATTATGGATATTTACAGTGCAAAATCGAAGAAAGAAAGAAAACCTCTTGCAGCAGCACATCTTAGATGAAAGAAAATAACCACTACAACAAATAAAACAAGAAAAGCTGTGATATAGAGATCCTGTCTGTACACTATTCCCTGATGCTGAAAAAAGCCAGTCCCAGTGGAAGTAAACTTAATGAATTTCAAAATAATGTCTTTGGTCTAGAGTCTGAGCTCCACCAGGCTGCTTGGATCCTCAGAAATCATTAATCTGACAGTCTGTGCTTGAATCTCCCCCCTTGGTAACCTTGCACAGAACTCCCTTGGACTGACAAAGGGAGATATCTCATCTCATCTCACACAAAATGGTTTTCCTGCTGGAACGTGGGCTTTAGATGGCACCAGCCCCAATTTCCACACAAAGCCTTGGCTGTGACAGGATCCCAGTTCCTCATTCACAGTTTAAAATCCTCTTACATTTCTCTCCCTCACTTCAAAAAACCAGCTTAGCAATGAAAGTGCAATTATGTAATTCCACATAACTACACCCTGTTCTTCTACATGTACTTTGGAGCTTGCACTTCTACCCTAAGTACCAAATCAGTCTCATTCAAGGCATCCATTTCTCTAATTCCAGCTCTAAGAAGCTTTCCACGAACAATTTGCTTGTTCCCAGCCATTGCTACAAGATCATCAGTATTCTAATTATGAATTTCATTTCTTCTGGTCATGTTACCCGAGCTGTTCCATGCTATTTAATCGGTATTTTCACTGATTTAAGTTTTTGGGTTTAGTATGAGGTTTTTTCCAAGCAGCTTTTCTCTAAAAGCCACTATTCGTGAGCCAGATGTATAATTAGTTTGGATTCTGAGAGAAATGAGAAATTTTATTTCTGTTCCTGAATTCTTATCTTTCCAGATTATAACAGCCAGAGAATCTACTTTCCCACCCTAATTGATTCCCCATAAAATTCCTATTAGCTATGCTGAGTCGTAGACACTTATAAGCTAATGGAATTGGGCAACTTAATTACAAAAACATTTTAAATAATCATCTACATCTGTCTATTACAGCATCCCACATTGCTGTGGCTTGCATCATCATAATGCTGAACATAAAATCATTCACGTGCAATATAGCACTTTTTACTTTTGGGAACAGGAAAATTGAAATCTCTCAGGTTTTCCCTGAAGGACACAGATCAACCTCACTCACTCCACACTCACCCTGCCCTGGCAAGTGCACTCAGGGGGGAAAGCTGGGCTCCCACTTTTAAAATACCATGGTTTGAGGATCCTGCTGGTTTCAGGTGACACAAATCTCTCACAAGGGCTGGGGCAGTTTTGTTAGGAGCCAGCACAGCTGCACATCAGCAGATAACATCTGGCAAAATCCAAGGAGGAACAGCACTGCACATCACAGCATCTTCCCAGGTGAGGACCAGGAGAAAGAGCCCATCCCAAATCATGGCATCAAATGAATGAATGAATCTATTAGATTTTTCAAAATCTAGTTTTGCAAAACTTTATCACACAAAGTCCTTCAGGGAAACAATCTGATGGGAAAATTTATACACCACAGGCTAAAGTCTGCACAAACTGGCCAAAATTTCATATGATTCCAGCCAGGCACAGAAGAACATGGAATAACAATAAACAAACACCAAACAAGGATGCAAGTCTTCCTATGCAAAAAATGCCAATACTGATGAAAAATATGCATTATTAATGGCTAGCTTAGTATTGCCTGCACTGACATCAGAGTTATATTTCCTACACATTGTATTTTCAGATTCAATTGTTCTGCATGAACCCAATTAATTTACAGATGGAATGTAAGAAGTTACCTACAACCTATCTGGCACAGGTACCTGATATTCCTCTTGACAACTGGTAGTCTAATTCTATATAAACAACTTTTATATGCATGCACACACACAAGAACAATACTTCATTATGCTCCAGATAAACCTGCAAAGAAAGGTTGCAGCCCAAATTAAAGAACTAATTAAGAGCAACTTGGGCACTCCTCCTGTTCTTTCTCTAACAAAGAAATACAGATTCATTATAAGCATGAAACTTCTCACATTTCAACTGACTGTCTCCTTGAAAATCTAACTATAATCCATTAAACACTTTTTCTTAGAGATCATAACTTATTCACATCCTTCTGTGTACAGCCTTATAACTGCAAATGTAACATTTTTCAACATGAGATATGTCTCAAATTTAAACTATTTACTTATGTCTAACACTATACTTTAAGTGGATTCAAACCCCATCCATTTTTATGTGTGGAAAGAATTCTAGTGGTGCTTCATGAGACAGGTACAAATTAATTTGTGTTTAAGTTCACACTCCCAACTTGATTCATGTATTTTGCTCATTTACAGATTCAGTCCCCATGACTACACTTTCTGCATCAATAAGTTGAAACTGTTTCTTAGTCCATTTCTATAGCATTCTGAATCTTTTTACAATCTTAGCTGTATATAACCTGCTGACCTTTAAGAAGTCAAGTATTTAATTTTGTTTAATCAAAGTTGTTTCTTGAGAACACATAAATCCTAAATCCATTGAAACTGGAACTTCAGGAGAAAAAATTGGGCAGTTTGTCATGTTGTCAGACCCACTTATCAATGGTGATATTTTAAGATAACCTTTTCCTATAAAAAGCAAATTAGGTGAAAATTACCTTTCAAGAAATATCCAACATAAAAATAATTGCTTTGAATGCTATAAAATTTAAAATGGCTTGTCGGTACTGTAACCAGCAAAAGAATTTGAATCAATGGCACATTAAATAATTTTCTGTAAATAATTAAAATTCCAGTCCTTTCACATCTTTGCACTGATTTGGCATTAGAGAAGTGTTGTACCAATTTTCATATCCACTTATCAGGAGTGCAGCTTTTCACGGAGTTTTCCTGTCATTTGTGAGGATCAAGAATTCAGTTTCTTCTTTGAAACAGTCCTTAAAAGCAACAGCAATCCCCAATGTCAAATTCTTGAATTACTAACTTCATGTTTTTTGTAATTTTTTTTTTTTTAATGATGGCCATTACAGTAAAAAGGGGGGGGAGTGGAAAAGCAATCCCCCACTCTGTAGTGGGGTTTAAATCTACATATTTCCCTCAAACCTTTCAGTAATAGAAATGACTACGATAAATAATACACCAAAACCAGCTTTCCTGGGTCAAAATAGCTTTGTCCATGAAGGCAGCTGGGA
The DNA here is from genome assembly GCA_013397375.1 of Toxostoma redivivum. Classification (NCBI taxonomy): domain Eukaryota; kingdom Metazoa; phylum Chordata; class Aves; order Passeriformes; family Mimidae; genus Toxostoma; species Toxostoma redivivum. The sequence continues at coordinate 355,629 of VXBI01001933.1, forward strand.
TGAGAGACTGAGGATGTCCATGATGTGGAGCTTGAGCTGAGCTGTGCTTGCTCCACCTGCATCTCCTACTTAAATAGAAAGCAAACATGAAAAGGGCTCTGAATCACCTAAAAATGATCAAAAATTACTCACTTCCATCTAAAAATACGTATTTTTTTTATACATTTCTATTTCTCTTCAGGTAACATAGCTGCTGTGTTATCTGCATCACAATCAAGATTATAGGCAAGGAAGTGAAGCAAGTATTTCTCTAACTTCAGGAAGAGTCAGGAGAAAAGCTTCAGTTTGAATTCCTAAGGGTATTCACCCCCTAGAGCAGTGCCTTGAACAGCTGCCACAAGGCTTGTAGAAAAAGACAGAAAATGTCACTCGTTCAAGCATTAAATTCTGACCTTCCTGAGAGAGGAGAGCAGCTTGGCTCAGGGTGTAGCCAAAGACTTCTCCCAAGTCTCCAGTGCAACAACTGAGTTGCAAGTTGAACCTTCACATCCCCAACATGCAATTCCCAAAGGAGATGAATATTCAGGACGTGCCAACAATTCACCTGCAGGACACCAGGCACTGGTGGGAGAGGGGCAGGGGCAAGCTGAGGTTAAATCTATATGGACACACGTAAGCAAGTGCATGTTTGGTGCCATGTGGCTTCCAGGTCAGAGCCAGATATTCTTTCCAAGCTGGAAAAGGCAAAACCACTGCAGGAAAATCTGCTTCAACCATATTAACATCCTACCCATACACTGAATTTAAGGACACCCATCAGAGCTGCTCCCTCACGCCCCAGTGCAGTGATAACTGCAAATTGCACAGCTCAAGCAGCCAGAGCTGCCTTCAACACAGCCTGGTTGCCCCTGCAACAAGTTGATTTTATACATCTGCAATGCACTAAACATAATTATCTGGTAATTTTCCTAAATGAAAAAATGAATTTAAATTACTGAAGCACAAAATGCCTTGTGCATGCCAGCTTGCAAAGGCCGAGCCTGCCACATCTAAAGAACAGCAGTTCTCTATTCTAATTATGCCTAAAGTAGATGTACAATTTCAGAAATAAGCTTTTATACTGGTAAGACTGAAGAAATGGCTTCATAACGTTTGTGGAACTTCTTTTCTCCATTTCAATTCCAGTGAATCCAGAATTTAAACAAATAAGCATACCCTTTGAGAATGTGCAGGACAGACCTCAATTCCACACACATTATATTCTGTTTCTTTATTCATATGGAAAATTCTATCAAAGGCCATGAATCTGCCCCTATGAACACACCACAGATCAAATCTTAATCTGAGTTGACAAGGTGGTGATCAATTAAAGGTTGGACTCAATGCTCTCAGAGGTCTTTTCTAACCTAAATGATTTTTTTATTTTTACTCATTAATAATATATAAAGATATATATATTAGAATTAAATGGAAACCATATTCTGATTTACAAGCAGCAAATGCAGTTAATGCTTAAAGGAGCTGAAACGCCTCAGCCTTGTGCTCAAAATTCCCATATTCTGATCCCATACAGGAATAAGAGAGTAAAGTGAAGAGGTTGATAATCTGCCAGTGACACCACCCTGTCCTGCTGCACAGCAAGGAGAGCACCTCAAGTAACAGCAGATCCATAGGAGAAATGTCCAGATTTAATCAGGATTGATTCACTATCGACCCATTCAAAACACAGCTCAGCTCCTCCACAATGTCATGGATAAATCAGGTGTAATAAGGCTGCCATTGACAGATTTGTAACAATAAATGCAGTGTGAACAAAGAATTGAGTCCACTAATCTGTATTAAAAAGCCACTTTCATTTTGTAGAAAGAGTAATTTAATTTACTTTATGTAAACTCTGCAAAGAAACGAGGATGATCAGTTTAACATACATATTTTATTTTATGACTTCTATGATTCAACAGAACACTTATGTATTTGTAAGGTTAGTTTTAAAAACTGGAAATTTAACATATTTATGCCTTGTAGCTATTTTTCAATCCTTTTGGTTTTTCAGTTGTTTCTTTGAAGCATGCCGACTTTACATGAGTATGTAATTGCTTTTCAAATTGATGAACAGAATTAAAATCTACTCTGAAAATTGGATGAGTTACTCAGCATTCAGACTTGGAGAGTGTGTCAGGGGAATTTACTTCTTGGGGACTCTGCCAACATCACAGCTAAACGGATGGGCTATCCTTGCATATTTTGGAATATGAATCTGTTAGGAGAGGTTCTCAGGAACCAGGGGTCTCTGTGGCAGAATATGTCTGGATCAAACCAGAAGGAAGGAAAAGCAAAATGATCCAGCTGTGTGACTGAATGAGGAATCAACTGATGCAAGATTGACCCTTCAGCCCTTGGCCCCCCAAGCCAGCACACAGATGTGCCCAAAGGATAAGGAGAATCAATTTAGAATATCACATTAAAATTTCAGGTGGAAAATGGAGCTAATACCACCTTAGGACAAAGTCTTGGGGAGATAGATGACATCCCCACAATCCTGCTCTAATACAGTGTGGAAAGCAAGAGGTTTCCATCTTCTTTAACACAACACATAGGAAGTCTTGTGTGTGTCCTAGAAAACTAAATTAGGGACCTGAATTCAGAATAAACTCTTAAAAATAAAACAAATAATTAGATTGTGTAAAGATTGGGAGAATTTTCCCATGGTTCATCACAATTTGAAGCACTAACCTGCTTTAGGACAGCACAAAGCCACCATATCTGTCTCTACACTTGATTATTTTTGTAAAGCTTCTCTTTCCTTGCTAGAAAACTGGAACAATTTTTCTTTCACAAACACAGCCTGGCTGCCATGTGCTCACAGCACACAGGAGTGAGGAGCAGTGTCACCACAGCTCTGTCCTGCACATGGTCTCACTCAGCTGCTGGGGGAGGGCTCCAAAGCCTGGTCCCCACAGAGCAGATGTGGCTTCTCTCTTCCAGAGGCTAAACATGAGGAAAAACAAAGCTTTAAGTCTTCACATGAAAAGATTCAGCTTCAAAGACAGCTCCAAGCAAAGGAAATATTGATGGCAACACTTCTGATGGCAGTGGTGCTGCTGGAAGTTGATGCTTTGATAGTGGTCTGGGTTAAATACCTGCATGTTTCATCATTTACACTGATTTCTGAAGGGCATAAATACAGTACAGACAGGTGGGGGGGCTCATGTGGGTTTAGGTTTCCTCCTTTGCCTCTTCTGCCTCTGCCCAGCATCACACACAAGCAATTCCAGATTTATGCATCTCAGCATCAGTCCCAGGACAGGACTTTGCTCCATTTCATTCCATTCTAAACCTTTTAGGTTTCTGCTCCAGTTTTAGGTTAATTTGGGTTTTGGTTTGTGGGGTTTTTTGCTAATAATTCACATTCTTCATTTTTCAAACATTCAATGAAACTCCTCCAGCACTTTTCACTGTGATTAACCTCACCAGCTAGCTCTTTGTTTTTTACATAATCCATTATGTTTGCATAATTTCTTGTTCTAGACCTGGATTTATTCAGAAAGTTGCATTTTTAAGTGAATTTTCAATTACCATTTTGTTTTCTGGTTAACAAAGTGATTGCTGCTGGCAGCCTCAAGAGACCTAGCAAAGAAAAGCACTTAGACAGAAATATGGGGTTTCTTGATTAGCTAATGTCACTGGCTTCCCCAAAAGAGCATCTTTTATGCTGATCTTACATCTGTTTGAATCTGAATTATCTATTTCTTCTTTTTCTCAAACTTTAAAGCCAAAACAGCCTGCCTGGTGCTTTCTCTGATGTGTCCCATGAAAATGTCACATGAAAAATGATAAAAAAAAGAAATGTCATGCTGTTGTACTTTGATGCTTGGTTTACCTGTTCCCTAGGAAATTTAAATCTTTTTTTAATAACAAGCAGAAGCAATTGTAGTTTCTTGTTTTCTTACAATCAGCCTTTAATTTGTTGAAGAAAACCTGTGGTTTATAGGAAAATTATCAAAAATAGTGGGAAACTAATTTTTTTAAGGGACTACACTGGGTTTAACTTTCATTGTCCCTTGATTTTTTGGGTTCCTTTTGGCACCACGTTCACTCAGACCATTTTCCTTCTTCATATGGTTAAGACAAAACTACAGAATCATCATTACATCCTGTTCCTAATTAGCTACCAGAGCAGTCTCACACCTTTTCACCCATGTGTAATGAACACCTTCCTGCCTGTACATCTGCAGGAATCCAAAAATTGCCAGAGGAAGCAAACCAGAGCAAAGCACTCCATGGTTTTTAAACTGAAAATGTTCCTTTAGGAGAAACCACAGAAGCTCTTCCAGGGAGGAACTCTGATCTATCTTCCTCCTCCAGGATTTTTCCTCCTGGAGTCTGGTTTTATTTCCAAATTCCATGCCAGCTCCTGCCATTAGATCACTGTTACTTCCATTTAACTTTTTTTGGCAGAGTTCCTTTGAGCAGCTCCCTCTTTTTTTGTGGTTTTTTAAATACTATTTTTTCTAATCAGTATTTGTACATACATTATTTTATACCCTACTCTATAATTTTTAGTACTCCTCCTGTTCCATTTAATGCTTATTTTCTTACTCATATGCTCTGTCACATCTGATAGTCTCTCAAAGACATATAAGGATATATTTTTTAGGATACCATTCTGTGACTATCACTATACAATGTACTTATTGCATATCTCTTTGCAGTGAAAACAAATAATTCAGGAACTGTGGCTGTTAAATCTAGAGATGAAAAGGCTAAGGGAGACAGCATAGAGTTCTGGAGTGTGCTAAATCTCACTGTAAAGAAAACCAGGGTAATTTACTTCCCATATTTATAATGAACAAGCATTTCTGTTGAAAGCACAGAAAACTTTCTTCTGTTTGTTTTTTAAAAGAATAGCATCAGCATAGGACATGCCTAGTCCATCAAAAAGATAAATACCTTTCTTCAAAACATTGATTGTATCTATCTTTCATGAATATGCAGAGCTACCAACAAAACCAGGAGGTCTCACTGTAGAGGAAAACAGGAAAGAGAGAAAAATATTGTTCTACAGTAAATTTTTTTTTCCTTTTGCATGAGTTATTACTTCCACTCCCACTCAGATGTTTTATTTTTCTGTAGAATACATAAACTGATTTTTGTAAGGAAGTTAATGCATGACTTGATCTGATTGGATAATAAAGTCAGGGAGAGACTGCACAGGTATAAAAATTAACCAACATCAGTAATTATGACTATGTAATAATAAATAAAGCAGTTATGCTAAATGTTTAATTTAACTTGTCCCAAAAGCTTGATTTAGTAGCGCACTGTAGGCACAGTTCCCTTCTGACCTCACTTCTATTTTTAATGTATATGAAGAAGAGGTTGGGGTGAGCATTTCTGTTTACAGTTTTATTCATTTACCTCTAGGAGAGATCAATCTTGTGCATTCAGTGATGGAGCTGCCCCAGTGACTGTTCCTAAAACCATTGCACGAGGCTGCTCTGGGGTGCACACTCTGCCCCAGCTCACTTGCTCACCTCTGAGGGTAACACTGTGCCCTAACTCCCACAGAGCTCCTTGGGAATCCCTGGCACAGGTTCTTCAGAATGCTACACTTCCAACATCTCAATCAAAACTCGTTTTCCTTTTTGTATTTTACTATTGAGGCTGCTTATAAAGTAATCTACTGCTTCTTGACTAATAACTAACCAATCCACGGTGCTGGCACAGAAAGGGCAAGGAAGAAAATGGAGAAATCTTAAGAAAAAGTAGATTAAGAAATCTTTAATTCACACAGGCTGCCTAAGAGACAATGAGAACTGTATGATTGGGTGGACTGTGCCAAACTCACTTTTCCCTGGACACAGAGAGCCCTGGAGACATCAAGATGGGCTTTGCACCCACCAGACTGACACAACTGGTGGCAGTTTGGTCTTCAAAACATTGATTTTTATTTCTTCAGCTAAAAAAGCTTTATAATGATTGGTTAAATTGGTAAGGACATGACAGATGCCAACCTCAGTAAAACTAAGAAAAAGTAGCAGAGAATTTCCACAAAAGAATAAAACTACTCACACAGCTTTCAATAGGAAACATATTACAAGAACCCATGTTTGTCAAGCAATTATATTTTAAGATGTGTCTCAAAGCATGAGTATTCTGAATGAGGTCCTAATGAGCAGTTTTGATTAAACAACTCTAATGACAGACCAGCCCTTTTCTTATTTGCACAGTTGAACCATAGGCTTGATGTAGAATATTTCATAAGCTTGGAGTTTTCCAATGTATCATTTCTTGGAGCCAACCTTTTATCTTCTTCAGAACAGTAGAAAATTAGAGTGATATCAATCTTCTAAAGGGCCAGGCCCACTTTTTGAGCAAGAAGCTAACCCTGCTGTGAATGCCAGCAGCAAAAAAAACCTGAGAAATTGTCATCTGTTGTCTCAAACTCCTCAGGGAGCTGCAAATTGCCATTATACACAGTTGATAGATGCCTCTGCAGGAGTTACCTATCATGAAGTCCACATTAGAGACTTATTTATGTCCTTAACAGGAGAAGTCTTGCTGATCTGAGTGTCTTTAAATGAAGGATTAATTGCCTCTCCCTTGAATATCTGATTACATCACATTCCCTGGTCTACAGCACAAAACTTCATTACAGCCCAACCCCTGCAAGCAACTCTATTACCATAAGAGCAGAGCCAGCTGTGATTGCAGGAGAGCACCATTTTTCAAGGTGATTTTAGCTCTCTCACTTCATCCCTCATGTTTGCTTACCTCTGGGGTTTGCAGTCTTGCAAACAGGGTTTAAATCTTTCAGGACAGGGAATGTGAGCAGCAGTCAACCCACACAGCATCAGGTAATGTGTCTCAAGAAAAGGGGATCAGTCCTTTTCTTGTGCCTGCTAACTGGTCACTCATTTATTACATGTGGGAACTGGGTTCTCACCCATATCACAACAGAAAAAGAAGAATTTTGTGTAAAAGAAGTGCTCCAAAAGCCCAGCACCTGCCTACTCACTGCACAATCCACTAAATTGTTCAGCAAAAATAAAAAAGGGGTTAAATTAAAAGTTATTCTGAGCTAAAGAGTGCCTGGCAGCAAGCCTGCTCCATGAAATTCTGTTTCCTCCTCTAATTTCTGATGAAAAATTTTATGGAAGTATGTTTAAATATGTTCTGTCCCATCCCTGGAAGCGTTCAAGATCAGGCTGGACAGGGCTTGGGGCAACCTAGGGCAGTGGAAATTGTCCCTGCCATGGCAGGGGGTTGGAAGGAAGTTATTTTTAAGGTTCCTCCCAACCCAAACCATTCCATGGTTCTATGATGTCAAATTTCTGCTTCTCACAGCTCCAATTGCCTTCAAAATTAACCTATTCAAGTTCAGTAGAAGATACAAGAAACTAAGGAGATCCTCCCTTTGCTTTCCTGGTAAATAAAAAGACATTTATTGCTGTGGACACACCCAAAACCTGACCATTCTAGACTAGGGATACCTTTATCCAAAGTTTAGCCAAAAGTAACATACTTCTGTAAAAACTTTTCACTGTGAGGAATCAGTGCTCCTGATTAATTTTGAACTGAACACTCCAAAGGAATGGTTTCAATGCCAGAATCTTGCCTTAACCTGACCACTCTTAAAACAAGTCCTAAAGGACATAAAGACAGAAAGGAAGAAAAGAAGCACATTTATGCATTTTAGAAGCACAAATTGTACAATTCAACCTCCAGTGACCTGCCTGACATTTCAAAGCAAGGGACAGTGAAAGGGAGTGATTTTTGGCAGAGCCAGTGGCTAAAATCCAGCATTGTCCCCCTGCTCAATCACTCCTTGGGCTCCCTGTGAGCATCATCAGGAAGAATAGCAGGAACAATTGCTGAGAACCACATGAAAAGAGTGCCAGAAATCACACTGCAGCTCCTTGGAGAGCCCTCCAGAAGGGCTGGAATTAGACAGCTCGAGTGTTCCCCATTCAAGCACATCCTTCAGTCCCCCTGAGCTTCCCAAAAATCACAGTGCCTGGTCAGCCTGGCCATTCAAAGGCTGATTGCAAGAATTTTAAGCTCTCTATTAAAGATTTTAAAAAATAACAACTCACTGAAAAGCAGTCTGCTTAAAAAAAATCACAATAATTTCTTCATTTAAAAAAAAAAAAAAAAAGGTAAAATTATGTGATGTCACATTCCCCCTGCTCCCTTCTCCTTTTAGGGAACTTTCCTTACCCAGTAACAAAACTGAAAAGGGAGGAATTTGATGAAAAAAATAGACTCAAATCAAAATCAATATATGTTACAAAAATTTACAAGTAAACAGCTCTTTCACAAATTCCATGAAAAATACTTTCAATTTTTCTCTTCTATTAATGAAAATACATTTTAAAGGGTTACACTGATCTGTAACCAGCAGTTTTTAGGAGCTAAGACTACAGTCTATACATGTACATCCTACCTGAAATGTGATAAATACCTAGCTAAATTACTAAAGTACTAAAAATACTTCGCATTTCTAAAATGGCTTTTTGCTTTTCCAAAGATTTTCACAAACATTCCCAAGTCCCAACACCGTTTGAAATGGTTCAGTTTTGGTTTTGGAAATACAGCACTACAAAGTGCCCTACAGTGATATCTCCATCCAGATCCTAATGAAGAGTCATCCATAAAACAGATTACTGAGAAGTGGCTATAAAGCCATTGAAATCAGACAAGAAGACTCTGGTAGTTAATATGTAGATAAATTATATTCAGTAATTAGCAGGGAGGTGCAACATAAGCCTGACAAGTATCTGAGAGCATTAAATGTAGCAGGAGCCTCTAAGAATGAGCAAAAGGAGAAAGATCCTACAGAAAAAATTACCTTATTTGTTAATCTCGAAGTCTGCATCTTTCTGCACCTCCCTATTAATAGGAGAAATGTAAAAGATGAAAAAGAAGGAGAGGAAAAATAAAGATCAGCTAGGTGTGGAATAGCCTGGAAGCAGCCAAGCTAAGCAGGTTTGGAATTGTCACCCTGGGGTGGAGATGCTCAGGGGAGATAAAGCAAAAGAATGCAAAAAAAAAAAAAAAAAAAAAAAAAAAAAAAAAAAAAGGAGGAATCTGGAATTCCAAAGAGAATGGGGCTATTTGTGCACAATCTCTTCAGCATAAGAATGGGGGACATCAAATTAAGGTTCACAACAAATAAAGAGAGGCAGTTTGTCATTAAACCCATTGTTCATATTAAAAATTGCACATCAAGAAGCAGATGGGCAGAACTGGCTGAGGATGGCTAAAAACACACAAATATCTGCTGGGGGTTTGGGGTCTGTCCTCCAAGGAGCCCCCTCCTGGCACAGGCAGAGCCATCCTGCCTAATGCCCCACTGGAATATTTCTATTTTCTGTCCTGGATACCTGGGGAGATGATGAGCACCACTGCATGCCCAGCCTATTTCCCTGCTGTTTGTGAACTGGGATTTCTAAGCATTCAGGTATACCTGGATATTCAGCTTTTACCCTAATTTGCACTGAAATAGAGCAGAGCAGGAGGCTGACTGCTTTTGAAAACTTCATCCCAAGTTCTGACAAGAACAACAATCCTAATGACTGCTATCATGTCTTTATCAAAGTATCTGGTGTACAGAACTCTAAAGAGTAAACACTCGCCATTTTTCACTTAGAGCTCCCACTGGAAACTATGATCTAGATAATGGTAAGAAAGGATATTTTTCTCTTGAAGCATTTACCTCTCCCCAGAGAAATTTCTCTTCTTCCTCTGGGGAACCTAAAGCAACTTGAAATGGTTCTTCTTTATTTTTATAAATACAGAGACTAGATGTTATGCAAGTGCAGACTCACACTTTATCTTGGCTGGCTAACCAATGTGCTTATTTATCCTCTCTTTCCACTTACACAAGAGTTCTCTGAAGCCCAGAAAATTGCTGCCCTAGGGCAGACTACATCTGCACAGCCATGAAAAGTGACACAAAGAGCCACAGCTCCAACAAAAAAAAAAAAAACAAAACACAAGTTTAAAGCAGCTAAATAATAGACAACCACCTCTGCTGTCACCACCTTCCCTGCTGCAGGAGCACAGGACCTCTGAGCTCAGAGCTCTGTCCCCAGTTTGGGCAGAAAATATTCTTTTCCTAGAGACCCCTGAAAATGCTTAGTGTTAATTAACTAAATAACTATATTGAGCTAAAATATTCAATACTAATATCTATACTGTGATACTGCAGAATGTTTAAAGTATTGACTAAAAAGGCAGTTTTGTATGACCAAGTCTGAACTTCTTTTGCTGCTAACACAATGCTAAATATAAAAAATAAATAAAGAAAAAAAATAGAAAAAATATTTGGGAGATTTTACATGTTTTTACAAGGTGATTTAGTTATTTTGTTTATTCATTACTCTCTCCCTCCGCTGCATGAGATTTATTGTATATGCAGTACACCCTGTTTTACAATGACAAAATTAACACCTGTATTGAAAAATTCTTTATGTAAATAGAAAAATAAGTAGCAAACTACAACACGAATAATTCTGGGTTATATTTTAAGTTCTATATTTAGAGGGAAGGTGAATAACATCTTACATCTGAGCTCCTCACTATCACATCTACCCAGGTTTATAGCATTCCCTGCCTCACTAAAAAATCAGCTCTACTAAACCATCAACCTTTAGATTATTTAGATGAAAATAGTTTACCTGAAGACCAATTTAAAAAGCAAAGAAAAAATCTAAACAGATATGAAAATAAAAATCTAAATCAAGTGTGTTATTATTATGTTTTTAACAGATACATTTTGAATCTAGTCACTTCTCTAATAAAAGTTGTTACTGGGAGAGAAACTTCAGAATTTTTACAAGCAAAAGTAGGGCAAGTCCTAGGAAAGCAGTCAATAGCTGTGTAATTTGGTCCCATTTCTATTCCACTGCCTAGCAGCCTCAAAGTTAAATTCCATAAATTTATTAAAAAAAACCATGAGGCAATACAACAAATAAGAGAGTTAGAGATAGGTTTTAAAAAGCACAATAAAGCAAGTGAAGACATTTACAAGGTCAGCAAAAAATTATGAAACCTGGAGGAAAACGCATAAAGATATTTATCTGAGCTTGTAAAATGTAGATAATTGAGGCTGAAACTACAGCCTGGACAGAGAACCTGATGTGATACTACAGGAAAAACAATTTTAAAAGGTTTTACCCAGGCATGCATGGTACAAGCCAGTTGCCATCTTTAGCCACTTTAACAGGTTAAAGTGATTTTGTTGTATTTCCTTGCTCTTCTTTCAACGGGGATTTCACATTCTGTTTAGTACTACCTTGGGTGTGTATGAAAATTTATTTTGTTGTCTCATCACCTATCTCTTTAGGGATTACCTGGATTTTATGCTGGTTTGTTTTTATGGATTTGGATGGATTTTATGGATTTTTTATTACTTTAAAACACAGTTCAATATCATGGTACAAAAACCCCACCTTCTGTTTTCTGAGCTGCCCCTGAGGTGGGAGACTGCTCACACCAGCATTGTCCTGGTGGAAAAAACAATGCACAAGAGGAGGAGACACATCCTAGAGGTCATTTCCAAACTAAATGATCCCCTGACATCGTGGAAGAGCCAAGCCCAGGGTGTTGTACTTGCCAGGAGGTGAAAATAGAACAAACAGGAACCACTTCCTCCTGTGGAGAGGGAGCAGAAAAGGGAGAAACGCCCTCAAGAGGCTCACTGGTTGTACCCAGCACTGAACATATAGAGAATCCCCTCAGGGGCAATAATCTTCCTTTCATTTAACACAAGAATATTTCACTTCAATTTTTTTTGTACAAAACATTTGAATAGCAAAGTGAGAGACAGGTGAAGAAGCAATGCAAATATCCCAAGGTGGCTGAAGAGCACAGGAGTGACAAATGTATTGTTAAGGTAGTTTTAAGCAGTGTCATCCCTCTTCTCAAACTCCTCCCTCTACTCAAACATTGGATTCTCTTTTGATTTGAGCATTGGGCACAAGAGATTTGGAAAAAATCTATGTGTCATAAACCAGGGGGAAAAAACCCTTTTGAGGCTAAGGGTAGCAGGAGATGAGCAATTGAGACGATCAATGGCTCTTGAACAGGTACTCTGTCCTATTATACAAAATAACTTGAAAGCTGTATTCTCTGTTCCAGTGCGGGGCACAGAGTGATAATAATTTCAAAACTTGTTTTCCTTTAGATGTGTTATGTAGTCCCTGTGGATATATAATTCCCAGAGTCCCAAAATCTTGGGTTCAAGTGAGAGTCCAGCACAGAACAATGGCACAAGGAGGGGTCATGTCTGCTTTTCATCTCTCCTGTTGGTGCCGAACGGTTGAGTTGCTTCTGCTGGAAACTCTCCAGAGCTCTGCATATGTTGGGTAATTATGAACTGCAGAGAGTGATTACTGAAAATATATTATACTTCCACGGTTTGAAGCATCAGTGGCTGCAGGAAAGAAAAATATGCCTTCTTGAACTCACTTGCTGTTTGTTTCCACAATGAGCCATATTGTTGTTGGCAATTGCAAAGCTTTGTCCCCAAGATAGATGATTTTAACTATGGGTACCCTCTGGAAAACAGCACTAATAAAATGTGGCACAATTAAGTACTCTGTAGAAATGACCATTTGTAATATTGTGGCACACTTTGTTCTTCCTTCATCAACCATCTTGTATTTTCACATTTATTAAGTGCAAAAAGAAGTTGGAAGAAGTTCCTTCCTAGGAGCTACATTAGCCTAGTCTTGTGTGGAAAATTATTCACATGGAGCTGGTGCTGGGAACAGCTGAGAAACCTCTGCATAACCCACAGCAAGTCTTGTGGCAATGGTTGTTGCTTGATTTAACCCATGGAATACTTTTCCTGCCACTGATCTCAGTACAGTTTCCCTTTGGGGATGTCCTTGCTGTGCTGTATTTTGCTGTTCCAGCATGGTCCCTGCCACGTTTACAAGAGAAGCCATAAATAAATTGATTTAGGCTGGATCATGGATCCTGATCACCATCTCTGCATGTCCTGGGTAGAGGTGCCCTCACCTGGGGGCTCTGTTGGCTTACATGAACAGCCCCAGAGCTGTAAAAACCCTTATCCAACCAAATTAACATGTTTATAAACCAAACACCTCTGAGATATATTAACAAATTCACATTTGGCACTGCAGTAACACAGACATGAATATTTTGGTTATGTGTAACAACAACTGAGAGCATGGCACAAGGCATCTTCCCTTAGCCAACATGACAGGGAATATTTATTTCCTTAAAATTTTATTATAGATGTAATGGGATCAGACTCTTCATTGGCCTTTAAACCCCAGAATGCTAAGCAGGATTGATAATGAATAAAAACTGCAATATTTTTTCATGCACATGGTGGGCTTACAGTTGTGGAACATTGTTCTTCTTATTAATAATTAAATCTTGCTCAGCCAAGCTGAGATTATTAAAATGCTTGACATTCAAGCTCCATAAACACTGTTGCATGGCAATTGCCTGGAACAAGTATCCTGAGTGCTACAACTCTCACCTTCTTCTTCCCTGTTGCATAGTTTGAGAATGTCAAGTGAAAAAGCCCAAAGGAGGCACAAAAAAAGGGAAATCTGTTAATAATAGTGGGTCAGGGATGCTCTATGTGAGCTTATCAAAGTCAAAAGGAGAGCAAACACAGCCTGGCCACGGCTACAGAATCAACCTTACTGCTGAGCTTGGATCAGAACATTGGCTCTGGAAAGTGTGGTTTTCACCAGGATCTGTGAAATACCAAGGTCAAATTCCTTATGTCCCTAAGGCTGGAGAGTGCTCAGACCCAGGCACAGCCCCTCTGTGACCAGCACAGACATCAGGCACCGGGAGACACAGGAGAGGGAAAAGGGAAGGCAAGACTGAGCCTTGGGAACAGAAAAAAGGCAGGTGAAAAATCACTCTGGAAAATACTTTATTTCTGTGTGAAACAGAGACAGAAACAAATTTAGGTACACTCTTAGTCACTATTAAATCAACATACCTCACTAGAAAACCTGGAACTTTGTTGAGACCTTAAATAAATATACATATATATAAAACAGGCATGGCTTATAAAAAATTGTGTAAGCTATTCCCCAAACGCTTAAAATATATTTCCCAATAAAGAAATGCACACCTGTCACTAATTTGAATTGAGTGATATGAGTTGAAGTGTGGAGGTCTGAGTATTTCTCTGATTCCTCAGAATCTAAGAGCTACTATATTTGTTGTATTGTTCCAGTAAATTAAAACATGAATTCTAGTGGAGTAGAAAGGAATTTTTGTATCTACTTTACACAATGATGGGATATTTAGTAGGATTGCCAAATAGCAATAGCATGCTTTAATTGGTTTTGCATCAACTTTGGAGCAAAAAAAAAAGTCCAGTTAAATTAACATGAGGAAATATGGTTATGATTTCATTAGCATCAAGTACTCACTAAAGTCTGTGTCCTAATAAAGTAGATCAAAGAGGGGAGATGAAGATGGTTGAACTATATTGTTTAAAGTCACAGGGACGTTTAACTAACAAAAAGCCATTAACATGGCAAAAAAACCCAAATACCAACTGGTTTCACGCTGTCCACAGCACTGTGGAAGTCAAAAGTGCCCCTGTGGTGTTTAACAGCTTATTCAAAAGAACAGTTCAAAACTCTGTGCTGCCTTTCAAGTGAAGTAAACTCCAAAATGAAACAAAGCATCTTTTTGGTACACAATCCCCATTCTTTCCTGCCCTGGGAAGGCAGTAAGAAATACACAGCTTGCTCCCACATTTGTTTGCTCCAGGTGCTGCCCTCAAGCTCTGCTCCCCTGGCAGCAGCACTTCAGAGCACCCAGGGACTCCAACACTCAGCTCATGGTCTTGCCTTGGCATCTCTAACAACAGTTAACATTTTCCTCTCACCCTGCTCCTTTCCTTTCAATTCATTTGTGCACTGGAGAGTGATTTTTGGCATCCTGCTTCATCTTTTTTAAACCTGATTTACAGATTTTGGAGAGACATCAGGATTTCGAACTAGGATGTGTTTAAGGTCTGGCAAAAGCAATTAAATGGTAACAGGCTATTTTAAATACATATAGATAGCTAGATCTGGCATTGCCCCAGCTAAGACAATTAATACTGTATAAAAAGCTGAAATGTTGATGTTTTCTGCCATTAAATTCCCATCTCATTGCATTCAAAAGGATCTGTATCTCAACAATCTGAGAAATACAGAGTGTTTAGACCCAATTTTGTGTCAACTGGTAACATACAAGGTTTGGGAGAAGCATTATCCTCAGAGGCCATTACACAGACTTTTTCCATAGGAACTGAGGAAATAATAGTTATTGCTGTGGATGTTGTAATTCTAGTTATGAGATACAGCACAGCAATGCTGAAGGGTAAATCCTGACAGAGCAATAAAGCAAAATGAGTCCATTACCCCAAGAAAAAAAGTCCCTAATTCCACCCAGGTTCTAAACCAGCATTGTCACCATCAACAGCCTCAGGATTTACACAGACATTTTCCATCTCCAAAGCCCTTCATGCACATTAAAGCAGCCAATGCTTGCAAAATTCATTATGGTCATCACTGCACCCCCAAGAAATGGAGGTATTTTTTCCCCCACAAGCTGTCCTGCTGGCTGACTCAGTGCTGGCTCCATTTACACCAGAGGGGTTGTCTACAATGTCATCCCATAACCATAATCCCCTCTTGTCACACTCCATGGCACAGCCCCTTCCCACACCTCTGGCTGCACCAGAGGAAAGGCTCCTTCCCCAGGTGCTTATTCTACAGGTTCTTATTGCTATTTCCAGGGAAAACTGCCTCACACACCCCATAAATCTGACCAAGAGGAACAGTGATGCTGTGTAAGCAAGGGAAGAGTTACATCTCCACCTCTGAGAGAGCCCCTGGGTGTTTTATTGTCATTGCTCCTGGCTCAGACTGAACATTTGTCTCTGAACCAGAGCTGAGAGCCACAGGCACACAGAGCCTGCCCCAAGGTACAGCTGGGCTGCAGCTCCCTACCAGAGCATCAGAACCCACCTGCAAGGTGCATTTCATGTGGGCTGTATGCACACGGGCTGCCTGGAAAAGATAAGGTGGGTTTGGGCTTTTTTTATGGCTTTCTCTTCAGGCAGAGTCAGTGCCAGCAGAAATACAGTCCCTAGTTTGGGGTCAGAGTTCATACCACATCAACCTGCACAGTTCCATACCCATGGCAGGCTGTAGGGTCTTTTAAAGCAACACATCCTTGATCCCTGCTCCTATTTGTACCTGGATCATTCATCTGTGTCCTTGGGCAAGCTGTGAAGCAAAGATTCCCCAGTTAAATGTGTGGCTCCAAAACTGAGTGACCATGCCCTGGTAGCTGTGGCAGCAGAGCTTCACCTGCTCTCTCCAGTTCCTGGAGACAGGTCAGGTAGCTGCACACACAGCACTGCAAGAACAGCTCACACCAGCTCTGTCAGAGGCACATTCCTTAAACCTTCCCTTCCAGGGCACTGCATCTGTGCCTGGAGAGTACAGCACTAATGATGGAGGCTTTAAGTTGACAAGGTGAGGCAGGAGGAGCAGGCTTGCCTCTAATTTGGCGTTTTGAGGGTTTTAAAGTCTCATTACAACACAAGTTAAAATGGTCATTTTCCCCTTTCTTTTCAGCTTTTCTGTGTGGTGAGTTGACCTTGGCTGCTGCTGGCTGCCCATCAAGCTGTTCTGTCATTCCCCTCCCTCACCAAGACAGAAAAAATAAGATGTAAAAAACCAACCTCATGAGTCAAGACAAAGGCAGTTTAATAAAGCAAAACAAAAGATTTGTTCTCTACTCCCCAGCAGCAGGCAATGTCCAGCCAATTCCTGGGAAGGAGGGCTGCAGTACCCACAGCAATCATCCAGAAGACAAATGTAATAATGAACATGCACACTCCCCTTCTCTTGGCTCCCACTGCTGAGCAGATATCCTGTGATAAGGCAGATCCCTTGGCTCAGTCTGGGTCAGCTGTCCTGCCTGTGTTCCCTGCCAGGATTTTGTCCTCCCCCAAGTGAGGAATGTTGGGGAGAGAGCCTTGGCACTGCTCCAAAGCACTGGAGTGTTCTCAGCACCTCCTCGGGACCCCATACACAAATTAACAATGGGAGGGTGCAGAGGGGAAAAAGAACTCCCTCCCGGGCAGACCCAGTGGGTTCTGTTCAGCCAAAACCCCATCCAGACCTCCAGGATGAGATAATGAGAGAAGCACCAAGCCTCTCCCAAGGTTTGTCAAGACTTTTGTCTGGAAAGCAGAGTCCTGCCCTGGATTTGAAGCTTCAGTTGAGATCACAATGCTTCAAAACAAAACCATGTCAAATTCAAACAGGCACTTGGGGCTGAAATTTGGCTTTGTCAGAAAAATTCTGAGCAGGTTCCCTCAGGACACAGACAGTGCTCCCTCATTTCTCCTTTCCTCCCTATTCACTTCCATTCCTCCACACCCTTTAATTCTCCAATTTCTTCTGCTCTGGGGGCAGCAGGGCAGGAGCATCTCAGGGCTGATTCTTTCCCTCTCTTTTACACTGTACAGCCAAACCAACAGCAGCTTCAGGACCTTGTAAGACTGAAATAATAATTAACAAGACTGAACCTATCATTAACAGGAAGGACTAAATACCAAAATAAAAGGCAGGAAGGATGAATGTTCAATACTACCTTTTTCTTGCCTAAAGAAAAACAGATTGACTTTTTGGATTCACCCTCATAGTATTTCAAACAAACTTCATTAGTGTCAGACATTGATCTAGCAGCCCAAGATGTCTCTATTGTTTGAATTCTGCTGGCTGAGCCACCTGGGTGTAAAAGCTTATTTCAAATCTCCGTGCTCAGAGGGGAGTCAATATATTGCTTTGCTTCTATAATTTCATATGAGCTTGTGCACTGAAGACAAAAAAAACTAAGTCTAAAATATTCACAGTGGGCTGCAAAGGATTAACCCCTTCCAAATTCAGGGCAGGAGGGTTAGAACTTTAAGGATCTTTAAGGTTCCTTCAAACCCAAACCATTCTGACTCTATGATTTATCTCAGTTGTTCCCATGAAGAACACTGACATTTTTTATAGTAAAAACATCTATGCACTAATTAAAGAATTTGCTGCAAACTCAGCTGACTTCCTGCGCACACTCACATACCAAACCCTTGGAATTCTAGTAGGCATCCTATAGTTGGTTTTTATAAGGATTATCTGACTAAGAAGGCATATTCCAGAAAGAAAACTGCTAAATCTGGTTTGGATTGTAACACCTGCCATGATTGATGTCCTGCTGTGATTATTCAGAAAGTTCTATGCCATGAAATGGATAAAATAATACATAATTACAGTTTTTGTTCTGTCTGAAATAAAGCTCCCCTCCAATCCTCCGATGTAATCCAATTTGTTTCCCTTGCAGATTTTGTTTTCTGCCCAAATATCCAAATTAATCATCTTCCTTCAAACTTAAAAAACATTATGAAAATCACCAAAAAGCAGAACCTGAGAAATTTCCTGCTGGCATCTCATTCTCAAGATAAATTTAGCAAGTCACAATGTGAAAACCAAATCCGCTCTGCTAAGCTTTATGAAATGGGCTGCACAAAATATGCAGCAACAAACCAGAGTCACTGCAAACATTTATACATGTATTCCTCAGGAAAATGCAGTGTAGCTCTCAATTTTGCCCACATTCACTAAACTTTTTCAACTGATGACAACTGGAGAACAAATTAAACTAAAATATGGCTTAAACTGAAATCAGCCAGTACCCTGACCCTGTACAGTCCACTAAGAACTCTCTAGTTAAGAATATTGTGGTTTGGAAAGTTTTTATTAACCCAAGAAGAAACTTCAGTCTTAAATTAATACAGGCTTTTGTTTTCCCACTGCACCAGGCTACAACAGAATAAATTTATGAAATTAATCTCTTTACTCACCAAAAACAGCAATATGAAATGGGAAAAGCTATCAGAACCTCTAAGTTTTATGTATGTTGTTTTCAACCACTCAGGATTGAAAGGGAAATTAATTATGGGGCTTTTTCCTTCTGGTTATGTCTTTGTTGGGGGATTTATTTTTTTTAGCAGTCCAAGCAGTGCAATCATTGCTGTATCTTTTCTGGAGAGCAGGGGCTGTTTGTCTCAAAGGATGGTGGGAGAAGAGCAGCACCTAAACCTCCATGCTGAGCAGTAGCACACCAGGAAGAAAGGGAATATTACCCATGGATGGAAGGGGTGTCAAAATTAGCCTCTTACCTGTGGGTCAGGTTTGAGGCACTTGGCAGCATAATTTGGGAAACACACACTGCTGCTGCTTGGTGGGGACACAGAGACTTTCTGTCTCTCCCAGAGCCCATCTGGCATCTCCCACAAGCCCTGGATTCACTTGCCCAACACAAACAAGTGAATAAGCCCTGTGTCTTTAATACTTCACAGAATTTCATCTTAAAGGGAGCTGGGAAAAAAAAAATAGGAAGGAAGGAATCAGTCTGACTATTTGTACAACAGACTACACAGTGTTCCTCTTGGTCAGGGCTAATTCCATGCACTGATATCATTATTTGCTGATTGGCATTGGAAGAGAGACATTATCTCATACAAATTGAAAACAAGTACATGAATATGCGGATTTTATCACCATGAAATAGAATAAATTCAAGTGGTTTCAGATGTATATTCAGATGATTACTATTATTCTGTCAGTCCCACCTCAGTGACTAAATACTCTTATTTGGGAAAAAATGCACACACACAATTTGGTCAACAAGCCAGGATTCCTTTAAAAGAAAAAAAGAAGAAAAGCTAGATTTTATGTTTTCCTCCCTTTTCTTTGAGTGGTAAGCAAATGAGCTGTGAATTCAGCTGCAGAAATAAACCTTGCTAATGTATGAGGTCACCTAATTTGAGGATGCATTTAGTCAGAGGTGTCTGACAGGCAGATCAGTGGATTGATGCTCTTCTCACTCAATATTTAGGAGTGTTGAGACACAATGTGTCATTAAAGGCCCATTTCTAAATGCCATGATAGCTGCATCACAAGATAAGGAACAAATTTATTTATTCAAATCCTCAGCTGCTCAAACCAGATTGCTCCATAAGAATCTTCTTGTTTAAGGAATGAAAACTTCAGTCTTGGGACTCTCAAGAACAGCTTGTTTGAGAGGCTGTGCTCCTTGACAGGATTAAACATCTTCCAGGATCATAGATTAACACTCTGCTAACCCTCCTGGGAGCCCTCTGGCACCTCTCAGCATCACTCAGAGGCATGGGATTTACAGACATAACACTCATTTGGTTTTTAAGTTTGTTTTTTTTTTACTCTATTGGCACGAGGCTGTTCCATGCAGTTTTGTACAAGGCACACGTATAATGCACAACTAATAAACAAATACAAAAAATATATATTGAACAGCATAAACAAGTTTGGCTCAGGTTAGCAAAATCTTCATCACACATCATGCAAAAGGCAGCTTAGCTGAGGTACTTGGCAAGTCTGAGGCAGTTTCATAGGTAAGATAATTCATTCCTCCTGTATTGTAATTGACCTGTGCTTGTAGCTTATTTCTCTGTACCATTATAAAATTTCCCCTTGCCTTATTCACATATCACCATCATTAAGTGATTACACTTAAAATTTCAGAGAAAGAACATTCAACATCCTAGCCAAAGCTTCTCTGATATTTGTTATTTGCAGTGCAACATCAGCTATAATTTGAGCCATCATCATTCTTCGTTAACAAGGAGCCAATTTGCTGACAGCAAATGAGCTGGGACTAACGTGTTTGTAGTGCATATATCCAAGTCATCAATACTGGTTCCTATGGTATAGAAAGTAAAAAAAAAAAAAAAACCAAACAAAAACCAAACCAAAAAAAACCCCAACCAACCAAACCAAGAAGAGAGAGAAAAACAAAACAAATAATCCACCACAATTTATTATTGGACTGTTATAAGTCTCAGAATACAAAGTGCTGGGCACAGCATGGCATCAGCAGCACTCCTGCCTCTGCTTTGGGTCACTGTTTATCACAGGCCAGTGTGAATACAATGACCCCAGCCCTCCCACACCCCCTGGAAGAGGCCAGAGATCCTCAACAGGGCAGATTTTCCCCCTCTGCATTGGGTCACACAGCTCTTACCACTTGGTTTCTAAAGTTTTTTGTTCTTTTCTCTTAACATACAACTTTCACAAAAAACAGCTTTAAGGAGCTGAAGCTCTACATCTTACATTTCACAGAAAGCTGGCCAAGTTTATACTTCAAATGTCCTTAGAAATCCCAGGCTATATGTTATTTGACTGTTTCCACAGCTCTGCTCTATTTTCTGTTGCTTGGTGTTAGATTGAGTTTGGGCTTACACAGCTTTTTGCACCACTTCTTAGTGGTTTGTCATCAGTCTCATCTGTTTCAGTCCTCAGAGCCAAGATTATTAGAAAGGCACTTGACACGATTTCACATGTTCAGACTTGGGAGTTCATTATATCTTATCAGTAATTACAGAAAGCAGAGCAGCACTTCTAGCTGCTTGCTACAAGTGGGAAAAATGGCTACAGCTGAGACTGCTTCCAGGCCTTTGAAAGCTAAACAGACCAATAAAACTTTAACACCTCTATTATTTATACTTTTAACCCAATAATAGATTCCCATAGACCCTTAGAGTGACCCCAGACTGACCAGTCCAAAAGTAACTACCTAAGTTCCTTGAAGAGAAGGAAGAGAAGAAGATGAACAAGAAGGAAAGACACCACCCAAAATTCTCCATCTTGTCCTATAGCTATCACTATACTATATAAACCTCAGATTTAAAACTCATCACCCAGTGAAAACACACACATCTAACCCACTGCACATTTGTGATTTCTAACTTATTATTTATATTTACAAATTTTCTCCAAGGTTCCAGGTCCAGTGCAGTGCTTTTCAGAGAGTCTGTGCCTGGAATCACAGAAAACCCAAAAACCTCAGATTTCTGAGGTCCAACAGCTTGGGTCCATCCTTCCCTTGAATCTCCGATCCAGCTGCAGGGGCTTGAGGAAAAGCTCCATCCATGGAGTGGAGCTCTGGAGGGTGGGAGGGCAAAGCTGGTGAGCCCCAGGTGCTGGGCAGGGTCTGGAGGGCTCCCAGGCTAAGGGAGGCAGGTTGGAGAAACAAAATTAACATAAATCAAACATCATGATCATGTCTGCTAGCAGCACAGCTCCTCAGCACTCCCCCCTGCCAGGTGGGCGCAGGGGGAGAATTCACAGGGGACAAGGATGTCACAGCCCCTGTCCTGGTGCTCCAGCTGCTCATCTCCCACAACAAAAGCTCTTGAGCTGGGACAAGTAGAGGCTTTGGGACACCACACGTGCTGGTTCAAGTGCCACCATTGTCTGCCTCTGTCACTTCCATGTCACATCCCCTCAGACTTTCCCCTGTGCTTTTTCCTGATGCACAGCTTGCCTGTGTTGTCTGTAAATCTGAAGCCCTTTGGGGCAGATATTTTTCTGATTGCCTGTTTGTACTGGCAGAGGTCTCAGCTGGATTCTCCAGAGCCTACACTCATAATTCCAAGGCTGCCTTTTCTGCCTCGAGCACTGTGTTTGTCTTTAAGTCAGTGGGCATTTCAGAGCACGAATCTGGAAATCTACATATTGCTTTATTACAAAAGTGCTTATGCTTTTAATTCTTCTTTCTCTCTGCATAATGAAATTACAAAGCAGGAATCTTTCATAATAAAATTGGATGTAGACATGCCTGGAAAATGAAATCAGAAGGCAGCAGTGATGGGAAAAGCCACCATCAATCATGGCAGGCAGACTGTTCCCCTTGACAGCAGTCAGACACAGAGGTAGAAAATTCAGTAATTTGATAACAGCTGCAGTAGAAAACCGGGAAGAAACATTCTGATGCCAGTCACTACATATTTAGCATCAGCTCTGACCTGCACATCAGGCTCCTGAGCAATGGCCACAGCAGAAATTGCACTGAAGTCATCATGCTGCAGCTGCTTATTTAGGGCAGAATTGTTCTTGTTCTTAGTTGCACTGCCTGCAGACAGTAACCCAGTGCTTTTCTGTCACCTCCCTCCTTCCATACCCCCAGAAATAATCCAGGGGGGAGAGGCACAACCAGATGAAATTTCCCCACCTTATTCCTGATGAACTGACTTCTCCAGGGTCAGTTTTTCTCCACTGACTATAGAGAAGCCTTACATTAGAAACCTGGTGTTAGAATTGGAGTTTCAGACAGAGAAGCTTCCTCAGACATTAACTTCATTTAAGTCTTAAATAGATAAAATACTTCTATGGAATTCACACTATAGTACTAAAATAAACACAACCATTCACCTCCTGAGCTTCTATAAAGCAAGAGTTGAGGTGCCCTCCTCTCCCCTGCTCCACAAGGAGCATCTGGAACAGCTCTTTTCTCCAACAGAAGTCTTGGGTCAGAACAGAAACCCTGGCTTTTTATAAATTTACATTCATTAACACAAGATTGCACATCTTCCAGTCTCTAAAAAATGTGCAGGCAACGTAACAAATTGCTCTGCATGCCCAAATTTCTCTAGTTGTCTTCAAACACAAAACCAAAACCTGCATGAAAGCTTCACAGCCCTCTTTCATTAATGAAGAGAAGGGAACTATTGTTAATTTCAGCCCTAAGTTTGGGATTCATAAAAAAACAAAAACAATCATAAATCATGGTTTAGACAGACAAGAAGATTCTTGTTGGAGTTCCCAGTTCTGTTTGCATGTTGTGGGTATTCTTTCAAATATAAAGGATAGAGACTAATTGATATTTTTATAACAAACCAAAGCAAATTCAAGCATAAAACAGGATAAAATCAAACAAATTACTGGAAGGCAAACCCAAAATCTAATGTTTTTAATTCTAATTTACCCTAGTGAATAATGGCAACGCCTACCAAAAACAGCCTCAGAAAAGCTTCCAAGGGCCTTCATGAATAATCCTGTCAACCAGAAGCATTCAAAAAATCTAAATATCAAACCAAAAAATATTTTGCTGCCATTTCTTGTGAGTTCAGGCAGATGAAAATTATTTTATTGAAAGATTAAATACCCATAAAACATATCACACCTCCTCAGACAAAAGAAGTCAGTCATACGTTATGATTATGCATTTTTTTCTCTCCAAGGATCTCTGCAATTCTTATTTTCAGACTTCTTTCTTTTAGTGGAAGACAGAAAAATATGTTGGGAAAAAACTAGCTTTTTGGAAGAGAAAAATAGCTTTTATTGTCTGCAAAATAACACCACTAAGGTTATAGGTAATCTCTTAAGAGAGCACTCCTGGAGCTTTAAATCAGCAAATATGAAAGACAAAATAAAAAAGGTATCCTGGACTGGGTCCTTCTAGTCCAAGAAGGGCCATCAGTCACTATTTGTTAATATGGGCAGCACCAATACATTGGAGCATCTTTGCTCTTTGTCACAGGCAGATCTGAACCTCTGACCTAGGAGTGAAAACAGCCCCTCATGTCATGCTGCTGCCACAATTTAATAGCTAGCCACTCCTCATGATAAAGTAGATTTCAATTAAAAAAAGCAGAGACTGTATTAAAAAAATATTATTCCTCGCTAAAGTGAAAAAAAAAACACTATGTTTTATCTGGTATAAATAAATATAGAACTGGAAAGTTCAGCAGTGTAAATGGAGCTGTTTAAAATAAATAAAACAATAAAAAAGAAATGGACACCAACTCAGCCACTCCATAAATAAATCCTACAGACCTGATTTCAGCAGAAGCCAAGTAAAAGAAACCAACTAGAAATATATTACAGGAAATTTTGCTTGACAGAGGAAGTGAATTTGCATTTTACAGCTGTTTATGTATATTTGTGATACATTTAATATGCTGTGACCTTCAGAAGTAATAAGATTTGAGTTTTCATCCCATCAGAAACCATTTGGCATGCTGCAGGTTGCTGAGGCAGGCCATCACTCCAGACTGGGAAGCAATAAACTTGTTGGACTTATTTCCCTGAAGCACCCTGACTCCTGGCTGACACTTGGAGCAGTCCTAACTAATTATAATTGCTCCATAAAAACAAGACTTAGGCAAGGACAACTTTTTAACATAGTATTCTCTTAATGGTTTGGCAGAAATACATCATTTTCCCTTAACTGCTCAGAGATATCTTTAGGTAAAATCAGGCAAGTTATCTCTAGCTTCTCTATTATAAAGTTTGCAATAACAAGGACAATATTTCTTCTCACCTTTGTAAATCAAAATACAGAGCAAAATTGCCACTGCTAGAAATCCATGTACAGCAAGATTAGGCTGACAATTAAAAAAATAGCACTGCAAGTAGTGTTTCATGATAAATTAATTTTTTTTAATTGCATTTGTCACTTCTTGGCTTAGAGTGGTAGTTAAACTGCCTGTGATTTAAATCACAGTCCTCTGGAATTTGTTGGATGTTTTTCACCAGGTCATATAGGCTTTCCACAGTGGATGTAAAAGGCACTGCCTTTACAGAGCAGGGACAGCAGGTGAGTTGACCACATTTATCAGAACAAGCACAAGCAGTGGTTGAACACAGCAGACTGTTTGAAGGCACAAATTATTTCCTCAATTTGCTTTGTTTATAAGGATTCCCTAGATAAGAAAACTGTTTCTACCCTTTCTCCATGAGATGCCAGGTGCAGCACATAAGAGACAAGTGCTGAGCCTGGGAACAATCTGGCTGGATCAACAGTGTAAAAAGACATTGATAAACTAGCCAGGGATGGAGTAACCAACTGTTTGGCTGGAAATTCCCCAAGAAAACACATAACTAACCCAGTCTGCTCATCTCTTCAGCTCCCTGAGTCCCACAGTGGGAGCTGAAATGTGTCCCTGATAACTCAGGAAGTTCCCAAGTGGGATAATTATGCTTCCCACCCAGTTATTTGGTTATTTACATCCATTTGTACAAAACCACAGCAAAACACTGAGACACGAGTTGTGGTTCATGTTGTTCCAGCAGACAAGTGAGTCTTTGGTTGGTAGCAGTTTTACCGTAGTTAGATTAGTTTCAAATTCAAAATCCTTTGAATGGCTTATCCTTAAAAGAATTCCTTTATTTCTTACAGAAACTGTTTTTCTCCTCCCAAAAGCCTCATCACATCCTTGCCAGGTCTAATTTAATCAAGGAGATAGAAGAGAAGCCTCTCCATAGCCTCTCCATAAGGCACAAATCTTTTACCCTGGTGAAATTTATCTTCAGTTTCTAACAATTGCTCCCATTTTTTTAAGCTGCAACCAGACACACTATAACCTGTCAACTTCACTCAACAAACAATTGGTGCTTCATACAACAATCCTGTTTGTCTCGAACAGGACAACACACCAACAGATAAATTTCACACACACATTGTATCAAAATCCTTTCAAGGTCACAGGACAGGGAATAAATTGCAAGGTTCTCAAAAAAGCACCAGAAAGGCTCAGCAAGCCCAGCTGTGCTTGTGCTTCCATAGCTTCATTGAGTAACCCAGAGAAGCACATCTTTCCCCTCCACTTCCCAAAGATGATATTCTTTTAAGTGTATAAAAAGTGGAGGCAAGAACACTGAGCCATAGGTCACCTCCTGGCCTCAGGGGCTCCATCTCAACAGCATTACATTTGTACCAGCTCAGTGTTTGCTCACTCATTTCTTAAAAGGGTTTCCTCTCACAAGCCATCCCCCAGGAGGGGGGATAGGAGCAGAAGGGGTCAGAGGAAAGCCAGGAAGCTGGGAGATATCAGGGTAGCTTTGGGGTGGCACTGCTGGCTCAACACATCCCAGGACTGAGGACAGGCAGCTGCAGCCTCTGTGGCTGTATTGGACAGTGGTTTTAAGGTGACAAGTGATTTGGCTTAAGAGGTAGATCCTCAGACACTTGAGGCTGTGGGAAATTCCCAAAAACTGCAGTTGGCATTGAGCTAAGCTCTAAATGCTTCCCTTCCTCAGAGGGGATCCTCTCGAGCTGTGCCATCACAGCCAGAGCAGAGCACTTGGTAACCCTGGGGGTCTGGAGGACACCAGTCCCTCTCAGAAGGCATCCTTTCATCTCTGGAACATTTGCATTTTTTATTTTTCCAGACATTTTATAAGGAAAAGCTCATAAACAGGGTAGAGGAAATTAAAGTCATGCAAGCTTATCAGAGGTCAGCCTCTATGCAATTAACATTTTGTTTTAATACAGTCATTTGAGAAAACAGGAACTGGATACAGACGAAAGAGGAGTGAGCACCTAATGATGTTGAGGATAAGAGCTTTTTTCACAAAGAGGATGAGAGAAACATTGCCTCATCTGGAAGAACTAGAGAGGAAATGTTCTGTCATTTTGGAATTGTTTTCACCAGAATCTGATTCATTTGAGATAGACTTCTTGATTTACAGGAGACAGAGAGGAAAAATAACACCACACCTGCTACTCCTTCTGTATGGGGTGATTTTTCACCCTCTACAGATTTCATTCACCTACTTAAAAATAATTACATACCCTGGAATTAAAAAAAATACATCTCACTATTCTTACAATAAATATTTTGATCAGCTGAATAAGGTGTTTATTTAATAACTGAGATTAGGAATCTTCAGTCCATTAGCATTTTGTTTCCTTCTGTAACCAGAATGTTTTTCTACAGGAGAAAAAAAAGTAGCTTGTTGCTTTGGGAAGGCAATTTTGATTATTATTATTATCACTGCAAAAGAATTTTCCTGCCTATGACTGGACCATGTCCCTAGATCTTGAAAACTCGTTAACACAGTTAACATGCATAAATACATATGGAGAGAGAGTTTGCACTGATTTCTATAATGAAATTAACTTCTTTGAAAATCATGTGTCATAGATTCTATGCAACATGTTGTGAAATTTTCACAAGGTTCATGTGTAATCTCTCTGGAAATCCTGTGTCATTTAATAGAGACTAAACACCCTCAGCTGCTCTTCATGTGTTTTCTAGACCCTTCCCCAGCCTCATCACCCTTCTCTGGACAGCTCCAGCTTTCAGATAAGTCTTTGAAAAAACATCCCCCTAAAACTAAGCATGTCCCTTTAAAAAAAAAATAGCAAATATCTCTATTTTAAAAAATAAATAACACCCCTGAATCACCAAGTGTACAAACTGTGCATTTCTGGTTAGTCAGAGAGTACAGCCTGAATTTCATGCTCCTTTCTGTCAAATTTATGCCTACTGACAAAGCTCCAGGCACGGCACAAAACCTTCCCATTCCAAAGTTAATCCATAAACATTTCTTTAAACAAAACTTCAACCCTCCAAGCAAGTTCTCTCTGATCAGAGCTTTGTGTCAGGCAGGCACAGCATTTCTGATCCTCCATCACTGACTGAAAAGCCAGGTTTATCATATCATCAAGGCACAGCTCAGGCTGCTGCTAAGCCTTCCCACCATGCAGCTGCCTGAAGTCTGGCTGATGATGAAAACATGGTTTGAGTTCCAATTTTTACCTCTTTGATCCCCGTTTTGTCCAGAAATCAATTTTCAGCACTAAAACGCTCCCATCTGAGACGTGAGCTGCCTCAATAAGGCAGGAGATAAATCTGTAACCATTTTCAGATCTTTTGTTTTCTTCCCCTCGTGACTAGGCACATGAAATTTTAAAATAGGAAAGCAATAGTGATTGTTTTGTTCCAGGAGTTGCTTATACATTTGAATTTCCCAGAGGTCTGATGGATTATAGCAGGTGCCAAGGGGAGGTTGAATAGTTTTATTCCTATAATCCACACTCATTCTTTTGTCAAATTTGTGTTGGCAGTGCTCCCCTGGTACATTATGCAGCCTCTACATTAATATTGCAAATAAATCATTTCTCCAAAGTCTAAACTTCTTGTTATTGCAAATTTTGCTTTATTTAACTTAGAGTAACAGTTTATACCTTCTCCTCTGTCAGGGTTACCCCATGAACCTGTGGTACAGGATGGGTGGATGCCCCATCCCTGTCAGGTCAGACAGGAGCCTAAGGATCCTGGTCTGGTTGGAGATGTCCCTGCTTATTGCAGGGGGCTGGATGAGGTGACCTTTGAGAGTCCCTTCAAGCCAAACTATTTTGTGATTCTAACTCACTGAGCTGGAGACACTCCTGATACCTCTGGTCATCTCACACCTGTGGTCTCCCAGCTTTCAAGGCTCTCAACCTTTCACAACCCAATTGGGCCAAAATTTACTCTCCCCTGAGCCCAGGCGTGACTGCAGATCCCAGGAGGCACAACCTGTGCTCCATTTCAGTCAATCCACTCACAACTGCTTCTATTTCAGATATAAATTGTGCATTCAGTCTTTTTCCACACGGACAAAGGTGTCCCAGTGGCAATCATGACTTCCTTGGGTGCCCAAGCCAAGGCAATCAAATCAGAGGAGCACATCAGCAAAACCCAACAGCAGGCACAGCTAATTAACCACTGCAAACACATTTTGTCTGGCTGCTGAATTCCCTCTTACAACCTCAATGCCCATGCACAGCCCTTCCAAGACTGGTGACCTTCCAGTTCTTGTGACACATGAGCTGCCCTTCCTTCAGCAAGAACTCTCCTCCCCTGCTCCAAGATCAGCATTGAAAAACTGATAAGTGGCTTTTCACTGGGCAGGGAATGAATAATGAGGGTTTATGGGGAAAAAAATTAAAGCTTTAAAAAAATTTAAAATAACTTTTAAAATTTAATAAAAATTATCAAAAAAAATTAAAGCTCACAGAAGCCCCAGATCCCCTTACTTCCTGGAGAAGCCATTGAACTGCAGTACAAACTTTTCTACACTTGTGACTTACCAAGAATGCATTGCTAGTATTGAGTTATCAGCAAGTAATTACTCTGCATATCTCTGCATGGGGATGCCTTGAATAATTCTGTAAACTAGGCTCTAGCATAAACCCCCCTATTTTAAATATACAGGTGAGCCCTTTGCAGCCAGGCTGTAATTTGGCTTTAAGTCAGTTAGCAGTGGATATTTGAAGTCTTGAAGGTCATAGTGACACTGCCTGCTGGATTTTCCTCAGCAAGAGAAAGACAAAAGGAGAAAAATACTGTGAACAAAACCATGCTACAGTGACTACTGGAGATCAAAAACAGGTGTCTGGGGATTCCCTTCTCTTTTGCAGGTGTTTCTGGGTCAGAGTCCTGAATTACAGATCTTTCTTTGCTCTCAGATGAGAGCAGCATCCCAGAACATCCCCAAGGAGAAACTGGACCACTCTGTTCTCTTGCTGCCCACTGAAAGGAGAGAGGGATGTGCTGAAGCACAGGATTTAAACCTCTCACATCAGTTTTTATTCAGGACCTGGGCTGGGCAACGCAGGGTCTCTCAGCAGAGATGCTTTGAAAGAGAACCTTTGGGAAAATCCCACTGCCAGCTCAACACCTGTACTGACAAAGGGAGCTTGGAGTCACTGGAGGGAAATTGTACATAAATGACATGGAGATTGGAGCAATATGTTTCTATTTGCATATGTGTATTTTATTTTTTGAAACAAGAATCTACAGGGCAGAACAAATGTATCGTGCACTGAAGCCAGCTCAAAAACTGTCAGCAATTAGTTTTCTTCAATAGACATTTTGCTTTTTCTGTGACAATAAAGCCCTGTGACTATCCTGCCTCCCAGCAGATCGTAGTGCAGCTCCTCTGAATTCCCCAAAGCAGCAGGACGTATGGCTGTGCATGGTATTGCAATTAGGATATGGAGTGTTCTGAATGCCTGACTCTACCTTCAGCCATCTGGAGTCCCTCCTTTATTAAGTTATTTCTAGTTTTTATGCAGTGTCCTGCTAATTAATTGAAGAGATAAAGTACATTTTTCCCACGTCCAGAAAACTGTCGCTCTTCAATTTAGCGACAAAGTAATAATTATATTGAGAATATTGATATAAAAATGCAAGGCTGCTAACTTAAACACCAAACACACACCACCCACTGAACAAGAGCTTAAATTTCTGATCACTCTGCTGTAGAGAAGGGAGATGGCACAGTTTTGTCCACATTGGGAAGGAGTTCTAATGCAGAGCTGGGCACAAAGCAAGGTCCAGAGAAGAGCAAATCTTCCACCCCATCATTCCTTCTCACACATGGTCTGCAGATACAGAGGATACAGAGCCCTGGAGGAGGCATGAACCAGCTGCTCCCATTTCCAGAACGAGATCACAAAGCTGCAGAAGCCTTGAAACCCATGGAATACCTGTGGGTTTAATGCTGCAATGACCAGCACTCCAAATAAAGCATGGAGATATTGCATATTTGGGGCTGCTGTTTGCCCCAAAGGTCTGTAGCATTGTGGTTGGAGCAGTTGATAAACCAGAAACAGGTGTAGGGATTTTAGAGAGGTTTGTAATTGTCCTATGATTTTTTTTCTTTGTTTCTTTTTAAGCTTGAATTGCATTTCATCAGAGAAAGGGTGATGCACATAATTACACCACAGCATGGATGTGCCATTATGGGCTTTTTTTTTCCTTTTAATTTCAGGCAGTGATTTGAAGCATTAATAACCTTCCTAATTTTTTCTAACTAATGTAAGCACAGATGCTAAACTCACTTACATAAGCAGCTCCTCACATCACTGTTTTCCAGGGATTAAATCAAGTTCAGCAAATTCATTAGACTCTGCAAGGGAATTGATGAATCTGGCTGGGGACATTTGATCATTTCAGACTGCACCCCAGCTTCTACAACAAAACCCTGCCTGAGCCAGTGTCCAAACTGGTCTGTTGGTTTCTTCCTTGGACAGTTGGCACTCTCATGGAGGATGATATCCCCCTGAAGAGTTCAGTTTCAAACCTCCAGAAACATGTTTACCAAGAACTACCCAATCCTAAAGTACAATTAATTATCAATCAGTTGCCATAAAACCTAGGACCACCTGGACTAGATCCAGTCAGGTTGCCTGCACAGAAATGTATCACTACACACTCTCTAAAGAATTTAGGTCATGGATTCTGCCATTAAATTTTAATTTCCTGTTAATGAAACTAAGCTTGCTTATTACAGCAAACATCCCAAGACTAGTGCCTTATTAAATTCTTTTCATATTGATATAGTTTGAGAAAAACAGAATTTTATTAGGAACTGCCTCATATTCTTTGCTGGTAAGCTACAAGAACCGAGATAACATTACTAAAAGGATTTCAAAAGCATTTAATAAAAAGTAATTTAATAGTGGATAGGTGTGAGAATTAAAACAATCTACTAATTGCACAATTTATCTTGCAGTGCCTCCCATAAGGAAGAAGAATATCCGTAAGTAAAAATAATTAGATCTGTTTTTCAATACAAGAGACCACAGTGAAATGTTTGGATACTCTCCTAACAGAATTCCAGGCTTAATTCTCCATAAAACCACAAGCACATTACCTTGCAAAGGCACAGGAGTCACTTGGGTAGGAAAAAGGCTGCTTGCAGGCTATTGTTTGGTTTTCCAGATTGAATAAAATGAAGAAAACTCTCCCAACCCTTTATAGGGCTGCCTGAAAAAAATACTTAGAATCTAAAATATTTGTGCCCTGAAATCTAATTTATAGTTTGGACTTATTCATGTTTTTTTATGGGCTTTTTTGAGGAAATACACTGAGACCTAAATATTAGCAAGGCTAGTTTTATTTCAACTTAACATGATGAAATATGCCTAAATACACACAGGGAATTGGAAAAAAAATACATGGCTCACTATTCAGACTTTTGTACAAAACCATAACAACCTAGAGAACACCCCTGAAAGCCACAATCTTGTGGAAAGCTGAATCAGAGGCAATATTTCAAAGAATTCCAGAAGAACAAGATTAAATCTGTGGGAATTCTGATTACTTTTACCTTTTACTTCCTACAGGTACAATCACACAACCTTATAGTCACAGACACTTAAATATGGTGATAACAGAGAAATCACTGTTCACCATCCATTCATAAGTAGTTTAGGTACCAGAAATCACAACTGCAGTTTTGTTTGGGGTTGGCTGGGGGTTTGTTGGGGTATTTTTTAGGAAAAACTAAAGAAAGGTAAGAGAGATGGAAGAAATAATTCAGAAATAGAAAAAAAGATTAGTTCAAAAGTGCCATGTGCTGTTCCAGTTGTACCAGAGCAGGCAGATTTGTCTTGCAGTGCTCCAAGGTGCAGAGGAGCTGCCAATTTATGTTAAAGCTGCCACTGCAGAGCCCAGTCCTTCCCAATTCCTACAGAGCCACCCCATTCCCACCACAAACATGGAATGTATCACTGAGCCACAGCCAAAGCACATCCCAGCAATGCTGTTTGAGTTATATTAGACTGATTTCATCAGCATTAAAGATCCTTTTCAATAATTATTTTTTTATCCTTAATCACATTTATTCATTGTGTGCAATGTCAGACCTCATTCACTCACTTCCAAGCTTGTCTGAGCCACCCTCTACATCCCCAGGAGCTACAACAGCACTGAGCTCACTTTGATCTGTGCTGTGAGCACAGCCAGGGCTGAGCCAGCTGCCCCTGTGAGCCTTTGTAACCACAGTGGGCTGCAGAGATTGATATTGATCCAACTGCTGCTCCAACATGAGCTCCTGGAGCCACCACCTCTCTCTGTGCCACACAGAAAACACAGCAAAAAACAGCAAACAGCTTCTCAAAAGCTCAAACTAAAGGGCAAACTTGGTGAATTAGGTCCATATTTTCACCATTACCATGACATGTTATACAGTTACCTTAATTTCTATTCACAATGTAAAAATGACATCTAAATTTTCTCTTGGCTTGCTGGTGCTGAGTGCTATGGAAAGCTGCACTAGCATGAGCAATAGGCTTCAAACCATGAACACACCAAATTTAAAAAGTGCAGTCTAAGGATGAACAGCTCATTGAAAGATCAGTTATTGCTACACCCAAAAAAAAGAGCCTAGAATGAGATTTTCCTTACCAACCACATGGCAGTGAGCCAGAGCTATGTGATCTTTGAGGCCCCTTCCAACACAAACCATTCTGTGTTTCTGTGATGGGGGAGGAATGGCAGCAACGGGAGGGAAGAGATGATTTCTACACCACTTTCATGGCAGCAGTGGCTGCACAGCCCCAGTACCACCCACACATGTGACAGCATCACCCTGCCCTTACACATCTGTGCCTTATTTTCATTTGCACAGGTTATAACCAGGTAAGACACCATCACTGTGTTCTCTTGGGCATTGAGACATGTAAAGGGTGTTTGTAAAGCACCAGCAGAGCTCCAGATGAGAGGTTTCATTGTCAGGAAAAGTGCTGGTGATAGGACCCTGGAGGAGATCTGCTCAAAAGCAGCCCTGGTGTGTGTGACAGCCCCACAATTAAAGAAATTCATCACCCCCCCCAATCTCATGCCACCTTTTTACCTTAATGCAACGCATAAGGAAGACCAAAGAAAGTAGAGAAAACAAGGAATCACTCTGACAAATGTTTCCTTTCCAGCCCTGTCAGCCTAGGGAAGCAGGTAATATTTCTCATAGCCTGTACAAAACATTGCAAAACATCCAACATTCAACTGCCAGGGTGTAGCCCAGGAGCAAAGGCACAGCAGCTGCAGGCTGGGAACAGAAACTGGAGCAGGCAGGCTGGGAACAGAAACTGGAGCAGCTGGAATCCACCAGTCCATCACAGAAACCCAGCCTGTGCACACACCTTGTCAAGAACAGAACAAAGGGCACAAAAACCAGGGGCTCAGAGGTGATTAGAGGCTTCTACAAAGCCACCAGGCATCTCCTGCAGGGAAGTTCTCTCCTGTGACACCAGTGACACACAGTGCCATCCCAGTCCTGGGGCTGGGCTGTGACCCAGTCACTCCACCTGCTTTATTGCCCTGGCCACAAATACAGAATGAGCTTTTTACTTCAGTTTTTAATTCATTTATTCCTTTTCAAAACCCTCACAAAGAGACACAAGCTGTGAGTCTATGTTTTCTAAAGCAGCTCAGTTCACAGGGTGAGAAGAAAGCAAAGAAACAGTGGAGAAAATGGCAGAGCAAAATCCATGGAAATCTGAACTACACCTGAACTTCAGCTGCAGACACAACCCTGCTGGGCCCTGCTGCCATCAAGAAAGAGCCCAGAGTGTGTAACTCTAGAGCTATTCCCACTTTCTTAAGACAGCAGAAAATTCAAGTGTAAAATATTTATACATATCCATTGTGCAGAGCCACAAGCCCAAGCACAGCCCTGGGGTAGCCAGGCCACCAACCTGCACAGCCTGACCCAGGGGCTGGCCAGCAGCAGCCCAACAAATCTCTGACAACACAGACAAGGCAGAAAATATCCCAACAACTTCCTCAAAGCACTTCAAAATTAATTTTTTTTATAAAATTGAAAATATTAACAGATAAGACCAACACTGACCTCTTCTGAGCTGAGCTATTCAACCTTCCTGCTCCTTCCAAGCACACAGCCACCCCTCTGCTTGTCTGAAAGACTTATAAAAGTCTAAAAAACTTTTATATCAGCTGTGGGGGTCAGGGATAATTCCTGATTTCTAAGTTTCACCTGGCCAGCAGATCAGGCACACCACAGAAGCACCAGCTGGGATGGGGATTGTCTTCTGTCTCAGAATTTGCATGTTTTTTGTATTACTGTGATTTGGCTTTTGTTTTCAGGATTGGAAGGTTCTCTTATATCAGATACCTAACTCCTTATAATTACAAGTTCTATATGTTTGGATCAAGTTTATTAAATTTACCACTTTTTCACTCCATGAAATTCAAATGTTTTTATCTATTTTGACCAGTAAATAAAAGAACTATTGCTTAAAATAATAACTATTCACAAAGTTGTTGCTAACACACATCATATCCTTCTAAAACAGCCATTTCTTGAAAAAAGAAGAGGAAGAATAGCATCATTACTGCAAAAGCAAGTTTTGAAAAAATTACTGTGTTTGGCATGGCAGGCACACTGTGCCTTTAATTTGGTTTTGACAACCACACAAACGAGTCTGTTAAAAAATGAAGTAGGCATAAAATGGATGGTGCTCTCTTGAATCAAAACTTGTAACAAAGGTGGTATTTAGGTTTCCATTTCTTCTGTCACACTATCAGCAGTGAGCCTTTCCAAGAGTCAATCACTGGGAATTGGAATCATTGGAAACAATTTCACTGCAAGCCCAGAGCACTCTCACCAAGGTGCAAGAGAGGGCAGAGTCTGTCCTGAAGCAAACAGCACTTGGGTGAAATTATTCAGAGTGAAAAGGTTCATTATGGCTTTTGAAGCACTTCTGCAGTAATGGAAAAAACAATAAAAAGCTGAAGTCTTCCAGTAGGCTCTGCCGTTTTATTCAGCAAATCAAAGTGGATCCAATTTCCTGCTTCTTGGAACAGAAAATTACTTCTTGAGCTGAACTTTTTTGGCACTAAACAGCTTTATAATTTTTGTTTTGTTTAGAAATAACTTTTAGCAATTTTGTTGAACAGCAGGAGAAAAATAATTTAAATTACTTTATGTGAGGTAATCTGTGAAAATAATTTTTCTGTACAAAATTCATTAGAATAACCCATTAAAAAAAATAAAACCTACAAAACCATCAGCCTTGAGCTTGTATGTTTTTTTTTTACTTATTTGGGTTTGAAATCCAAGCTTAAAAGATCATCACTAACTCTGTAACACTGTGACCCTATTCATATAATGTAAAGCACCTGAGGGATTTTTCTAGCATTCTCATTTAACAATTACTTAATTTTTTGTCATTATTGAAAAAAAATTCTGTCAGTTTTGTGTGTCAATTATTTGGTGATATGTTTGGCACACAGACATTTCCTTGTGTAAAACTATGACACTTTCAGACAGGGATGTGTTGAGTGTTTTCTAGGCTGATCACAGTGCCTGGCAAATCCAAGTATCAAAGACAAGTTTCCCAACTCATTTTGAATGCTTATATTTGTCATTGAGATCCCTTTGCTTCCAGTATTGGAATAAAATATCAAGAAAGGAAGGTGCAAATATGTCCAAGAATCTCCAACAAGCACAGTATCCTGTGCTGTCATAAATAAATGAAACCAAATAAACATTGTGGAAAAAACATTCCTAAAAGTGTTTCATATCTCATATTGCACGTGAACAAATGGATGATGATGGAAAGCACAGCTTGCTTTGTGCTTGAGTACTGATGCTTATATCTGGAGGAGTTATTTTTCTGAATAAAATATGTTTTTGTGTATTTTAAGCAAGCAGTTCCATTTATGCTAGATATTTTTAAGTGATTACCTTAAAAGACCATGTAACTTATTCCAACTTTTGCCTTGACTGCATAAATCAGCAGTTAGTTTAATTTAAGTGGAAAATATTCCGACTTGAGACACAAACAGGGCAAAATTTCTGTCTGCTGCACCATCTATGTAACTTTAAAAGCTCCATATTATTCAGGCTGTCATTTCTGTTGACTTCAGTGGGGAAAGCTGTCTTTAATCCCATTAGCCCTGCAGAAGGAGCAGCCTGGGGCCTGCACGGGGTGGGACCAGCCAGAGCTGAGTGAGCAGCTCCTCTGGGGATGCTCAGCTGGGCTGGCACTCAGCCTGAGAAATGCTGGGCTTTAATTACTGACACACAAAGCTCCAGGGGTTCCCAGGGCCTCTCCCTCATCTGAACACCCTGCTCTCAGGAGCAGCAGCTAAAATAAAAATGTTTTCCCAGGTGCTGTGTTGGTCACCAGCACCTGAAAGCAGCAGGAAGGCTCTGAATGGTGCCCTGGGGAGGGGGCAGGAAGGATTTGGGGCCAGGAGGATGCAGGTTTGGGGGAGGAGGGTCCATGCTGGGAGCTGAGGGCAGTGTTTGGTTTGGAGAAGCTGTGTGGGTACCTGAGAAAGATCACAGAAACATGGAATGGGTTGGAAGGGACCTTAATGCCATCTCCTTCCACCCCTGCCATGGCAGGGACACCTCCCACTGTCCCAGGTGCTCCAACCCCAATGTCCAGCCTGACCTTGGGCACTGCCAGGGATCCAGGGGCAGCCACAGCTGCTCTGAGCACCCTCCCAGGGGAGAATTCCTTCCTGATACCCATTCCAAATCTGCCCTCCTTCAGCCTGAACTCATTCCCCTTTGTCCCATCACTCCATCCCTTGTCCCCAGATCTCCTGGAGCCCCTTTGGGCACTGGGAGGGTCTCTAAGGTTTGCCTGGAGCCTTCCCTTCTCCAGGCTGGACACCCCCAGCCTCTGCTCACAGGAGAGATTTTCTCAGCCCTCTGAGCATCATTTTTCATCATTTTTCCAGATGTTTCACAGGCCAGCAATAAGAGCAATAAGCTCTTTTTTCTTACTCCACAGGCTTCCGAGGTTTTCAAATGAGGTATAAAACAAATCCTCTCTGCTTTGCAAATAATTTTTCTTGCTGTTGCCTATTTTTGTCTTCTAAGCTACGAATGAAGCTTCCAAACTGGTGCTGAAAAAGAAGCAGGAGCGTGGAGGAAGGGCTGGTGCCACATCCAGAGCCTGCATTTGGCTCTTCCTCTGCCCAGTGCATGAGGAACCTTCCCAGAGCTGTGATATGGATATTCAAATATTAAATTCAATGCCATGACCCAACACTCTCCAGTTTTTCCATTTCAGTGCAGCAGGCTCCTCACCCCATCAGGGTGATTTAGGCTTCAGTTGTTTTCCCAACCACATTGGCCACTTAGTCACCAAACCTGATATGGTATCTAGCAATATTAATTAGTCTGTCTAGTAAGCCTAATAAAGAGCAAATCTTTGTATTTCTCTGTTTTATTTCCTAATTAATTCACTGTATGCACTTCACAAAGTGTTTTATAAAGAAACAGGTACAGGCTGCCAAGTCTTCTTCCCCTGTAAAATCCAGGCTCTGCTGCTTGTATTGGAAATAATTTTAACTCACTGAAAAAAACAGAGTAAGGCATTGGACAGAAATAAGCATTCATATTGAGAGATTAAACATATTCCATATCTAGCCATAGGGTTTTGAACATTTAATTTCCACGAGTGTCTCATTTTATGAGCATATAGGTAATTTTGCCATGGCATGTGACAGAATTGATTTCATTGCTGCATTGTCTCAGAACTATCTCAATTCCAGGTAAGGAACAGTGAGCTATGGATAAGGGGATTTCCTTTCCCCCTTTCCTGTCCTATCCACAATCCCTAACGAGTCCCTGCTTTGCTGTCAGCCACCATCATAAGCTGGAACAATTTTTAAAAGTGAGGAAAAACACTGAAGTTGTTTGGTTTTGACACCTCTGAGGGAATGGGTGACACTCCACTGACACTCCCTTGGGGATGGGTGGAAGGATTTATTTCAGTTTTTTCCATGGTTTCATTTTGCTTCCCTGAACTTATAGATGAAATTTTTTCCTCAGCTGATATCAACCTTAATGCTGATAAAAGGTTAATGTAAATGTGATCTAATTTGGGGAATTTATCCCTTCTTGAGTGAGAGACTAAGGGTGTGTTTTAGTGGTTTTGGGGTGGTTTTTTTTAAAAGCTTTTTTTCCAATAAGAACAAAACAGAAGCAAGGGAATTCTCCCTTTGCAAACAAATGTCATGAGGAAGGCTGTTTTTATTTGGCACAAATAGTTTTTAAAATATATGTATTTATTGGTTGACTCCACACCTCCTGTCCAGACTCCAGATTTTGTCCCATAGCTTCAGTCAGTCTGCCATAAATAAGCTTTCACAGATTAAAGAAAGAGTTGGGCAAAAAGTTAACTTGAAGCAATTTGTGTTAATTTTTGAAGCAATTGTGATTACACATTGCTGACAGGAAAGACAATGGCACAGAACTAATAAAAGGAGAGAAAAAAGCTGGAGAATGGGAGAGGAAACAAAGGTAAAAATGGGTTTAATGCACTGAGATCTATCATGCAGAGTTGAAAAGCCAGACTGTGAAAAGCCAATTAGTGCACCAAATATGAAAAGCACCCGAATTAAACAGAGAGAACATCATCAAAGAGAGCTGAGCTAGGGATGTTCCCAGCATGCAGACATAAAGACATTTCAGAAGAGTATATAAGAAAATGTTTTTAAAAAGAAATGAAATGCAGTGGGAATTCACTAAAAAACAAGCTTGTAATGGGCAAATGATAGGGCTGTGAAATAAAGTATAAAAGCCAAATCTTTGTAGTGTCTAAGACTGACAAAACACTTTAAGGCTGAGTTTATGAGGTTCTGTGCCATAAACATCAAAACTTAAAAAGCACATTTGTTGCTTGATGCATGCTTTTATTTACTCTCTTGGAGCGTTAATGAGCAGAAAGATGGATTCCAGTATAATATCCATGTTACCAGAACAAAAAATAAGGACCAACATTAGCATTGATGTTTTAAATGATTAAAAAATGTCTTGAAAATTGTATCTCCTATTAAGCAACTTGGATGCTTCTTGTGGACTGAACACACTGAGAACTGCTTTGACATAAAAACCAAATTTGTTGGTAATTTTTCTGCATTTGGAGTGGTCACCTGCTGGCTTTTATTCAAAAGAGAGCAAAGAGAAATGTTTTTTCTGGTCCTCTTTCATTTCAATAAAGAAAACTATTTAGGCAGTACAATAACAAATAAAAACTTGCTTTAGTTCCTAGCAATTACTGACAAAAATGGGTTTAAAACCCCAAATACAATGAAAAAATAATTTGGCAAAGTATTTACACTGAGATATGAGAACCCTGAATGAAGGAATGTGGGTGTTTCCTGCAGGCTAAATGAATCCTGTCTCTGTATCCTTGAGTGTTTTATATTTCTGGAGGCAGTCAGTACCTCGAGCTAACATCAAGTCAACACCCAGGATTCTCATTGAGCTCAAGTTAATATTTTAGTTCAGTCACTGTGCCAAGATGATTTGCAGTGCATGTGGAAATTGTGCTATGTCTGCTCTTCATATGAGGATTTTTTCTTTCAAATAATAAATTCCCTGCAGTCAGAGGTTAGCTTTGCAATCAGGACAGTAAATACTGAATTGCTATGAAACCTGAGCACTGCCTTAATCTTTGGGATGGAGTTTTTTTTCTGGCTTTTTGGTATTTTTCTTTGTTTTGTTTGGGGTTTTTTTGTTTTATTTAATGTTTCACCTTTGTAGATGTGACTGCTGCCAGAGGTTTTGCTTTGAGGACAAGACTGACCTGTGTCCAGTGGGAGGTATCCACAGCAGGGACTTGGGATGGGATGATCTTTAAGGTCTTTTCCAACCCAAATCATTCCACAATTATGAATTAACTGTCTCACTGATCTATCCTCACTCTGACACACCAGAATCTGTTTTCCAGTCCTGGCTCAAGGATTGCATCATGAAATACAATGAGAGAGCTGCCAGGCCTTGGGTTGTTACCTTATACAACAAACCACAGGATCATACCATGCTGGATATTCCACTTCCCAGCAAAAGCAGCTCCATGAAGATTCCCTAAAGAAGTTAATTCTAGCTTGGAGCTGAAAGGACAGAGCTGCAGGTTAGTGGAGACTCAACAAATAAGTATTGCTGAAGGAAGGACTCTCCTGCAGCTCAGCCTTCCAGAAAACACATCCAAAGTTGCAGATGAACCAACCTTGACTGTGTTAGAATTGCCAATTTGTTACTTCACCATCTCTGAAACGTTGAATGTTTGATTTCACAGCTCTTCAAGTGTTATTTTAAAGCTGTTGACTGAAGACTGTGTTTAAGCTCCTGCTGATGTCTTTCCATTTATTCAGTGTGTAAAATTCAAACTTTTCCTATTCTTCTGTCACTAGTTCTTTAACCCACTAGAGCCCAACAACCTAACCAGGCATACTCTAGAGATCTTTGATAATTTTCTGAAGAATTTACATATAGATATATGTCCACATAGAAAAAAATATAGATATACATACATGTATGTATTTACAGAATCTCCATGCCAACAAATGTTTTGGGATGAGAGAAATTCTCTCTCCTGGAAGTCTGTTCTGCTGACTGAATTTTCAGACAGCACAATTTTTTTTTCTAAACTGAGTAATAAATTCAGAACAAATAAAGCCCCTACCAGATGGCCAGCCAAGGCTATTACAGGCTGTCATTACTTCCCACACCCAGTTGTCCCTCCAGATTAGGAAATGTGGCTCAAGACTTGCTTTTCCTCATGCACTTTTTCCTATTTCCTTTGCCAGTGAACAGATGATGCCTTGCAGATATCTCCAGCTCTTCCCCAAGCACTCTGCTGCCATTCCAAGGGCTTGCTTTGCTGTCTCAGAGAGGGAAAATGAAAGTTACAAATAAGTACACCTGCCCCCTACAAAAGGGAGGGCAGCATTTCACTGCACAAATATAATCTGGCTGGGACAGAACTTGAAGAAAAATCTGATTTGTGTCCAAAAGGTACTTTCCATAACATGTCCACATCCAACAGGAAGATTTGTGCTGCTGAGTAATCATTCACAAAATAGACACATGGGTTGTTGTAACCAGGCTCAGGAGTTTCTCACAAACCAGGTGCTTGTTTCTGCATTTCCAGCTCCTTCCTTCTCCCCCCTTGCCTTGCAGGACACTGGGGCACAGCAGCACTTTCAGCAGAGGGATGCTCTAAGGGTGGGAATGGATGGGACACTTCCAGCAGTGCAGGGAAGCTCTGAGAATGGGTGAGACAGTTCCAGCAGTGGGAGGAAGCCCTCAGGCTGGGTGGGATAGATCTGACACTTCCAGCAGATGAGTAAAGCCCTGAAGTTGGGTGGGAAGGGATGGGACACTTCCAGCAGTGGAAAGAAGTTCTGAGACTGGGTAGGAATGGATGGAACATTTCCAGCAGTGCAGAGAAACTCTAAGGCTGGGTGGAAAGGATCTGACACTTCCAGCAGAAGGAAGCTCTGAGGATGGATGGGAATGGGTGGGACATTTCCAGCAGTGCAGAGAAACTCTAAGGCTGGGTGGAAAGGATCTGACACTTCCAGCAGTGCAGGGAAGCTCTGAGGATGGATGGGACATTTCCAGCAGTGGAAAGAAGCCCTCAGGCTGGGTGGAATGGATGTGACACTTCCAGCAGACGAGTAAAGCCCTGAAGTTGGGTGGGAAGGGATGGGACGCTCCAGCCCTTGCACAGCAGCTCTCCTGACTGCCAGTTTCCTCTCCCCATGTGAGCAGCAAACATGCACACCCAGCTCTAGGGGCTGTGGCTGTGCCAAGCTCAGTTAATCAGTGTTAAGGGGAGTGTGTGGTGCTGCCTGAGGGCAAACTGCAGCTGATTTGAGTTAGGATGTGTTTATCATCAATTAAAGAAATCAGTTTCCAATCTGGTCAGGTTTGCCAGGAGTGTGTTCCCAGGCAGGTGCTGCAGATGCTGTCACCTTCTAACTTGTCTTTTTGGGGACTGGCTTCACCTGGCTTTTTGTCTTTTTGTGCACAGGTATTTCCACACTTCATAATTCAGTGCCTCTTCTGCAAAGTGCCCCAAGTGCTGTTTGTGAATTTGAGCACACCCAGCAGGGCTGTGGCTTTGGGGATGTTACAGCTGCTCCCACTCAAGCCTTGCCCCACAGAAAACCAAACACTACTGTGTTCCAGCAAACATCAGCTGAGCAGCAAGGAGCAATTCAGGGGAGTTCCTGAGGATGAGCCTGAAGGAATAGTGTGGATGTGAGTGGAAAAGGGAGTTTTAACACCTACAGTGGACAATTATCTATAGCTCTTGTTATGAGGATGCACAAACCTCCTGCCACAGCTGGAGTGGGAGCTTCAGACAAAGTTTAGAGTTTAAGTAACTTTGTCCCACAGGATTTAAAGATGGCAAATCAGATATGTTTATATAAAACTGATTATTTATTATGAAAATTATTAGACAAAAGAACTTAATCAGAATTATTTACTACACAGTATAAAAGCTAAAACTACTCCTAGGGGAGTATGATGGAGTCAGATCAATAGGGGTGATAATCCCTGTTGCCCTCAGTTTGCTGCCTTGCCCCTGCACCACCACTCAATAATTCAGTATTTATTAGTAGGCAAGAGCTGCCAAACTGCCCTCAGGTTTTTTCTCCTCCTCGTATTTACCTTTTCTCATTCAGAGAGCCAGTTTTAAATTCCAAGGTACTGGGTCACTGATGGGCTGGTGAATGAGGGGGGTCTCTAAATTTTCTAAATTAATGTTTTTACTGTTGTAATTTCAGCAGCTCTGCAGTAATCCTGAAAACTTGTGGGGACATGGGGACAGTTTCACTTGGGGGAATGTCAATGGCACCTGTCAGCAAAAAACTGAGCTCTAGAGGGCTCAGATGTGTGATGGATAATTAAAACAATATTAATGTTTGTTTTGTCTTTACATTGCAGTCCTTTATGTGTCACAGAGCTCATATAAATGACGGATTAACAACCTTCAATTCGGCCTAAACCTTAGATTTATGCTCTAAAGAACTGTCTTTGGTCCAAAGAAGTGCAGCAGTGTATAAGCACAACTTAT
Source organism: Toxostoma redivivum (assembly GCA_013397375.1). NCBI lineage: Eukaryota > Metazoa > Chordata > Aves > Passeriformes > Mimidae > Toxostoma > Toxostoma redivivum. The sequence goes on from VXBI01001933.1 coordinate 399,864, forward strand.
TTCACAGTAATTAATCCATTTCTCACTCTTCACTGCCTCCCCAGTTTTGTTGTGTATCTGCAGGTTCCAGGGAGAGCAGCAGTGGTGCCTGGTCCAGCCCAGGCACTCAGCACATCCTGAACAAACTCCCTGCATTCTTTACTCACTCTGGCTCAAATTATGCATTCACAATTTCAGTTCCACCTTTGCCACTGCTTTGGTCACTGTCCCAGCCACAGCAAGACAGCAAAAAAAAAAATCCTTTGTTTTCATTTCTGTTGATTCAAGATCTGCAGGACACAATGCAAATGCATTTTGGTGACATGTCCTTGCTCCTGGTCGTGCTTTGTGACCCTTTTGTCAGATTTTATCATCATCTCTGAGGCTGGAGCTCAGACAGTCTGTGAGGGTGCTTGTGCACACACCTTTAGGACCTGGGCCTGAGACACAGAAAATGCCAGAATAAAAAGAATTTTTTTTTTCATTTTATTTTTCTTTTCTTATTTCCCCCTCCCACAACATCAGTTCTACAGCTAAAATTTGCAGTCAGTGGAAAATGGGAAAGTTGGCATAATCAGACTAGAGAGGGCTTGCACTTGCTGACAGTGATTTTTTTCAGCATGAGGATTAAGTAGATGGATAAACACTTTCAGAACTCCAAACACCCGATGGAAAAGTAATTGGAGTCAATGTAGAAATCTGTATTCCAAATCACCAACGTATCTTTAATTCAGGGTTACAACAGGTATCTTTCATTTGCATTTTTTACCTCAGCTCTGATCTCTCTGGGCTTTATCATGCTCAGTGATGATGAATCATAAGTAGTGAAGGACATGGCTGAAATTCCCTTTCAAAATATCATTTACAGGGCAAGCAAAAAGGCAGAAGAAATTATTTTTTTTTTGCTTTTAAACTGAGCAAACTCACCTGGGAAGACTAAAGGGACAAATAAATGTGCCATTTCCCAGTGCCACTCTCATAGTGACTTTCCAGAACAGAACCATACTTTAACTTGAAAGCAAAAATTACCTCTGCCAAGTAATACATAGTAAACAATGTGATTTTAATTACAGCTCATTAGTTTTTGTTTACTGTGCCAGAAAGTGCCTGGGAGACAACAGCCTGTCCTGATGCTCATCAAACCCTTTGGGTGGATTGCCATTAATTTTAATGGGCTATAAATGATCTCTTGAAAGGTCTGTGTTTTAAAAATTTTAAGTATGACTTTTAATTCCTTTAGTATCAAAAAGATTTCCTACTTACACGTTTTTGCAGACCTAAAAGGCTTGAGAATAATCCTACAGGGGACACTGCTGACTGAGTTTAGTGACGGGTACTGCAGAAGCAATTAAAACCTTGAAGTCTTGAGCAGCTGAAAGAAAATTCTGATTTTCTTTCTTGTGCAGAAGGTCACTAAAGTGAATTTGAAGCTGGTGTGATAGCACTGGATGGCTTCTAAAAACCTGACACAGAGTTAGCAGTTTGACAGCGTGTGTCAAATGATTTCTATGGAGCTCAAAACACTCATTTCTGATTATTTTGGAAGAAAAGTGACACAAGAATATGGAAGTGCTTTTTCAAAGTTAGATAGTGAAATAAGCTTTAATAATTTAAACTTATCCATGCCATAAATACCAAGCAACTTCCACTCTGGAATCTCTAACCTAGAAGAGGAGGCCAACACTAGCTCAGCAGAAGATAAAACGAGTTGAAGAAAATGTTTTTGATCATAGTAGTGGCCTCTAAAGCTCTGAGGAAGCTCAAAAAGATAACATCAGCTTTTAGGAGCTGTTTGACTTCAAAGAAATTGCTGTCACAGAAAACTGAAAATTGATGATCCCATTTCTCTATCTCAGCCAACCAGGTAGTTCAGAGCTGCTGGTGCTGTACAGGGAGCATCACTCCATAAAATCCTAAAGTAATATTCACAGCCTCCCAGTAAGGGGGGAAAGAGAAATGTTACCATGGCAACAGAAAAAGCTGGAATCGAGAAGACAAACCACTTTTACACGGGCTGCCCCTAATTGTGGGTCATTCTCAACCATGAAAAGGCAGTGATGCAGAGGGCTGCAGTGAGCAGAGCTTTCCTTTTGCAGTCCTGCTCCAGCTGACCATTGCTGGGCTCTGCCACAGGGAGCTGATGCTTCAGGGCTTCTCAGAAGTATTTTCCTTTTGCCACTCTGTGAGTTTTTCCTTTCTTGCTCCTCTTAGCCCAGTAGCAGGGCAAAAGTTAGAAGGTATTGGTACAGCCCATGAAAGAAGAATGCAATAAAAACCAGTTACATTTAAAAAAAAAAAATAAAATAAAATAAAAGTTGTGGTTTCCATTCCAGAAAGAATTTGTTTGAATTTTACTCTTTGTTATTTATTCAGGGCTGCATTGTTTCTATGATTAGTGCTATATTTGGTGTAAATTAGTTCCTTTTGTCCAGATAGTGAATTAAAGCTGCCAATACAAAAAGGTACAGCATAAAACAGATAAAACAGTCAATGTGTAGATCCAAAGGAACTTGATTCTTTTTTCCCCCTCATTTAGTAGTGCTAAGTGTTTTTTCTTCACTCAAAAGTATGAAAGATTATCTTACAGTTTTCAAGATAACTTCCAGACCACTTTAATCAGTGTCTTAAAGGATGTAAGCAAACAGGAAGGGATAAAAAACCAGGAATTACAAAAGCCCAGGCTATTAAAGAGCTTTTTTAAAGGAAACAAAGCCTCTGTGAGCATCACTCTCTTTCAGAACTTTAATTAGGTCTCTGTTGAAAGTCTATCAAAGAACAGATGGTTTTCACAGTTAATAGGCAGCTTGGAACCATTCAATATCAGTTGTCCAGTTCTAACCAGGACTCCCCAGGAACCTCGAGAGGACACAGTTAAAGGCCAGAACATCTTTCCCAAATGGAAAAGCTGGGTGCTTGTTTCTAACCTGAGGAAAGGCAAGTATCAAGAAAAGAGCCAAATCCATGTTTTTCTGTAATGGGAACTTTCAGCTTTTTCCATGCAGAGGCCATACATGTCCTCCTGTCCCAGTGGTCAAACATTTATAGAGGCCAGTATTGACCAGAAGGAGAGAATTCACTCTTGTTTTGAAAGTCAGTGTCAGGTGTAGGACTTTGAAGCAAACTCCATCTGAAGCACAAATCCTTAATTCCAGGATCTTTTATTGGGCCCTGAATCTCATCCATGTGATGGAAGAAATCCCAGAAGAAACAACCATGTTCTGAAAAAGGAGTTGCAGTTTTTCTTCTGCTTTTCCTTAATAAGTTACATTGCTGAGCTATGGTAATGATCCTCTGGGTTTAATTCCTGTATTATCTATTAACTTAGGAAAGTTCTGCTTAAGTTTATTCACTGTCTGTGCTCCCTCAGGTGAATTTTTACTCTTGAATTCTTTATTTGCCTCTGAATTAAGTGCTACATAATAACAACCTCTCTCTTCCCTTCAGAATCCTGTAGACTTTAATGAAGTTCTCAGTACAAAACTTTTCCCAGCACTGATGAGAACTGGCCAGAAAGGGAAAAGGTTCAAGTCAAAGAACCTAAAAGAAGGGACCCAAAAGATTATCCAGTTTATCCAGATTATCCAGTTCCACCCCTGCCATGGCAGGGACACCTTCCACTGTCCCAGGTGCTCCAAGCCCAGTGTCCAACCTGGCCTTGGGCACTGCCAGGGATCCAGGGGCAGCCACCGCTGCTCTGGGCACCCTGTACCAGCCCTGCCCACCCTCACAGGGAACAATTCCTTCCCAATACCCCCATCTAAACCTACTCTAAAAGCAGATTATTTGTTCATTTTTGTTCATTATCCCATTTGGAAACGGGGACAGGACAAGACTTGGACTCAAAAAATGACTGCACTGAGATCAGATCCAGACACTCACCAGGATGTGGAGCCTCCCAGCTCCCAGCTCCAACAGTAACTCCCATATTCCAAAATGTTCATATTCTGGCCTTAAAACAGTCTCATATCATAGCAGTGACAGGCAGCAATAATAAAGCTGCAGTTCTTCATGTGCAATTTGAAAATAACAAAAGAAATTGGATTTTTGACTGATTTCCCTAAAAGAAAAAATCTTGATTGCTTGGAAACATAACAGTATACAACTTTGGAACTCTGCATTTATATAACTTACATAACTTTATATTACAGTTATTTATATAACTGTACAAAATCAGGCTTTTTATCCTTTGGAGGGAAACAGAAAAGAAAATACTGTCTTTTTCAAGGTGAACTCATTAAAGACAGTATTTAGGACTTGAACATCTAACCTTTTTTGCTATAGTGATGCTACAGTGATATACAGCAATGATTCAGTTTGTTTCACTTACTACTTTTGCTTTTTTTTTTTTTCTGTAAGCTGTGTGGGCTCAGTCTTAGAGACTGGACTTTTTAGGTACTGATACAGGAAAGTGGTTTATACATATTTATATTTTTTGGTCCTTAATCATCTGTCCTAGAAAAGCAATCACCAGGAATTCCTGTGAATGAAAAGCACCACCTTCCATTTAAAAATTAACCAAATTGTAGTAGCTGGCTTCAGGTAATAACAATTCCTCCTTTTAATAGCTAAACATTCCAGATGGGCATTTTCCATTGTGAGAACAGAGACCATTATTCCTGGGCAGCATGTAAAGCCCAGCTCCAGGAGCCTGGTGAACACTGATGCTTTGGTGAAGTGGATTCTCTGGTTTTTTTTGGAGGCTTGCAGGGCAGTGCTGGTGTTTGGAATGAAAAACTGCCATCAGACAGCTGAGTGTTGTCCCATATACCTGCTCTGCTTGGAAATGTTCAACTAAAGTTGCATTTCAAGGCCAGTTCTTGCCTGAATAGTCTGGGTCTGTGCTTAGATGAGGGGCAGAGCTCCCTGGGTCTCCTGCACTCCTCTGTTGTGGTTTCGGTGCACACAGCCTTGCTTGCCTTCCTTCCTTCCCTAAGTGCTTGCTGTAGCTGTGTGGATCTGTTCCTGCTGTTGGTGGGAGGGTTTGAGAAATGAAACTCAACAGGTGGTGGGATTGCTACTGGCAGCCCATTTATTATCATTAGTTGGTGCAAGGAAAACAGTGTTCAAGCAAAACATTAAAAAAAAAGAAATAAAGCCAGTGACGGTGCTCTGATCCCTGTTTTTGGCATTATTTTTAATTTCAACAAAGCCTCTCAGGAACTATTCATCAAGTTCTTTCCCTGGAGGAATTTTTTCTCTGTGTACATTCAGAAGACAGATCTTGCAAAAATTGTACTGATACGTTATCTATTTAGGGGGAAAAAAAGGGAGAGTGATCCCTTTGCTTCATTCCAAAGTACATCAAGAGGAAGGCAATCATTCCCACTGAGTTACATCAGGCTGAGACCAAAGGCACACAACAAACACACCAGTATTTAGCACAGTGGAGCTCTGCTGATGTTAACAAAAGACACTGAACTCTGGGAAATATTACATAACAGGTTGAGCCCTAGATTAAAAACAACGTATTAACATATCAGTCTTTGAGAGCATATTTTTATCTGAATCATGCTAAGACTAATTTTTGAGTTTATTTTCTTTCTTTTAAGGAAGAGGAGCTGGTGTGTGGTCACTTTGCTGCTCTGATTTCAGCAGGTTAAGCTGAAGGCAGATTCCTGGTGGGACACTGGTCCTGCCTGCTTTAATCGAGTGCTGCTCCTGTAATAACCCCTGCGATTCCAGCAAAGCAGGCAACAGGAAAAAGCAACACAAAATGGATTTGGAAAGGAGCCACCACTCCATAATTCTCCAGCTGAACCCCAAGCTGTGGCTGCTGCTCTGCAAAGTGCCAAAGTCACCTGTGTGTGCAGGCTGGAGGAGCAGCAGGAATTCATTCCATCCCTAAATCCACTGCACCTGTGAATGCTGCTGCAAACTGCTCCCCACTGCTGTGCTGCTCTGCCTGGGATGTCAGCAGCACAACGTGCACTATAGGATGGGTTTAGAGAGGATTTTGGAGTGAACTAAAATGAGCTATCACAAGTGGCAAGTGCATTGCTCTGAGTGTCACAAACACCCATTACAGCAATCCAGCAGTTCCCTAAATGTCTCCCCCAAGCTTTAAAGGCACGGGGGTACATCAGCATAATCATCCAGGATACTTTGCTGCCAATGCTTCATTTTAATATTTTCTGTCATCTTGTCTGGGCTTAGGGGCAGGGTGCCACTTTCTGATGCTTTGGGGCAATACAGTGTTTTCTTAAAATTTAACTGAAAGTCACTTCTCAGTGCAATAAGAGAGCTGCCCCAAATTGTTCCTAAATGAGGAACTCTCATGTTTCATTCACAGTAACCTCATTCTTTACACTTAGCCTGAGCTTAAACAGAATCCCTGAGTCCAGGGCTGGGGGCAGAGGTCTCAGGTGAGGCTGTTTGGTGTCACTAAGGCTTTTTAGTGCCCTCAGAATGGTGACAGAGCTGTGCCAGGCTCTTGGGTGGTGCAAACCAGCTCCAGCATTGTTTAGGAGTGATGCAGGCTTCAGGATTTTTAATTACCATCCACTGCCTCAATCTGTTCTTAGCAGGAGGTGAGAGGCAGAGGGAAGGGAAAGGGCTGACACAGGTTCTGCTTGTCCCCAGAAAAGTGTCTGCAGGGGTCAGAGAGCGCTGGTGGCAGTCAGGGATGCACTCATGAGTTACAGAAAGGGCAAGAGCAATCAAAGGAGAGAAGTGAAGCTGATTTGGGTTATATTTTTTGACCTTTCTGCTTTCACATCAGCGAGTCACAGCTGCAGCTTATAAATGTCCCACACAAGATGCAGTTCCCCCTGGAGCCCCGTGGGAGCTTTGCTAATGGCTCAGGATATGGGAAAATGCTGATAAACAGTGCCAGGAAAAGCAAAATGGAAATCTCTTTTATACCTTTTAAGATTGGTAAAGAAAAAATCTTTGTTAGCTCTAAAAATGTCATAGCATGATGAAATGCAGTGCAGTGCTGCAGGACTTTCACAGAATCACAGGATTTTAGGGAGCACAGTGGCTCACCTGGTCCCACCTCCCTGCTCAGGCAGGGCCATCCCAGAGCACAGGGCAGAGGATTGTGTCCAGAGGGTTCAGGAACATCTCCAGTGAGGGAAACTCCACATGTCTCTGGTCTCTGTTCCAGTGCTCAGTCACTGCACAGGGAAGAAGCTCCTCCTCATTTTCAGGTGGAACTTCTTGGGCATCATTTTCTGCCTGTTGCCTTTTCATGGTTATAATAGCAATAAAATAATAAAAAAAAATAAAAGGCTGCTGGTAGCAAAGTCATGGTTAATGATTTTGCAAAGACCACCTACAGCAATTTTATTTACTGTCTTGTTTGGCCACTGAGCTTGCAAGAAGATCGATCCTATTCTACACTGGAGCAGCTCCAATTTTAGCTGAGTGATGTCAAGAAAGAGGATGGTGACTGTTGGCAAGTTCCATCCTGTTTTGTACAGATACAGGAGCTTTTACAGAAAAGTCCCTCAGCAGATCAGATCACCAAGAGTAACTGGGTTTGTCCTGCCCTTGGCTGGAAGTGCCAGGTTGCTGTTTGAAAGCAGAGTTGTTTCTCCTGTAGAACCAGTGAAACTCAAAAATAAGTTTGGGCTGAACTTCTTTTCAGAGCTTTATTTATAGAGGGTCCTGAAGGTACTGTAAAACAACCTTATTCTTTCTTATGTACAAAGATTGCCTTTAACAGTTTAGGTTGTCAGTTCTGACACATGTATAGATGAGTTTGTAGTTTTATGATTCAGCTGGACTGGAGAGAAAACATCCTGTGCTGACTGGTAATAAAAGAATTGTACTTGTCTCATCAGTGTAAATGTATTGGGGCAACACATTTTTTTTTCTAAACAGTTTAGGATTTTATTCTGATTATTTTGTTATATTTTAATGAGGCATTTTGAATGAAGTTCAATTTTAATGTATATTGAGTTTGCTCTGTTAATTAGATCACTTCCATCTATTTTATATAAATGTTTTGGATGTAGTTTTAAACTTTCTTCAAGAACACATTGCAACCATTACTTCTTATGAGATAATAGAAATGTCATAATTTCATGTTCTGTATTAGATATAAATGGAGCTGTCGTGCAATATTCCATTTCTGACAAGAAACCAATAAACCAAGAGAAGAAAAGAAGGTAAAAAACATAAAGAAAAATCCAAATGAAGCTGTGATTGATGGGCATATAACTGAGCTAGGATCCCCATGAATAATGTTAGTTACACAACATGCCAAAAGGCAGAGTTTCCAAAGGGAGTGATTTTGTGATTAGTTGTAAATTGTAATCAGGACCAGAATAGTTCTGGGAATTAAATGCTGCTAAGCACAGAAATGAAGAAAATGGAAAACCATTCTGATGTTAAACAGGGCTTTGTTTTTCTTGGCATCATATTTTGTAGCAGCTGTCCTGCCTATGAAGTATTGATTTGGGGGATTTTTAAAATTGACACCTGAAAAATCTTATTAAGACAAAGCCCAACCTGTGCTGCTGATAGTATTCCATGCTATTAAATCTGAAAGAACTTTTTAAAATCTGATTTTCTCTTCAGTAATTTACCACTCACACATTAGATGTCTTGGGCAATAAAAACATCTGTCATTATTTTGCTTTCTGGAATGTCATGTTTTAACGGGGGTTTGTAACATGTGAAGTGCTCAGAGAGGTTTGTAGGTAAAACCATTCCTTTCATTTCAACAAAATGAAAATACAAGAAAATAATTTAATCAATATTTGATCCTACAGAATGAATTTTGCCTTCTCACAAAATATAAGTTATCTGACAACATTAATAGACACAACTGAAGTGCCTGGGAGAGAAATATTCTGAAATTTGGTACTCAAGTCCAACATGACAGAATAATTAACACAGGCCATCCAGGTTGGTAGAATTCCAGCCTGTAATTCTTCCTTTACTGCTTAGAGTTCCAACCAAAGGAAAAAAAAATCATCAGCATTTGGTTTCACATCTTGCACACAAATTCTCTTACACAAGGTCAACATTGCTTTTATTGTTCTCCCATGGATTGTCTGCACTTGCTGATAATTCATTCATTTTCTGGCTCATCAACTCTTCCTTCCAAGAGATTAAATGGCCCTTGTTTCTCCTCAAGAAATATGAGAGAATTTGATTGCACAGGGATGACAAGAAGGATGAATGGATTGAATTTCGACATGGCTCCTTCCTTTGCTTCTCTTATTTCGCTGCTTCTTGGGAAAGAAACAATCTGCTGCCAGTGCAGGAAAAGCAGGATAGATCCACTGGGCAGTTTTCCTTCCCAAAAAACAACTTAGGCCAGGTGAAATTTCCCTATGAAGGAATCTTTCTGGGCAGGAGGGTGCTGCTGGCTGTGGGGGACTGGCACAAACAGGAGTCTCTCACACCTCTGAAAAATTCTATTCTATTCTATTCTATTCTATTCTATTCTATTCTATTCTATTCTATTCTATTCCATTCCATTCATTTTCCTCTGGAAAAATTCTTGCTGCTGGTCTTTCCTTGCCATGTCAAAGAAGAAATTTTAATTAATTTCCATGGCTCTGTTTCCCTGTTCCTGAATAAAAATATGAATGAAGACCCCCACTGAAACATGCCTTCTCAGGAAAAGTCTGTGTGAGCATAATCAATTTATGCTGCGAGACAAATTATTGTCTCAGAGCAAGTTAAAGATATTAACATTTTATTTGACCTCCTTTACTCCTGTATCTGGCTATTTAATGCAAATAAACACTTATATTCCCCTTTACATCTTGGAACTTAAAAGAAAGGACCCATCATGGGTTTTTTCACATTCAAATAGGATTTTTGCTTTTGTTGCACATTTTTGTAAACTGCCTTTGCAGAGGTGTGGACTGGACAGGCCATGGAGAGAAGGGCAGGAGGTTGTCAGCAGGGCTTGCTCTCCAAAAACATGCCAAGCCAGATATAAATCCCACTGAAGCACTAAAAAACTCCCATTCTCTTTCAATTGGCTTTCCATTCCTGGTATGATTAATCCTCATTTTATATGGTACTTCCCACATTCGGCACTGGGCATGAAAAACAGATGATTAGTTTCTGCTCAAGCACCCTCAAAAAGATAAAATTAAAACAAGTTCTGCAGTGTGTGTATATATATAATGGCCAATATTACCAGAGCTGCTAAAAGCTATAATTCCCCTGCAGAGGGAAATATCAGAGCTACTCTGCCACAGTGCAGGGCAGAACCTGGTCTGTGTTTGAGCAGAACATACATCAGGCTGTGTTTAAACCAGCTGCTATTTCTGCAGGACATGACCACACCACAGACAGAGAGTATCAAGGTCTCTGTTTTGCAGTACAGGTTATCTCATGGCCACCATCCCTGCCTGAGTAAAAGCACTGTCATTATCTCTAAGAAAACTACTCAGAGTCATTCTCTCTTGTATATTGATAATGATACACTAATTGAATCCTGCCTGAAGCTCATTGCTCAGAAGCAATGGGTTCAGGGCTGATAGTAGTATTTTATAGTTCTGGATAGAATGCAAGTGAGAGTGTTGCCAAGATAAACTCCAGGTTTGCTTTTATTGCTGGCAGGCATTGCAGGAGCTCCTTTGTTAGAGCGGGAGTTCTGCAAAATACATCAGCACACAGCTCAGCCCCAAATCCTTAACTCACTCTGCTGAAGGTGAAGTCCTCAATAATCTGTGCTGAAATTCCCTTACAAAAGAGAATTTAAGAAATTCCTTTCCATCCTGAGGGAATTCTTTCTTGAAACTCAGCATGGAAAGGTAAAGATTGTGGAGTTCATTGTTATTTTAAAGAGCCCTCAAGAGAGCAAGAAATGAGACATTTATTACCTTTGCATTGCAGGTTGCCACTGGCACATGAAGTTTACCACTGGATAATGGGAAAGGCTGGACAGGAATGCTTTTTATCCATAGCAAGCCCTTGTTAATATATTGGCAGCGTATTTTGGAGCCAGACATGGTCAGACACAGCACCAAAAAGCTGCAGGGGACACAGAAGGAATTGCACTATTCTTGTTTGTCCTCAGACATGCTGTGCATGACTGCTGTGGTTTATCAGGCATCTAGAACAGATTCTTTTCCCTCTATATTCCAATGGGATTTTCTGATCACTCTCTTAGGTACCTAAAAAGACAATTCATGCAGAGAGCTGTGCTCTTCACACAGACCTTTTCTGTGCAGCTCTGGAGCCAAGGGATTGTGGAGCTCTGTAACAAACCTTGGCAAGTGGCACATATTCACTGTATTTGAAAGTTGGTACATTCCTAAGGGAACTGCTTACAAAGATGACAAGCCATCTGTCCCTGCTTCTGGTGTTTTCTCTGCTTCCACATCCATAAGTTAAGGTAGAAATAATGTTTTCAACTCAAAAGCCTAATTTGGGCTGTAAATTGTAGGTTTGTAATGATCAAATCTGGTTTAAGCCAGGCAGTGAATATTTTTGCATTGCCCTTTGCTGGTAGGGAATCTTCTTCTAGCACTGACGTCTTGCAGGCTCCTGCTCTGTTATTTGCATTTAATATGGTATATTACCACATCCCCAGATCCATGTTCTGGACTCCTGTTTGTTTCAGCCAGATCCAGGATTATTTGCAGTAACCATTCTGCTGCACTGGCTGCTCTCTCCCACTGGATATTCTATTATAAAAAATGTGGGCAGTGTAAAAAAACAATGTTGCAGAATATTGCTTTGATTATCAAGGTGCTGCAAGGGTGCCTTGGAGAGTTACAAACACAGACACCTGGAATGAAGAGCAGTAAAAGGAAAAAATAATTTCATTTCTCTGCAGACACATTGTGTGGGCAGAGCTGAGCGCTCCTGCAGGCTCTGAGCCCCCATAGCTGACTCTGTGACCTGAAGAAATGAGCTTGGACCCAATTCACCAGGTAAGGAAGGGTTTTAGGAAGGAGGCATTTCTCTTTGCAGGATAAGAAGCCCAGCAGAAGTGCAGTCACGCTCCCATCAGGGGCATCCCAGGTACTGTGCCAGGTAAAGACCAGGAGCTGCTCAGCCACAGGAGGGTCCAGCTGCCAGCACAGTGCAAAAAGTTTTTCTACTTTGCTCCCAAAACAATCCTTCATGCTGTTTTTCTTAACAATTTCCAGCAATTAAGGTTGTACAAACTTTTCCTTTTCTTCCTCATCCTACCATCAGCTCCAATTTTAAATAAATTTGGTGAACTTCAAAATCCCGACCCTGGCAGTGAAAGCACAGGATGCCTCAAGCTTTGCTTAGGGCTGTAGCTGATGAAGCACCAGTGTCAAGTTCATTGAATTTATGCCTGTTTTGAAAGAGTTTGTCCTTCCTACAAATTTCCAAATTTTACTGCTGGCCAAGCCCAAACCCACAATGTTTTTAGCCTTATATTAACTTCTACTGAACTAATCCCTAATTGCTTTACCCTCAGTGCTTCCAGTACAACATCTGATGTGATTAGCTAGGCCATTAATTATCTTGTACTTTAACTATGAACCTCCTGCTGAAATTCAAGAAAAGGTCAATGCATATCTGGAGAAAATGATACCTAACAAGGTACATTTATCAGCAAATTAGGCACACTGTGAGTTCAGCACACACAGACTGTCCAAAGGGTTTTTACTCCTGTGCCAATGGTACTTGAGATTTTTTGCTAAGGATATTTGCTTGTAGTCAACAGGAGACTGCCTGACATCAGTGAACAAAAATTCTTTATACATTATAACAATGACTCAGATTAAAGAATGCAGAAGATATTTGTTAAGTAGTCCAGTCTGCACAGATACCAAATGACACCTGAAGAGCTGTTGTTGCAGGCAGTATATCTGTTGTATGTTTTCATCTCAAATAATAAAAAAATAGTTGCCTCATAAACCTCCCAAGGAACAGCTTGACAAGCATTTGTTTCCAGCAGTGTTGCTGGCCTAAGTTCCACAGCCCCAAGCTGTTGCCTCTGCTGTGGCTGAGAAGTTGTTTGATTCACCTGAACGAAGAGCTGATCCAGAGGCAAAAGCTGTTTTTTTTCTTCTGAACGACTTTTAACCTGAGTCCAGGTCCCCAGGCAGCCTCACAGCTGCACAGGCACATCCCAGCAGGCAGCTGAGTGATCAAAATAGGGAAAGAGGCTTGTAGGGTGATGTTCCTACTCCAAATATGTCAAAACACCACCTGAGTGATTGCAGAATTAATTACTAAGTTCACATTAGAGTAAAAGGAGCCTGCCACAAGTCCTTTGAACACAGCAGAGATGCATTTCCACTCCTGCCTCGAATCTGCTGTGTCAGTGTTCTGCTGCAGCTGGCATTTTGAACTTAATGCCATTTAAAAGAAAGGCAACAAGTCAAGGTCATATTAAAAATATATTTGGGACATATTGAAATAACTCAAGTGTATTTCAGTTCAATATATCTTTGAGGGTTTATAAATTTTATAATTTGTCCTGGAGGAAGGGTTAGGCTTGGGATCTATTATCAGAACAAAGGACAAAAGGCTGAAGAAGCTGCCCACAGTCTGCACATGTATTTGGCATTTCTTTATTTCCTCTTCCAGTTTATGAGTAATAAAACACCTGGGTGCACATGACAGTTTTGCACAGATGGCTGAGCTCAGGACTGGGAGCCAAAGCCAGTTTATTGCAGCTCCTGCTCAGGCAGATTTCTGTGCCCAGGCTCTGAGGCTGCAGTGAGTTCCTGCTTCAGAAATCACAGTGCAGAGGTTCTCAGCTCCTTTGCAAAACAAGCATTGATGTTAGAGGAGAAATCCCTCTTCTGTCCTCAGGACTTTTCAAACAGGTGCCTTATTACATAAACACACAATATATACATATGCATTTATACCTTATTGTTAATTCTGTCTCAGTTTGTAGTTTCTGTTAATAGCTCTTTTGATGCTATTGTCAGGCACCACTGTTTTCTAAGTGTATTATCTCCTGAGAGGATTTCATAAATCATTCAATATGAGATGTCACTACATCTCAATCAATAAACTTGTATCACGACCCTATTAACAAAAGGGCTTCCAGTGGCTGAAACCACATATATTTGTACAAAGGATGGCCTGAAAAGCAAAACTAATCTTGTTTATTGACAGAGCTCAGCTCTGACAAAGAACAATCCCTTAACAAATCATTTAGCCAAGATATTTTGCAGAAATGCTGCCACCTTCATGAAGGACTTTCAGAGGTGATTTATTTCTGCTCTCCAGCAACTCCTGTTTTTCACTGTCAGTATTTTCTCCACATGGAGCTTCCACTGAGAAGCGAAGGTGAAAAACCAGAGGAAGTATTTGCCATGGCAAAGCTGAGCTCCCTTTATCGTGGCTGCTTAATATGGGCAGAAATCTGGGACCAGATTCTCCCTCAGATCCCTTCTCCAGCTCCCTTCCGCACCACTTTAGACCCTCCCTGGTGGCTGTTAGAGCTAGAGCTGTTTATTTAGATATTCAGAGCTGCATTTTCTTAGTCCTTTGTGCAGACAGAAAAGTGGGGACAGAACAACCATCCCTGAACATCCTGCAATGCAGAGAACACCATGAATTTCCTAAGCTACCAACAGATGAATAACCAAATAACAAACATAACAAACCTCAGCTTAGGAAAACTTGGCTTCTCACTACTCTCAAGTGAGCTCCTGGTTTCTGAATAAACCCTGTCCTACTCATGCACTCAGAGCAGTCCCAAGCATAAACATTGCTTTGGTTGTATTCATGAGGTTATTTTAACAAGATTACATGAAAAATTATTTTTTGAACTGTTTTTTGACACTAAGTGAGCTACAAGGTCAACTGCTTGATTTGTTCTTCTTTTAGGCTTTTGTTCTCTATAACCATCTCTTAAATAGACACACTTCACTTTTGATTGTCTGGATTTATATGGATCTGAAGCTGGTTTATAGACATATAAAAGACGTTTCTTTTACAGCCTCCATATGTAAAGGAAGCCTGAGAGTCCTGTGTTTTAAGAACCATGGAGCTGAAAGCACCACTCCTCCTGCACTTTGGGGAATGCATTTTACCTTCAAGGGGGTGCATTAGGTGGGATTCTCTGCTCTCCAAACAGGAGCAAACCCTGTTCTCATGGCCACCTCTGCTCAGGTCACTGAAAATTTCCACTGTGGAAAAAAGATGAATACTTTGATTTGCAACAGAGGGCAGAGCACTTTGCACTTAGGAATAAATCCTAAAAGGAAGTGCTGGGTGATGGCTGTGCTGCTGGTCAGGCTGGAGAAATGGGGGCTGTGCAGCAGGAAAGCAGCTTTGCAGGGACAGCCCTGGGTCCTGGTGATTGTGGGTGACATCTACATTCCTGCTTTTCTTCAGCTGTTTGCATCACACAGCAAAAGAACAGGAGGTTCACATGTTCCCATGTTTTCTGGTCAAACCCCACATGCAGGACAAAGGATGTTCCAAGACTCCATTTGGATGCACCAGATCCCAGCTCACAGCTGTAATGCCCACTGTTCCCTCAGCCTCCTCCTGGCAGACATCCAGGAGCTGTGTGGGACCCAGAGCCCATCTTCTGCTTCCCCTCACCCCATTCCTGTCACCACAGGAAAATGGGAACTCTGTTGAGAACATCCCTGGTAAATCTGCACCTGAAGCACATAAACACCCCCTCAGTGGCTCTGTGGAAATGCCCTGCAGGCTGCCTGGAATCATATTTACACTGGAGTGGTTCCATCAGCCTTTGGGAAGTTAATCCTGATTTACAGTTATGAAAATCAAGTCTAGAGCCAAGCTCAGAGTTCAAGAGTTGCTGTTAGAACAGTGTGAAAAAAAAACCCCAGACTGCTCCTATTAAATATAAGTAGTTGCCAGTGATTCCACCATTTGGATTAAGCACAGGTTTGCCAAGAGCACTGAAATGGGAACAGGCATTATTTCCCATTATTAAACAGAAATTAACGGGATTTATTATTTCAACTCTGGGGAACACACACTAATTCAAAGGGATGTTTAATACAGCTCTTCCCCAATCCCTGCTCCTGTTTGAAGATCCAGGCTCCACCAGCAGCACCGTGGCACTGATCATTTTGTAGGAAACATGAAATGCTAGATTTTATTATTCATCACGTTAAAAAAAAAATCACACGCAATATTATTATGGAGAATATTACTATGGAAATAGCATTTTAGACAGAGTTTGTAAAACATCTGTCATATTGCAGATACAAAGTCAGAAGTATTAATTTAACATTAATTGGGAAAGGACAACTCCAGCACAGTTACTACAAATTTTCTGAGTTGTGCAAGGCATCTCCCAGCAGTAGGAGGAATTATTTGACAACATGTTGACTATTTTACTTTTATGAAGAGCTGTGTGAGGAGGTGTTCCCAAAGGACAGGAACATTTCTACTGGCAGAAGCAGGGAGATCTGGAAGAGGGAGAGAAGCAGTGGATAAAAAGTTTTCCAAAAGAAAAAGTTTTCAATGAAAAATTCAATTCTGCCCAAATGAGAATTTTTTGGGAAGGTATTGGATTTCTTAGGCTTTGATTTTTTTGCTTGGAATGAATTAATTAAAATTTCCACCTCCTTTCCTGTCCAACTACATCTTGCTCCATAGATATTTTGGTTTTTTAAAAAAATCTTCTGGACAGTTTTTTTTTTTTTTTTAATGCTTACAATGACTTCAGCACAGGTAAAAATATAGCAGGGGAAACTTTAAATTTATTAAAGTGCAATTAGCCTTATCTGTTTAATTATGCATTATAATGCATCTAAAAATAAATCAAAATTTACTGGATATACTGGAAGCTGTGCTGTGTATGGTGTGTGCTGCAGCACATAAAGAAGATTTCTGCTGAGGAAGCTAAGTGTTCATTTGTAGCAGATTTAAAATCACTCTATAAACTCTATTTATTTTTGTTTCATATAACCATAGGGCACAGCCATTTTTTTCCTCCTTTATGTCTAAACTTCCATTTGCTTTTAAGATGTAAGAATGGCTTGTTGCTGTAGTTGCAGCCCATTTTTTGTTTCTATAACTAGGACTAATTTTTATGCCATATTCCCAAACCAATTTCTGCACTCCAGGTGCTCCTCACTCCTGCAGCATCTTCCTGTTCCCTCTTCCACTGCAAAGGCAGCTCCTTGCCAGCCAGGGTGCCCCTGCAACAACAACTCTCTCACACCCATAAAATCTGGCTGTCCTTGGTGCTGCTGTCCCCTCCCAAGGGGATGTGTCAAAGCCCAGCACCTTCTTAAAAATGCCATTTAAGCAAACTCAACAGATTGTGACAGAGAGTTGATAAATACAAGTGTATATAACACTCCACTCTGACACGTAACGTGAAAATGAGGCCACTGGTCATGGGGTTTTGTTGTATATATATATTTTTTTTAAAAAAAAATCTGTATTCTAACTAACAAAGGACATTGTAAAGCTTTAAAAAAGTCTGTCTGACAGGTTAATTTATAAAGATCCAAAGACAGTTGTCTGTTTTGGATAAAAAGTTTCCTTTGGCAAACCTGCTCCCCAGAGCAAGAAGGATTTTGGAAAGCCAGTTCAGTGGGAAGCCCCAAGACTCACTAGGGGGTAACAGCCCATGGCAGGAGAAGCCAAACAGGAAAATCTTGTTCTCCTCAACTGTCAGATGTGACAGTACAAGAGAAGATGTTATTCTTGAAGATGCAGAGAAAGGACAAAAGGTCACAGATACGAGCTCCACCCAGAAAATTTCAACTGTGTATTAGGAAAGAAATGACAATCCCAGTAGTCAAACATTACAACAGGGCCAGAGAGGCAAAGGATCTCCAGCCTTGAACAAGGCCCTAAGCAGGGACGTTGGACTAAGCAACCCTCCAAACTATTTTTTGTGATTAAATACAAAACCTTGTTGTAAAGACCCACTGGAAGTAAGGTTAATTTTAATTACAGCCATCAGTTTATATACACAATAATGTGTATTTTACATATATCAAGGAAAAAAACCATACTGCATTTCAAAATCTGTTTACTGCAATAACAGAGGCAAATAGTCAGGAATAAGGTTAAGCCACTAGTATTAAGGAAAGCCACAATGTGTGTGTAAATTGAAGCCAGAGGAAAGCTACAGCAGCTCAGTATTCAGACATGAATTCCAAGGGTTTCACAATACCTAACTCACCTCAACCTCAGTACATGAAAATGGAGTCTGGATTGCAGGGCTGGATCTAGATTATTATCTAGCACCCATAAGCTTCAGGTTCCTATTTACAGTAACTGTTTTAAGATATTAAACTGCAAGGTCAAGGTGTTTTAGTTCTCACAACTGCAGCCTAGTTCCACTAAAATTGCCTTAATTAACTCAGAATAGCCTGTGATTATATAATTACCAGATCAAAATGTCATTTTAAATCGTTCCTCATTTTAGGATATGTGAACATTGAACTAACAGTAACAAACTTCTAATATTTTCAAAGTCAAAGGTTCATTTTTACTTAAAAAAAAGCCACAATAAAACTCTTAACAGAGGCTTAAAAAGGTCTTTATAAAATAATCTCCATCACACTTACAATAGTAAGAAAATGAATCTGGTTGCTAGTTTTTAGTAAATATGAACTGGTTTGTGTAATCTGTATTAAAGACAGTTATAACTACAGTTCACATTTCATTTCTTAAAGGTGGACAAACAAATGTGTCAAGAAAAGTAGATTATTGCTGTTTCTCATCAAGTCCTTTCTACTAAGAACCTGCTGCCTTGGTAGCAAAGCATGTCTGGCAGCCAGCTGAGACAGGAGAGCTGAAGGAAAGAAGTTATGATTTGCATGCCAAAAAAACCTTCTTCAATCACCTTATATTTGGCAATGGTACAACTGAAGTGATTTAAGATCAAAACTGGATCATTCCATCCATCTCCTGAATAACAGTACTGATCATCTCATAACTTAAGTTTGCTTGAAGTGACACAAGAAGGTAGAATCCAAGAAAGTTCTGGACTGGCAGGAAAAAAACCTCTGATGCTTATCTTGTCATATGCAACTATGAAAGCACCAGATGTTCTTCAGAGGGTTTTTCACCAGGTCTGCTGGAGCAGTGGATATGGCTGTGCAGAGAGAACAGAACATGGACATATTGGAAATAGGAAATCTATCAGGTTTTCTATTCCTGCATTAGTACTAATCAAATTAAATATGCCACCATTTAATTTCAAGAGTTTCAAAAAGATCTAAAAATCCATACACGTTTTTAATCAAACTTTTCATACAGTAAACCTATGAAATGTACTTTCTGTGGACACAAATTGCCAATTACAACTGCAAACAGAAAAAGCTCACAACAACTGCTAATAGGGTGCCATTCATTATACATTTTAACCAGCTGTTAGACTCTTTTGCTTTTGGTAATAAATTATTCTAGTGAGGATGGTGATAGTTTACATGTCCAAGATTTAATCTGCTGGTGCACTTCTTTCCATTGTTTATATGAAACCTTACACTCCTGTTTCACAAAGAGCAGCTTCAAGATAGTCTAGAAGGGCTAAATCAAGTCACTCATACAAAATAAAATGGATATTGCTGTCAGAGGCATTACTGGATAATTAACTTCACACCGCCACCCTTCACGTTTTAAGGTCTTAAAAGGATAGAAAAAAAGAGAAAAAACCTACAACAAGAATTTTCCACTTTAGTACTTCCAGATTCCTTGTGATGTGATATTTTACACAGCACATGTAAAGACGTTTCTTGTCATGTAGAAAAGATCCTGGTCTCGTGGTGTGCAGCCTTCCCAAACATCACTTTAGTGCATTCTGCCCTCCCATCTAAGCCTCTGGTATCTGAATCCCAGTCTCAAACCCTGTCCACTCAAACCAGTGCTGAGGGACATTCTGAGGAATTCCTGATGGAATTACAGACTTCCCTGACTGTGCTTTGCTGTGTGACATCCTGCTAAGTGTCCCCCAACTGTGTAGTTCTCAATGAAAAAAACCACAATTATCCCAGTATCTGCTGCAGCTGAGCAACAAGCTCCTCTGAGCTCTGCACTGATAAATCATCACATCCCATTCCCCCCTGCAATGAGGCATTTCCTTTGCAATGAGATTCCTATGATTTCAACCAGAGCCATCATATAGAAATAGAGAAAAATTCTGCAACTGTGACTTGAGACTCTGCATAAGCCATTTTGATGACTGATACACCACTGTCAGGGCTGTGCAGCCAGCTGGTGCCTTTTTCCTTTTACTTCTCCATGCTTTAAAGAAATGTATTTAATCAGCCTTGACATTTTATTTTTAAAAAGCTGCTATCAACTGACCATCAGAAGCATTCTGTTGCAAAAGAGTACTCAAACTGTATGGTAGCAATGAAAGATACCTAAAATCTTCCTCTGAAATGTCAAGCATTTCTCTTCATGCTGGGTATTTATGTACCTTGACATTATCAGCTCTTCTGAAAATGGAGAAATACATCAGAAACTATCTTGTATGATTCCAAAAAGGCAAGGTGCATATTACTTCTTCCTTGCCTCTCAAAACAATGTATTTTCTTTGCTGTAACATCCAATGATGCAAACTGGTATACAATACAGATCCTCAGTTTGGAAACCTACATCTTAAAATAAAAATACCTGCAAGAATGTTTCAGATCTAAAGATACTCAATTATAATGTGTATTTAATTTCTTTTCAAAGCAAACTTCCATGCTGTGTCATCTCACTTGTTCTACCGAAATTCTTAATCTATACAAAGGTAATAAAATACTGACTTACATAAGGGTCTCATTAATTTATCAACAGCAATGTTTAACACCTACTTAGGGGACAAACAGCTTTTTGCTGGCAATCAATCCAATTGCAGCAGTGAAACACTGCTGGGGTTCTGTAATCTACTGCACAGTAAATAAAGTCTCATTATATCCAGTTTCACCAACTTTTCCTATTTTTGAACATTCACTGAACAAAAGAACTGAGAGAGAAGCAATAAAGAGATCATACTTTGGTTGTATTTGCAGTGGCAATTCTTATCCAGCACCAAAAGCACTAACATCAGATATCTTCTGGGAATGAAAGGAAGAACTCAAAGGCTTCCTCTGCATTCAAGTTTAGAAATTGTTTTTAAAATCAAAATGACATTTTATGGCTGTCTGCTTCATAATTTAAACTTCAGAGGAGAAAGGGAAAGTAAAGCACATCTAAGCTGCAGCTTAATTTGGTATGAGCACAGAAGATACATTAGGGCAAACTTACAAATTCATGTTTTTATACATCAATGCTGTGGCTGCTCAGGATTTATATTCATGGTCCTGTATATCTCTTTGAGAAACAGCAAGGCAGTGTCTTCAGACCCCCTATGAAGAATGAAATAAATGAAACAAAAGGAAAAAAAGAAAAGGGAAAAAAAGAAAAGAAGTTAGCTCTGTATGGTCCATCTTCTAATTCTCCTACGTCACATTCCATCCTATTTCAGCTCTCTAAAAAGTTTGCACAACCTCTTGGCCTAGTATTTATTTTTCATGAACATGGCCTTACCTCTACCTAGTTCCTTCAAACTATAATTCTACACAAGTTTTGAATTAGTTCTGTTATCAATCCTAGCCTATGCACTTACCTTTTTTCTAGTGCATTTCTTCCTCCTGTCCTCCCTAAGTTCCTGTGCTGCAACTCCAAATCCCCTCCTCTATCCACTTCTTTGATGTTACTTCTTTGTCTTAATCTCCCCAAATAATATATCACTTTTTGTCCTGAATATATTCCATGCCTCATTCAACTCATTCTGTCCCACTCCATTAATTAGCCCAGTTCTAACAGCAATATTCTAATTCTTCTCTAACTGGCAGTCCTTAATTGTAAACAGACTATGTTAAATACCCATAGTCTTCCTCTCTTCCCTACCACTAAAATGTTAGGTAGCTCTCAAGTAATTTAAAGATTAATATCATTCAAGTGCCATGTTTCAAGTGGCTGTTTTTCCTCCTCTTTTCAAAAATCAAAGCTTTGGGCTATCCGAACTTAAAATTAACATGAATAGACTTAATTTTCTTCTTCATCTATAAAATGCTATTTAAACACACATAAACACTACCAACATAAAAAATAACAATGTTAAACAGGCAAAATTTAACAAAGTTCCAGAGGTGTAGGAGCTGTTAGGAGCTGTTAGAAGCTGTCAGATGAGTGCAGTTTCCTGTGTTTTTTTAAATAAATTATATAGGGAGCCAGTAAAGGAGATTCAGATGGTCAGAACTGTGATCCTCCAAATGTGAGGAACATAATTTGCAGAACTCCAGTACAGAATTAAACATGCAAGCTAAGGGACTACATGTATTTTCCACAATTCAGCACAGACATTTCTTGATTGTCTCTGCATTCAACGAGCAGCAAACAAGTAAGCAGAAGGTTCAACACAGAAGCTCCAATCTATCCAACACTCAGAGCATTTCATTTAAAGCTTTTCCCACTATTCCTTAGGAAAAAAATGGTCTTCTATTTGGATCATTAATCACTGTGCTTATCTTCCTTACTGGAATGACAAAAACAGCTACAGGTACCAAGATTTTAATATCCAGCAGTGATGGGCTGCCACCCTGTGGAAAGAACTGCCATCCCTTCAGCCCTGCCTGTGGATCGGCACTGCCACCACCGGGTGACACTGACAGACAGAGCTCAGTGCTCACTGCAGCCCCGGTGACCCCTCCTCTGGCAGGGGCTGAGCTTCCCTGGGCAAGTGATGATGGCTCTAATGAGACCCTTCAAGTAACGCCTTCAGAGCTGTATTTTAACCTCTGGAAAAAATGCCTGCTGAAAATTACCTACCGAAAATCAAAACCTTCAGAAAGAATGTAGAGCACTCTTTGCCCAGCACCTGCTGAACTCAAAATGAGAGACCAGTCACTCTTCCCTTACTAACACCACTTTGCACAGCTCACAGCTGACATCCAAGACTGGCTATTACACACCAAGGGGTGGTGTTAAATATAGTTCGCACATCCTTTGCTCTGCCAGAAGAAGCAATAAAGTTTTACCACTTATTGTAGTCTAATAAGAGTCCTTTCTGAACAGTTTTATTTGAAAAACTACAGTTGTGAAAATGCTTCCAGAGCTCTCCTAGTTTTGAAAATGACAGTAGCTAAAAATGTGTGTTTGGAGTGTCAAAGGCTGAGAGAACAGCGTGCAATGTCTTTATTGCAAACAGATTTGTTCACTGTGTGCTAACACAGGATTTTACTTTGAAATTGGATTATCAGCTAGTGACATCCAAGCACAACACCCTGAGCCTGACACTCCTGGACAATCACACATACTGTGTATCTTAAGCAGTATTTCTGGAACCACAGATATTTCCCCTTACCAGTAGCACAGGTGGCTCTGCAGAGCAAACAGGTACTCATTGAAGCTTTCTATTGGTTTCTCTTGTAGAACATAATCAATGCGACGCCCTCCATTTAGCATCCCAACCTTCACTGAAACATCTTCATCTTTTGGAGGGTCTGCACTTTCAGTGATCTTCTCAGCTAAAATCAAAGAGGTTTAGATTTAAACTGTTTTCAAGCACAGCCTGCTTGACTATAATTAAGAAATATTACCCATTTTTCCTGCTGTAATTTCCAAGTGTTTGTGCTAAGACAATAATAACCTGAACTGCCCAGCATGGTTCAGAAAGGTTACTGAACTATAGGCTTACTTCTTTCCTAACAGTTTCAACTGTTTTCTTAAGAAGGAACTGCTGATGATCTCTCCCTGAACTCACTCCAACCCACAAATCTTTCATTATAATTTCTCTCCCACACCCAGTGGAGGAGGAGAGTGACAGAACAGCTTTGGTGGCATTTAGCAGAGACCTCCTTAACAGAGTCAGGAAAATCAATAGCAAACAGTCACTGGGATACTCATGTCAACTTGCTTGAGATAAGTAAGTTACAGGAAAACCAATAATGTGTCCACATACCTTCTACCACCTGCTTTTCTTCTTCCTCTTTAATTTGGTTAGCTACTTTCTCCAGTTCTGCTTGCAGCTGGGTTGAAGATGTATGAGCACGTGCAAATTCATTCAGGGTCTGCCATGCACTCTTCAAAGAGCTAATAAAGCCCTGCTTCAGATCAGATCCCATACGAGACAGTGAGTCCTTCAGCTCTGACAAAGAAAAAAACCAAACAAAACATTTAACTCAGAAGTATTTAAAATTACCAACTAAAAGCAGAATGATGAAGTTCTGTTCAATAAACATCCCAATTACCAGGTGAAACAGGCCTGCTATGTCACAAATGTGTGTTTCTTGCTTTTCTATTCAATTTTCAAAGATAAGGTGAAATGCAATTATTAAACAATTGACTTCTTACTGAATGGGTCAATGAATCCACCTATATCAAAGTAAAAACAGTAAGGAGCAACAGACCATATTTTTCTCCTTTACTATACACACTTTTGGAGAGCTGTAATCTGAAATAAGTATCTTGTGTAGTCTAGCAAAGCAGGCTCACTCTAATGGACAATTCCAAAGGACAGATACTGCAGAATCTCTCCAAGTGCCTGAAGAGAGGCTTTCAGGAGGGCTCTGTGAACTTGCACAACAGCAAAATGACTTCCCTTATTAGATGTGCAAAATTTAAGTAGAGCACCTTGTTCTGATGTGCAACTATGAACAATAAAATCAGTCCCTGCTCTCCAATGGCTACAGAACCTCCTTTTTTTCCCTGAGAGTTTCCAACACTGAACAGACTCTGGTTAAACACATCATGGTGGTCATTAGGGACACCAATAAATTTAGTTTTTGTTCAACAGCTTCTTAGAAATGAAGGTGATAAAGCAAAGTACAGCAATTTTTTAACAGAACTTTGGGAATGAGAAGGTTAAATCTGGAGGAAATATGATTATTACTTTTGAATGAAATTGTGAATGCCTAACTTAATGGGGCTGGGTGGAATCACCTCTGATGTTTAGGAAAAATATGAAGTCAGATATCCAGGGATATTCATTAGTCTCTTAAAATCTTACAATATTCTAATGCATTACATGAGTAAATAATAAATAGGATCCATATGAAGTAAGTTTTCTTTTTACCCAGATGAAGTCTTTTTCTGCCTTTATGATGTGGAATGAGAACTGGTTTTAAATCCATGTCTTCAATGATCATTGGTTCTAACCTGTAAGCTACTGGATCAAGCTGTTAAGAGACAACACATTGACATTTAGTTATCTTTAAAATTATTCTAATTATCTTATTTCAGTGAAAAAATCCCTATTTATGGTTTATAGACAATCATTTTTGAATTCTGTGCTATTTGAATCTACAGAAATTCAGTTCATGACATATTAAGCAGGTTCATGAACCGTTTTGGACTTGTTCTCCTACAGAAGGAGATTCTAATGAGGAGACACAACAGCAAGATATCCTTGCACTCCATCTCTATCAGCATTGAATTGTCAAACAGCATGAGACACAGGAGGACAAACACTGCACGTAAAAATACAAATATTCCAGAAAAATCTACAAGAGTGGCCTCATATTAATGAAAAAGACTCCAAACAACCCCCCCACAATAAAAGAGCCTTGCCTTATTTGAAAAAGAAACAATGCAAATACGACCAGAACAACCCATGCCCAGAAGTGTTTTGGGAAATGTACATAAGGGAACAAGAGGTGTAATGCTCAGAAGGTAAAACTTAGTATTCTGCCTTTTTTGTCATCTACATCAACTAAAATTAAATCTCAAAAGCACTGCTACTCACTGGGTGGTAGATATTGAAGAACCCCTTGCAGGTAGGGAGCCTGTAGTTTTCATCAATCTTCTCCACACCCCTCACAGTAAGGAACACACCAATAGGGGAGCCAAGAGCAAAGAAAATATCTGGTTCAAAGTCCAGTGCGCTGTAAACCACAGAAACCTACCAGACAGAAATCAGACACATCATCTCCCAGAACTGTCAGCTTCAAAGGAAGTAGCAAAAGGTCATCAACATTAAAAAAAGAAATAGTGAAAAGATAGGATTGATCAAATCCTTTAAATTGTTGTTACATAGTCTCACCTGGCCAGTTCCAACTTCAAAGTACTCATAGTCAATGTTCACAGAGGACACGGATGCACCAACTGGGAGCTTCCTCTTTGAGTTCATCTGACCAGACTCTGAAGGTGAGACAGAAGAAATTGCCTCTTTTGGTTTCTGGGTGTCTTCTTGAGTCTGGAGTGTGGCAGCCAGCACAGCTTTCTTTTCTGCTACTGCTTTCTTCTGCTCCTTTTGAGAAAAGTTTTAAAGTAAGGGAGAAAAACCAGTTAATTTCACAGTTGTCAAAATTCCTTTAATATATTCAGGATGTTAACAAGAGTGTTCAAAAACAGAAGCTACTCCACAGCAAGGAAGTCGGTTACATTTGCTGAACAGCTTTTTATTTCAATCCTGAAGTATGTATTTACCTGCTTGGCTGCTCTGTCTTTTACAAAATTAGCTATTTTCTTTCTTGGCCCAAGAGGGATTCCCATCTCCTTCAGGTCATCAACTGTACACATCAGCTAAAGAAACAAACACCAAACACACACATCAAAATGTATTTTTCAAGTAGAAAAAGTACTTATAACTTTTCTAGTAAAATGAATAATTTCTTACTGGCAATGACTTCTGAATTTGTTAAGTCAATTTACAAAGCTACAGAAAATACAAAAAATTAAAAAGACATGACACAAAGTGCCTCAATATAACTGGGAGGATGCACCACACCAAGAAAAAACAAGAGCTGCAGAACATTCAGTCTTCAAGTCAAGCATTAATGATCTTATCTTTGTAACTGCTCTCATGGCCAGAGAATTGGAAGGAAAAAAGAAAACAAGAAAACCCAAACAAACCTCCACACCCTGGGCAACCCCTACAAGCCAAGTGAACATTTTTGTACCAGGGACTCCATGTCGATCCGCTCCTTTTCAAAGGTGCTCATGTACTCTGACAAACTGAGCATTTCCAGAGTCTTCTGCAGAGTAGGAACATCTTCCTCTGCTTCTGGCTCACAAAGGTCATCAGCAGAAGTAGCAATGGAGGAGCCCAAGGAACTGGTATCTTCAGTCATCTCAATAAAACAGCACAGAAACACAATCACATCCTCTAACAGTGGCAAACCAGTAAGCAGCAAGCAAAACCATGTTTAACTACTTCCTCTTAAAAACATTATCAAGCTATCTCTGTAAATATATATCCATTTTTAGTGAAGCAGGATACAGATTTTCAACTTAAATAGACCTGCAAAATAAATATTTAACCATTACTGTGAAACAAAACACTCAAAAATGTTTCCTTTTATTCCACAAACAACTGGTCACTATTTCTAGTCTAAACACAGATTTGTCCCCTTTTATACATCTCCCTCACCACTTAGATACTGTTAGACCAAGTTACATGTTCACAAGGGTCAAAGCTGATGTTCACCATCAAATCTCATTACTGGCCTACTTGAAACTTAAGAGAGATCTAATTAATTTGTCCTGAGAAATTACAATATTTACAAAACAGCACCTATCCATTAATATGTCTAAATGTACTATCAAAACCCACAAACTTGGTTCAGATAATAAATTCTGAAAAGTTAAGGAAAAAATGACTGAAAATATCAGATCTCTTGGCTTGGAAATACCAGCATGCAAATTACCTGTTTATCATGAACAGCCACATCCTTCACACTCCCATTAACACCAGAGAATGGTCCAGAATTTACTGATGAAGCCAAGTCCTTCTGGTTAGACAATATGTCAAACAGAATTAAGGAACCTGTGAAGAGGAATTAGAATTGACTTGTGAAAAATATCAGATTTTCCTGTCCCTAAATCTTGAGCAAGATTTATATGCAATAGTAATGCCATGGTATAGTTTGATCAAAAGAGATGGCTGAATTAAAACACCCATATATTAATCTGAACATAATTACTCTCAGCTAAAACCAACCTCTTTTCTTCCCTGTTCATGTTTTATGTAGTTGCCATGACTGAACTGTTTTTCCTTAAGCACCTAAGACTGCTTGATAAACTGGAGGAAAAGTTCCAGTCCAAACCAGTACGGTCAAAATGCTGCTCTAACACTTATCCTGTCTTCCAAAAAATGATTGTACTTTTACTAGGTGGAGGTTCTGAGACGCAAACATCACCCACCTAACAGGACACCAGAAAACCTGTGAACTTTTAAACACAGATTACACACAAAGTTTTCATGAAGAGAAGTCCTAACTTTCTCTCAAAGCCTGATAAAACTCAGCTGTTGAGAGGAGCTTGTCAGCTGTTTTCTGAAACAAACAGCCATGCCCCAACAGCTAATTGGGGTTTTATGCATAACAAAGGGGCCATCTTCCTTGAAGGAGGAAGTGATTTGGGATAAAAGCAGCATTCTTCAATCACCTAAGCTGTGCCCAGCCACAGAGACTCCCCCTTTGAAGTCGGGGTTGCGGCTCATGAAGAGCGCGTACAGGCGGTTCATTTCCATGCCCACTTTATCCACGATGGTCTGGCAGTAGGTGGGGCTGTTGTAGAACAGGATGTCGAGCAGCGTTTCGTTGGTGAAGTGCCTCAGGCGACCAATGCTCGGCAAAGTGATTTTCTTTATGTTCCTGGTAACACAGAATCGTTACAAGCATGTTAGGCTTTATGGAAACACTCGTGAGGACTTTGTCAGCTTTTTA
Source organism: Toxostoma redivivum (assembly GCA_013397375.1). Taxonomy (NCBI): domain Eukaryota; kingdom Metazoa; phylum Chordata; class Aves; order Passeriformes; family Mimidae; genus Toxostoma; species Toxostoma redivivum. Next base: position 428,348 of record VXBI01001933.1, read on the forward strand.
AATTAATGCAATGTAAATGCTACAGAAAGGGTCTCTAAGGAGATTTAAAAAACCCATACAGCCTTCTGGCCTCTTTGCATATTCACACATTAATGCTACCTGCTGATTGTAATACTTGAGAAGCATGCAGCTCCTTTTTTTTTCCTCTCCAGGCTGAAGGGATGCCTGAAATAACCTCTTCTCTATTCCAACGCTGCTCTCATAAAGTACCAGGGAAGTCTGGTGAGCAGATTGAAGTAGAAGGGGAAAAAGGAACTCACATATAAAATTAGAATCACAGAATGGTAATACTCTCTTTTTGAAGAAAAAGCCTGGCATTACCATCTGCCTGCCTGGAGTCAAGACAGCTGCACTGGAATTGCTATAGACTTGAGACTGCCTGGTTTGAATAACAGCATAAGGATCCCTCTTCATGCAGTACTCAAATACAACACCAAGGCTGGAGGAAAGCAGTGTGATTTGACTGAGCTAGAACAGTCTGGAGAACATCAGTATCACTTCAAGGGGCACAGGTTGCCATCCTCACAATTTTTACTTCCACAGCTTTGAGCAAGGAAAACAACTTGAAATGTGAAGTCACAGCAAAGGGGTAGGCACAGGGAAAGGATTTTAAAACAGATTTTGAAACTCCTACCCAAATATAGATACTTTGCTTCAAAAAAGGACCCCTTAGCTCAAGTACCTAATCATAATTCAGGCATTCCTCTAGGACTGGACAGAGGGCTCAATGCCTTCCTCAGAAACAACTCCTAGGGTCAAACTCAATCAAACTGCAGGAAAGTAAAGAATAGAAAACTTTGCACTCTAAATTGTCCACACCTCATGGACAAACATCTCCAGGCTCACCATCTCATACTTGTGATCATAATCTCTACACACTCACTCATCATCAAGTATTGTGCACTGGCCACTCTCATGCAAATCCAGTACTGAACAGGTGTGTGCATGAAAATAAATAAGAGAAATATTCCCCACACCTTTCCAGCTTTCTGAATACTCCTCATCAAAATGTTAATTTAAAAAAACTTGCAATTCTCTAATCCAGTCATACATTTACTCATCTAGCCTGCAGAGCATATGAACTGCTCTTTTTCTCCACTTCCCATAATCCATTAAAAAGCAACTTTTAAGATGTTTTCAACATTAAACAACACCCTCACCTGTCCACACCTGTTGCATCTCCATGCAGAGAACTGTGCCAATGAACTGGAAGGAATTCCACCCTGCTCACTTTGCGTTCCTCCAACCACTTCTTAAAGTGAGTCTGCAACAACTTCAGAGAGACAGTCCTAAAATCATCAACTGTGAAGAAAAAGAATAATGAAAAATCTGATAGCTGCAGTACTCAAGTAACACATAAATAGTCCTTCTTTCCCCTTAATTTCACAGACAGTCAGAATACAAATGATGGAAGCTGAAAACTGCAAAAATCTTTTCAAGTATTACTATTTTAAAAATAAGAAAGTGCAAATTTTTGTTAGAGTGGATTTTCTAGCAAGCTTCTTTTATCTCACAATGCCTGTTCACTCCATAACCAGACAGGGCTTTCTTCATTTACTCAGTTGTACCAGAGTGTATTTAAAAAAACCAAAAAAAAAGCAACCACAAAACCACACTACACACAAAAACCACACAAAGCAAACACATCCCTCACACCACAAGGAGAAAAAGCAAAAAAACCTATCAACCAAAAAACCCCCTCACCACACATCCCAAAACCCAAATTACCCTGCAAGTGTAACACTGAGTACTAGTAATAACAGCTACAGCTTCAACACAGAACACAGATTCTGCCTTTGGAAAATCATCATGCAATAACTGAACTTCTTAACATTAGAGACTTTTCTTTAAAAAATTATAAAGATGTGCTTATCTGAATATTAGCTAGAGAGGGCCACATTTAAACAGCAAGAATACAACTGCCCATTTTACAAACCCAAACTTACCACATTCAACAATGCTTCTAAACCTCAAGTCACATACAGGACCTATGCCATGAACCATAAATACCAGATGGTCAATTTGGGACATTTCTCCTGTAGGGGGAAAAAAAAAAAAAAAGGAAAACATTCAGAATAGCAGTATGTACTGCACGAATGAAGTTCAGAGTCTAGCAAGTGTAATACACACTTGTTTTATAAGGCCTATTACATAACAGGGTTCAGGACATTACAGAACCCACAGGACTCCTTTGATTAAAACTCCCCAAAACCAGATAACCTCATCAGGCAGCTGAGATGAAGGAATAACTGTAATCTTTAGACTCCCAAGCACAAAGAGCACACAGCCACTCCACCCACTATTGTCCAGCTTCTGCACAGATCCAAACTGACAGCTCCCAGTGCAGACCCAACTGCACCGGGAATCTCAGCACCTACCATCAGGAATCTCATCATGGTCATCATCAATTCCACGTTTCACTACCCTTGGCCTTGCCTGCCCATCTTGAGTGGTGCCCCATTCATCTGGTGTGGCAGAAGGCTGGAACTGAACTATGACCTGCAACAAATACAGTTGTATTTGTATTTCCAACCACAGAAAACCCCCATGAATCATACTGTTAGTCTGAAAGCACTGCATGGTTGAACATATCTTTTGATTGCTTTACCTTGCATTTGAAAATCAATTCTTTTCTTCCACAAAATCTTCATTAGTGTGAAAAGCAAACAGATGACTCAAAGTAACCACTAGGTGAAGAAGCTGGGCCTGCTCAGTGATTCTGAACCATTTTAACTCCTCAGCCAAGCATTACCCAAGCTCCTCCTTCCTAGTCTCCAGTATCCACTCTTCCTTAGCAGATTACTGCTAATGTGAGGAAATTGAATGCCACCTGATTTACAATATCTTTATCACAAGGAGAAAATGGAATAAAAAAAGGGCAGTGCTTTACAGGGAAGGACAACATCTGAAGTAGTCCAGAAACACTAAAAAGTGAGGAATTCAGTAGTACAGTTGTTTATAGGACTTACAGTCTGAACTCGTATTTATGATAGCAAGTGGCTTAAATGCTTCTCTACATTTTTACTGGACAGAATTCCCTGACCAGGATTATTAAACATTTTAAGTAGGAGCAACCATGATCCTTTGTGGCCCTTGGATAGTTCTGTGTATTAATTACTGCATCTGTGATAAGTGAACAGTTAACAGCATTGATCAATAAGGCTGAAGTCCATGTTTTAATCACATGGGACTGTTCACAGAGTATTTAGAGTAACTTTTAAAGCTTGTCTTGCTATACTTTCTTATGGCCTGAAAATCAGCAGAAACCTTCTCAGGCCTTAAAGAAATTATTTACCTTATAGTTAGACTAATGCTCTTCTCCACATGAAAGCTCTTTGTTTTAATTATCTTTCATTTGGTACAGACTGAGATTAAACGAATCAAATTTCTTACCATTCGCTGCTAATTATGCTTAGCCAAAATATTTACTATACAAATCCCTATTCTCTTTAGGTTTCAGAAAGCATTGTCTTTCAAGCACATGACAGCACATTGAAGTAAGCACAAATTCAGTGCTCATCTTTCATGCACACACACCCTGAACATGCAATTGGTATGTTTCATGCAAGATTAGGACCACATTCAATTTATGCTTCCACCCATTTGCCCACTCCCCCTTAATGAATCCTGCAAGACACAACTACCAAAATCTATTACCTTGGGATTATGCATAACAATTGTCTCTCCATTTGGAAATTCAAGTCGCCGATGCCATTGATTTGTAGTTACAGCCCTTTTATATTCTGCCTGAAACAGTAAACAAGTTACACAAAATCAGCGTGGCAAACTTCTCAGTATTTTGTGGCCTCATGGTTACAGCTAAAATTTACATAACTTGCTTTATATAAAAATGTCACATGTAGAGCTACACAAGCAGATTTGAGGCCACAGCAGTGCAGGACTGATGTCTAGGCTTTCTAGACACTCCTCTTTCCAGGATTTGCTTATGTTCCAGAAAGCGCACTCTGCAAATCACCTTCATGAGACAGAAAGAACTGTTTCTAAGGTGATTAATACAATGAACTGAGAAGGTCTCTGTGCCTTCCTGACCTCCAGTTTGTCACTGAAGTCCTCGGTGTAGGGCACAAAGCGGCTGTCCTTGTCTCCCTTGTAGAACCACAGGCAGCGCCTCACTTCCGAGGGCTCCTCGTCCCAGTACACGGCTTTCCTCAGGCGCTCGTACAGGAACACGTCGTAGCGCCCGCCGTCCGTGCTCAGCACCACGCTCTCGGGGTCAGGCTGGACTGGGACACACAGCCACACGTGGTTACCACACCCACACAGCTCTGCTCCCTCAGCCACTCCTGTCATCAGGCATTAGGAGTGATATCACACCATGGCAGAGAAGCTTTGTAACACTGGGATCTCTCTATACGCTCTGTATACAATAAAAAGCTTGGGAAAACTCACAGATACAAATACTTATTCCAGAGCTGGCAATTTAGCAAAAAGGCAACCCAAGATACAAGTAACAAGGAGTTCTATACGAAAATCTGATACCTATTTGGGATGGTGCATCTCAACACTAACAGCATCAAGCAGTGATGATGTCAGTGAAATAAATTAAGTGGCACAAAATACATCTTCAAAACCTTACTTATTACTGCCACAGACATCAGTGCCATTACCCCAATATTTTCCTTTAGTCCCTCTGCTCACCTCTGGACAAGACAAGACTTACCAGAATTATAGACCTCCTCTAGTTTTGCAGAATCCAGAATGCTGAATGGCATCCATATTTGCTTGTCCTCCACCTCCTTACAGTAGAACCAGTGGGGCTGAACTGGCTCGTATTGGTTCTGCAGCAGCACAGGAGGGGCTGGGACCAAGGGCCCTGCAGGCCTGACAGGCTGGAGCTGGGACTGTGGAAACTGAAAAGAGATGGGCTCAGCACCTCAGTCTCACAGGGTTTTTACAGAACTCTTCTATACTCTGCTATAGGGAATACTCTGAATCATTATTTCTAACATGTTTTCCTCCCCAAGAACATTACCTTCCATTCTAAAAATACTGTCCACTTTATCATGTGTTTGAGAACTTACACCTTCTCAAACTGAGAATGAATGTGAATCATGACCACAAACACTGTCAAAAACTGCCATGGCTTAGCATCATGATTACCTAGAACCAGTGAGATTTCAAATATTCTCTTAAATTTTCAAAACTTGAGCTGAACTTGTTTCTTACAACCACAAAATTTGACGTGAAAATAGAAATACATTCTTCTCATTGTTCATTTACATAATTATGCTTTTGCATAAAGACTCCCAATTTTAACAAGTGGCCACTTCAGCAATAGCTCTCTTCCTGCAAAGTGCCCAGAACAGGCAGATTTCAAACTCAAATGTAGCATCAGTGGCACAAGAAAAGTAATTGATTTTGAAAGGGTCTACAGCCCACATAAAGCTGATATCATAAAAATTGTACAAAAATCCCAGTCAGTACAACTAAAAGCAAGTGATGTCAACAGTAGCAACTGCCTTGGTTGATGATACATTTAAAGAGGGAAAAAAAGGGCACCAAAATATTGTACAATATATAAAATCCAATAAACAGAAGTTCTGAAATTACATAATCTAAAACTCCAGACTGTTTATGTTCTACTGCTCTTGCTATGTTTTGTCATTATATAACCTTCACATTCTTTATTCATGATAACAGAAATATAGCAATAGCTCAGGCAAAAATAAAAACAGTTTTTGCTGTTTTCAAGGCAAACGTGCCATTTGCATTACTGTAATAATGCTTTTTGCAGGTAGAAAAGAATGAAGATTATTGCTTTATATCACACAAAGTCCTTAACCAATGTTTTTCAGAGTTTGCTAACAATTTTATGTGACTTAATTTCAAAAAGTTCTGGCTTCACCAACAAATCCAGCTTGAAGAGATTTTAGCCCATATCTTTGAAATGGCCGAATGACCTGATTTAAAGCTGAGGCACAGAAAATGCAGCAGCACAGCTGAAAACAAGCAAACTCAGAAACCCACAAAAAAGAGCAACAGAGCTTCACAACCAGGCTTTGTTCCTGATGCCCAGAGGCTCACAGAGCTACAGCCTCAGGGAACACCCACTTCAAAGATCAGGAAGTTTTCCTGGAACAACAGTTCCAAGCTACTTCTAGTGAAAAGCTTTTTCTGCTATAAACGGTTCAAGATTTCTTCAGGGTTTTTTCTGCAGAGAAGAAAAATCCTCAAATGATAAAATACACATCTGAAAGAGGAAAGTTGTTTTGCTGTGGTAGCCAGGAGTCACATACCTGTGTCAGTGGCCCAGGGGGTGTCTGGTACATCTGCACGGGTGGCACAGGGGATGCTGTGGCAGGGGGGTGGCTCTGCTGCAGCTGGGGTGGGGTGAGGTAGGGGTTGGCCCTGCTGCTCAGGGTGGTGTGCCTGTAGGGGTTGTAGCCCTGCTGCTGCGGGGTCCCTGTGGGCAGGGCAGTGCTGGCAGGTGGGGGACAGCTCTGCTGAGGGGGCTGGTAAGGTGCCATTCCCACCTGGGAAGTGGGTGGTGCACTGTAAGACTGGGATTTGGGAATATGTGGTGAAAAGGCATTTTGCCCATCCTGGGAGCCAGACACGAGAGGAAGTGAAGTGGGAGGTCTGGAGAAGGCTGGTGCTCCAACAGGTGTTGAGACAGTTGTTAAAGGTGGCTGCCCAATGCTCCCGAAGGGATCACTGCTGCTGGGAACTTGAGAGAAGTAGCTGAAAGTCTGTGGTGGGTTGGGGCTGGCTGATGTCTGACCCAAGAAGCTGTCCTCTTCCCCAACGTCTGCAGAATCATCTGCAAAAACAAAAAGATCACCAGAGATCTTGTGAGAGCTTCAAATCACTGTATGGGGTCAAAATATTCTGTAACACCATCAGCTATGGCCAAAACTGTTGGCCCCCATAAAGCTTACACATCCTTGATTCAGCACATCATAAAATGAAACAAACGATACCAAGTCTTCAAGAACATTTAAAATGGACCATGAAAGTCACTCAGTGTACACGGAAAAAGCAACAAATATTAAATAAGAAACCAAAATATAACTGGAGTCGAGATCTTCCCAGGGCAATTTGGCAGGGACTAAAATCCCTCCCAACTTTACTTACCCCTCAAATGTCAGGACAGTCTTGGTTCACATCCTTTCACCATGACAACAGTAACTAGGCATAGGACTTTATACTTCAGTTTTTAGAATAGAGCTTAAAAACATTCCTAAAGAGGCCAAATTTAGAGGTTAAACCATCCATTCTTGCCTGCTTCTTCAGCAGAGCCCTCTCAAGGTTTCTCATCTGACTTACAAGGTGGCCATAACTCATGGTCCCAAGCCACTTAATGAGCACTACTTACTCCAGTTCTCCCTAAAAAACCTACTCTAGACTTGCATAAAAGCCACATCTCTGATGCAGAAAAATCAGTCCCCATTCTGCATAATTTCAGGAGAGGATTTAAAAAGATGCAAGGCCATGAATGCCCTTTTGCATGGAGAAAATAAATAAAAGAGGTCCTGATCAACAACAGTTTTCTATTTTGCAATGATCTAGGACCAAGTGGGAATAAAGGAGGTTTGTCATGATTTGAGGTCTCACAGTAAGCTCACCTAAGGCTGTGATGGCCTGAGCAGCACTGCCTCCTGAGGGAACAGCACCTTCCAAGGAGTCAATGCCACCTGCAGAAACCAGCAATGTTTTCTGCCTGACAATCAAAAGATCCCAGGCTGTGGGGAAGACGCCACAGGGTATCTGTGCTGCTCAGTCGCCAGGCAGAGACACCAAGAGCAGCCAACAATAAATGCCTTTATCCACAGCCAACACAACTCTAATAGGGAGCATCAAGGGAGGACAGGGGAATCCATGGAGAAGTCTCCCTAAGGAAGCTGCTGTTCTAATTAATTAATCATAAGACATAGCTGCCAGGATTAAAAAGAACTATTTTAATCATCTTTTATTTAGTCTGTGCAGACAGTGTCAATCTGAGGCATCACCTGGATTTATCAATTCCTCTTGCTCTCAATTCCAGCACTTGATCCCACTTTGAGGGATCTCTGAGGAGCAAAGCCAAAATCTCTGTATGTGAGCTACTGTGTGGAGAATGCTGAAACCACTTAGGCCCAATGACCACTTTGAAGTCGGGCATGGGGATCATCTCCCAGCTGCAAGCAGTAGCCATTTATACTAAATAAAAGATCTCAGCTTCTAAATAATAAAATCCACCTTCCTTTCACATGTCATAAGCAGTGTGGGGCAGAGAAGCACACTGCAAACCTCACTGTCAACTCTCAGCTTTCCTAAATAATTGGCAGCAGAGCAGGCCCTTCACCTCACCTGTCAGGCTACCATATACATGCAGCAGTGTGCTCAAGAGTTCTCAGGGCCTTTAGCAAACAAATGTTCACAAAACATCTACTGTTTCAGTTTCAAATAGGTTTTGGAGATTTAGCCTAAGTGCACCTTTCCTTGCAAAATGAGGTTGACAAAAGTTCTGCCAAAAAAACCCACTATAGGTATGTATGTATGCACATGCAGTTTTTCAACACAAAACATTACTGTTTGTCTTGACTTTTTCTAGTTTTGCAAAAACTGTGTTGTAAAAACAAGCAGGTCATACAAATGTAAAAAAAAGAGTGTACAGCTCTGACGTGTGCTCTTCTCATGCACAGAACAGTCTTTCTTCACCTCTGACTGTACATCCTGTACATCCCTCCCACCAGAAAACCACAAGTGCCATCAGTCCACGTCCTCACTGGGAACACTCCTACTCATCCTACAGTAACTATACTGGTTACATCACCCACACCTGAGCCAGAGAATGCATCTTATTGTCAAACTGCAGAGCTCAAACCACTAACTACTCACTCTTGGAGACAGATAAACAAATGAATGACTGCACACAGCTCCCTAATGTTGTCTGTCAGGCGTCAAACAAATCCCTGGATTGACTCTTATTACATTTTACACAATTTAAAGTTATGATTCCAAATACAAAATATTCCACTCAGGAAGAAGATCCCAACACCTGGCTGGACAGATGGTGAGTACACTTGACTGTGGAAACTGAACATTTAATAGGACATGGGCCTTACTTGGACTGACATAGAATGGGGCACAGCCTCTGACACTGAAATTCACTCCAGCTGCAAAACCATTAACTTCTCACCTGATCAAATTTTAAGTCACACAGAGAGCATAAGATTCACCACGTTAATCAAATCCCATCAGATTTTATCCTCAGCTGCCCTCAATATGTTCAGGAAATTGCCAGGATAGTAATTTGTGTAAAGCTACCAGCCAGATCAGCACTTAAAAACTGCCTTATTTTCTTAATGAAAAATTAATGTATATTCGCATGAAAGAAAAACTGTGAGGACTCCACAATGGAATTAGTAAATGTATCAACTACCTAGATACTGCAAGTAATATTTTAATGCTTTTATCCCTCCTATCAAAAAAATTTAGTCGATCTAAAAAACTATTCCAAAGCAATACTTGGCAAACGTTTTATGAACGTTTACACAGAGAAGAACTTCACCGATTTCCACCTATATCAATACTTATTTTAGCTAAGATACAACAGTTTTGAAATGAAGTCTTGAAGACTCAGCATAGAATAGTTTGGGTTAAAAGGGACCTTCAAAGGTCATTAGTCCAATTCTAACATGTAATACAGTAAAATTTGAAATATCTGGTTTCTAGATGCATTTCTCATGTTTTGAGCTTTAATCTCTGACTGAACACATTCCCGGAAAAAGAAAAATCCATTCCTTTATCTGAACTGCCTGAGCATCAGGTTTTAAGTTGCACAAGCACGTGTTGAGAACACTATTGAAGCTTTAGGAGAAAAGGCTATTAGAACCAGGATTAAATTAGCAAGGATATTTAAGGTGGCTGCTTAAGGTATTATTTTCAAACCAGGAAAACAGAAGATAACACGAGAGAGTGGCTGAAAAAACGAGAAACCATTAAGTACACACTGAATGGAGAAGCACTGACACGTCGGAAGCGCGATGATCAGCGCTCTTCCTCAGACACAGCATTAAAAAGCACACTCAGAAGCTTTAAGTAGGGGGAAGTAGAAGAAATTAAGTGCTGGAAAGCGGAAAATGTAATCCCGAGCAGTGTCTCTCCTGAGGTACTGCCAGGGACACCGGCCTCGGGGAGCCCCAGAGCCGGGTCGAGCCCACACGTACCGGCCCCCCAAGGCCCACAGCCCCCCTTGGAGCCCCGGCTCGGCTCTGGGGGCTCCCCCGGCCCCACTGGTGGTGGCGGGACCGGCGGGACCCCGCACATCCCCCGCACTCCCGGCTGCCCTCCCTCCCTGTGTCCCTCTCTCCGTACCGGCGGGCAGCAGCGCGGGGCCGGGCGGCGCGGCCGGCGCTTGGCTGACGGGGATGAAGGGCACGTTGAAGCTGAACTCGGTGGCGGAGGAGGAGAAGAGCAGGTTGGTGCCGGTGCCTCCCCCGGGCTTCCCCGCCGCCATCGCCGCGCCCCGGCCACGTCCCTGCCCCGGCCCCTTCCGCCCTCACCCAAGATGGCGGCGGCGGCCGCGCGCAGCCGTGAGGGGCGGGAGGCGGGCCCGGCCGCCATTCCCGCAGGAAGAGGAGGAGGGGGAGGAGGGAGCGGGGGCGGTCCCCGCGCTGGGCTGAGGAGTGGGACTCAGCGGCCGCAGGGTGCCGGCAGCCCCGCCATGCCGTGCGTGGGTGACTGGCTGAACAGCCCCCTGAGCATCGTGCAGGGCATCTTCGGTGAGGCGGGCCCGCGTCCCTGCGCGGCTGCGGGAGCGCCCCGAGGGCGCCCGGAACCGGACGGCGCTTTCCCTGGCGGGGTGGTGGCGGGAGAGCGGCGAGGCCGGCTCTGTACCTTATACACCTGTCTTATATCGTGTATATCTTTTATACAGCGTGTGTTTCGTGTATTCGTGTATCTCCGGGTTCCGGCAACAACGCGTGCTCTGCATGCTCTGCCGAGCGGCGCTGGTGTTGCCTGAGCCATCAGCCGCGGCTGTTCCCGTGCTGGGCTTGATCTTAACTAAAAGAATACCGAAATAAAAATTTCCTCAGCCTACACAGCACGGAAAGCGGTGCCTCGGCTCCTGCCTTTTCCCACTGGGGTGTTGTGGAGCTTTCCCTCGCTTCTAAGAATGGCTCTGTGCTTCTTGGCTGGCCTGCAAGGGTTTGAAATGGGAAGTCAGTGAATTACGAGGGGAATAAATTAGTGTAGGATGTACTTGCTTCCCTAAGATAGAGGTGAAAGTTGGGTTTGTTTGATACACTGGAAGAATGCTGGATAAAAGTCTCTCATGTGGTGCTAATAGGCGCATAAATATGTTGTTTTTTTGTAGCCCAAAATGTTCCAAACTCTGACTGGGAGACGAAGGTAACCGAATACTTCAAGGAAAAATTAAAAGAAAATAATGCCACTAACTGGGTAAGAGTGTTTTTGTCTTTTCGAGTTAAACTTTTTCTTAAGTGTATTTTTTTTTTTTTTTTTTTCTTTGGCTTGCTTTTGGTAAGTCCTGCCTTTTCATGATAAGTGCATAGCTGAATTTCAGGCCCAAGATTTGGGATGTGGAATTTACACCTCGGCTGCTTTAACCGGAGTGTAAAGCCAGGATGAGAAATCCCAGCCCATCCATCCTTCCCTTCAGCACTCTCCTTCCCCCAGGCCATCACTGCTGGGTGCTGCCACTCTGTAGCACAGTCAGTAGATGGCAGGAGATGACAAATATTCTCATTTTTGGAGAAGTGTTGAGTTCTCAGTGTGCACCACGAGCTTCTCAGCTGCTGGTTATAAACCTCCTTTCTCAGGAGCTTTTAGCACGATGCTGCAAACTTGTGTGAGTTGAATAAATAGTTGCCTGGGCCTTCATCTTTTAAGGGAAAAATGCTTTTCCTACTAAAACTCTGCTTTATTGGGCTGGGTCAGGCCTAGTTTCTGCAGTTTAGCAGGGAAGCTATACTTTAGGTTTCAAAAATATAATGTGCACAGTTGAGTTCAAAAGCTGGTACTTTTCTGAAAGGCTGTAGCAGAAATAACATAAGGGGACTGATGGGGGATTAGAAACTTTCATATCAAGTCTGTTCTGTTTGCGACTAAAAACAGGTAAAATTGTTTTCTTTCTTGGTCAGTTAAAGTATTCTGTACTTAGTAATAAATAGTAGCTTAAATCGAAACATAAATGGCAAAATTGAGTAAAACTTACAGCATCAGAAGGAATTGAAATAATATTTTCTTACTCAAAAAAACCCATGAGGGGATATTCTTTTGTTAAAATGCCACTTCCTATAGGGCTACTTACGGGTTTTGTTGCATTTTAATGTTGGATGTGGGCTTTTTCATCAAAGATTTTATCTTCAAATTTAGAAAACTCTATTCATATTGCAAGTCTTGTTCTTTGAAGTCATACCACGTGTTTAGGCATTGACTTTTTTTTCTTTCTATTTCCCCATTGTCATGTAAAACTGTGTGAAACAGACTTCCTCAATGTGGACTTGGAAATTAACATACAGGCTTTCCAGGACCTTTTGTTATAAGAAATTGAGTATGCAAATTGCTCTAATACTGCTGGTACATGGTGGAAGTGCTGTTAAGTAGAAATAAGATAAGTGATAAATTCTATTTAATCCTGAAGCTGCAATAATTCTAACTTCAAAAGTTGGTTTTGAATGTTGTACGGTTTTCATATAGTTCCACTGACCTATAACCACTTCTTTCATACTCCAGTATTGGCACTGGTAGTTCTGGGACTGGAAGAATTTGGGAACTGTTAAGTGGCTGATAATTGTAACAATTATCTAACAGCCATTGCAGAAAGGTGTTGGGATAGATACGCTTTGTTACTGCTTAGATTAGGAGGTGCACTCAGAAAATAAATGTGCTATATATATAGGGGTTTGAGGAGGAGGATAAACTGGATGGTCAAAGAATTAAGTTTTTGTGCTGGTTTTGGCTTACTTCAGAGCACTGCTCAATATATACCAGTTGTATGAAACAATCTCTTTTTTCACAGGTTCCATCACTGAATGATGTTCCTGTACATTACCTAAAACCCAACAGCTTAGTGAAATTTCGCTGCATGGTTCAAGATATGTTTGATCCCGAGTTTTACATGGGAGTGTATGAAACAGTTGACCCAAACACAAATGCACGTGTAAGTGAAATGCTGATTTAGTATTTTAGCAAATGTTTGTCATTTTCCTCGTTCTGGTCCTTGTGTTTCTCTAATCTATGAGTTAAACCTATGGACTCTGGATGCTGATAGTAACTGTGTTCAGCTCCAGTGGCATCAGTAAAAACCTGTTACATTTCTGTTCAGTGATAGTAAATGCTAAAATGATGAAAGCTTTGGCAGGATGTTTGTGAGGGACTTTGAACTGCAGTGATTTTGGTGTGATTCATGTTCAGGATGCTGTCAGAAACAGAATTATTGCATTGTCTTTTCCCTCTTGACAGGTTTTGCATTTTGGTAAATACAGAGATGTGGCAGAATGTGGGGTAAGTTGTATAAATTATATGAACTTAGAGAAGAAATACTGCATGGAAAATTGCAGTTTTATAAGTGTGACAGAGCTTCTTTGGTACTTGGCAATGGCTTCCTGAAGATACTGCTCTAAATGCAAAATTAATCTTTGGTTTGCAAAGCAGAGTATTCATAACTTGTCTCTGGTATTCTAATTTCAGCAGGCTTCCAGCTGTTTCTGTTGTATTTAAAATTTGTTTTGGTTGAGTGGAGTGGGGAGTGCCCATGACCTTGAAACTGTCTGCTATGGAAAACAGTTACTTTTGGAAGTGCAGTGCAGTTTGAATCAAAACATTATATATTCACTTTTTCCTGAGATATGTAGTCTTGCATATTAATTGTAACTTCTGGCTGAGTAACTGAATCTATGGGGTTAATTTAAAACAAGAAAAACAATCTGTAATCAGATTTTTAACAAAACTTCTCTTGGGATTCCAGCCTCAGCAGGAAATTGATCTGAACTCCTCACAAACAGTCACCTCTGAGAGACAGACTTTCTACTGTGTTCCAGTGCCTGGTGAATCAGCATGGGTGAAAGAAATATCTTTTTCGACTGAGCCAGTGTTTTGTTATACAGTCAGAGGTCACCAACTAATCTCAATTAGGTTTAAGGATATATGTTTTTTTAATTTAGTCAATCTGGAGAGGTAATAGATGTAGAAAGATGATGTGTAATATGCACAAAGAGGATGCAAATAAATCTAGCAGCATTTGTTTTGATTTAGAAGACATTTTTGCTTGGGAGAGTCTTGACAATTTCTGTTAATTTCCAGTTGCTTAGGAAAAGAGAAACTTCAGTTGAGCCATTATCATTTTCTACAGCAGGACACTGTTACACAGCGAGAGTCTCCTATAAAGCACCTGTAGCTGAGCATGTTTAGATTAGGATTTTGTTTAAAAAAAAAGACAACTAAAGCTTAGTGTGACTGGGATTTCCCTGCTCAGTCTGTGGCTTCCTTAACCCACAATCCCACGCATACATCAGTGCCAGCCAAGCCCGAGTGAGCCCTTCCACCTCCTACACCCCCAGCCGCCACAAGAGGAGCTATGAGGAGGATGAGGACATGGATCTGCATCCCTCCAAACAGAAGGAGCAGCACACGGGTAAGAGTTGCTGTTGGTGAATAGTTGTCCTGTTTCCTTTAGCAAAATTCATTGCTAAAAACTGAAATATTTGCAGCTGTTTTAATTATTAAGTGTTGTCACAGCTTTTATGGTTTGGAGGCTTTGTTGAAGTCAGTGGTTTGATTTGAAGGAGTGTGGGAGAGCCTACAGTGTTATATGTGTGTTGAATGACTTGCTGACAATCTAGAGAGATTTTTAATATAAACTGGTTTTTATGCATATTCTGACCTGTTTTTAAAAACATGAAATGCAGAAAAATATTACCCTTACAGTCTTATAGACTGTAGAAAAAAAATCATTCCCCTGGTTTAAACATTGCATTTTGAAAATCAGATTTCTGGCCGTGTTTGGGTTTCCAAGACACGTAGATCTTTGCCAGTACTCTCTCTCACACTTAAATTGATTACATAAAATGTGCACTTGTGAGACTTCTCACATTGAGAGTATATTCTGTCAAGTATATTGCATTATTAAATATTCTTGTCTCCGATGTCTTTTTAAATTAGTTTTATTCTGTGTTGTTTACTGAAGAAAGTTGTTCTGTTCTGCATTTCTGTTTGAAAAGCCTGCAAATCCTGTGTTTTTCAGGCAGTGGAAGTGATATCCATGGATGTGTGGAGCCAAAGAGATTAGAAACAGAAGCTCCTGCAGGTCATCATGTCATTTCTCCCAACTGTTCCCCTCCACTTGACCTAAATTTTCCCTTGCCAGGAGAGAAAGGACCAGCATGTCTTGTAAAGGTGAGAGAAGTGATGGGCTGTGCTCTCAGTGAGGCAGACAGAATCAGCCTTGCAATGGTTTGTAGGCACAGAAATTGTCTCAAGTCCACAATTTTGTTTCTAGAGATAATTATATTATTTTGCTTCATAAACACAGTGTTTCTCTTCTTGAGTGCTGCATTTGAATTGCTGGAATCCTTCAGTAGCATTTTTTTAAAGCTTATACCTTCTCACCACATGTAGTTTAAAAGAAAAGATTCTAGTATTAGATGCAGCTGGTATTGAGCCCTGGTATTTTTCTTTTAGGATATCTCCTCTAATTGAAAAACAGCTGTGAAAAACCAAGCTGTAAAACCAATAAACCACACATTTGTATATTGAATTTGAAATTGATTCACTGCTATGCTATATTACTGTGAAACTTTAACACAAAATTTCTCTGCTATATTGATTTCTCTCTTATTCAGCAAATCTTGATGAATCAGAGTAGAATACAATTGTTCACATTTGTGTGGCAAAGAATGCCAATAGAAAAAGCATGGAATCATCAAACTCCCTTTTCCAGTGTAAGCTTATTGACACTGAGGGCAAGGGGAAACCTCTTCACTCAGACTGTTCTCAGTCCACAGTTGAGAATCCTGAGTTTCTTTTGTCTGTATTTTTCTGCTGCCTGCAACTGACCCATCTGCCTCTACATTTATTATTTTTTTTCCTGTTTGGGGCAGGTCTATGAGAGCTGGGAGAGCTTCAAAGTCAATGATGTGCTGGAGGTGTTTGGTGTTCTGTCTGTGGACCCAGTGCTGAGCATAGTGAACAGTGAAGAGAGGTAAGGCTGCCCTGACATGCAGGTTTTTATTGCAATGAGCAGACATGGAAATGTGTAAGTGCATGATAATTATGCTTAAGAAGTGAATTTTGTTGCTTAAAAATAGCTTGATGAGGAAAGTGTTGCATCCAGCATCCTGGAAACTGAAGTCCAGTGTGCTCTGGTACATCCATATCCTTGGATACCCAGTGCATCTTTTTTTTAGGTTGTTGTGCAGTCTGTAAAGCAAAAAAATGCTTCAATAAATGTTTTTGTGTTTTTCATGTCAACTAAACTTTCAGTGAATAAGTGAATAATGAACAAAGCTTTCAAAGAAGCATTGAAATTATAAAATGTTCTTTTGAAGTAATTTCTAAGTCCACGGACGTTGTTACCAGAGATGTAAACGTTCTGAAGAATATAAAAAAAATGTTTGCATGTCTGCATATAGAGTGATTGTGATCAAGATGAGTAAAAAATGGGTTGATTTTTTTATTAATTAAGGTATCTTATCTTGTTAATCCACTGATAGAAACTTTCCATTTCACCTGCTGTTCTGCAATTCCTTGCCTGACAAAATACAAACTAATCCAAGACATGAGAAATCAATTTTCAAAATAAAACTCTTGACAAAAATCTAACATAAATACTGCTGATGTCTTGAACCATTGCACTCTGAAACATTTCTGTTGGTGAGTTTGTTTATCTGTCTGGCAAGTACAATACCCAGAGTGCAATATGAATCCTTTATAGTGCCAGCTTCTTAAAAATTAACTCAGCCTGGTCAGCTGCTTTTTGTTATCATCTGTGTGACAGCTAATCCCAGACTGACAGCTCAGTTGCTCTGTCACAGGTGCTTGTGGGTTTTTTCCTGTGTCATGCTGTAACATGAAAACAAAATGGTGGCATCTAGCAACATTTTGAATGCAAACAAAAGAAATCTCTTTTAATGGAAAGAATGGATGAACTGCTGAAGTGGCTTTGAAGCTATAAAGCCTGACAGCTTTTAAAACCAGTACAAGAAATTTGTGCTAAACTTTACTGTCATCTGATAGAGTCACTTTAGGGATTTTACTTTCGAAAAATAAAAAACCACCTGGAAGAAATTTTGTGAGGCATTTTCAGGGAGCACATAACTTGTGTATCTGAACTCTTAAATTAAGAGGTAATACCTCCACGTTCCAGCAGAGGTATTAGGATTTATTTATTTATTCACAGTTCTTTTACTCAGCCAGTGATAGAGCTGTGGTGTTTGTCTAGAGCTAGTGTGTGTCTAGAAGATCTTGTCAGGCTCCAGAACCTGGTGGGATATGAAAATCCCACATGTGCATACAGAGACAAATGTAATAAATGACCTTATTTTTTTAAAAGCTGCTGTCTAGACTTCATTCAGTACAGGCTGGACAGAACAGTGTGTAATATTTTACTTGAAGCTACAGCCTATTAAATGGTGCAACAAATAATAAATGTGGTTTTGTTTGTGGGGTTTGGTTTTATGTTTTTTTTTCTTGAGTTCTTTGGTTTTCTCTTCAGAAAAATATGACTTGATTATTTTCTGAAAATAACAGAATCCAGATATTTTGGGTCAAGCCTGCTGTGGTGTTAATATGTCATTATGCAGTTGTGATTCAGTATTTCTGGTGTTTACAAAGTTCCTAAAGAAGGTAGTTGAATGTGGGAGGAGCTGGGAGCGGATGCTGTTTGTTCCTCTGTTCTTGGCCTGGTTCCAGCTGCTGGGGGACAGAGGGAGAGCAATTCCCGTGGAATGTTTGTAAGTGCAGCTGCTCTGTGCCCTCTCCCCAGGGACGGCTCAAGCCTTGATCCCATGGAGTGCATGGACACCACCGAGGAGCAGAGAGTGCACAGCCCCCCGGCCTCATTAGTGCCCAGGATCCACGTGATTTTGGCACAGAAGTTGCAACACATTAACCCTTTGCTGCCTGCCTGCCTTAATGAAGAGGAGAGTAAAACCTGTGAGTGTCTGATCTCTGGGCACTTTCCAGGACATCTGAACTAATACTGCTTTGCTCAGAGGCAAATGCCTCAACAGCAGGGTTTGAATTTCAGTCTTGTTAAATGGAAAAACCAGGCAATGCTGCACAGGATGCAGATGTTTGTGTTTATGTGATGTTTACGTTTTTATTTGGCTGAAATAAATGTGATTTATGTAGAATTTGGTTTTGCATTCTACATGCCCAAGGATTTTACCAAGTGGTTCAGCCATAAGATTTGATTTGTTTTCAAACTGACTTAGGAATTGCTGGAAAATTAGATTTCCAATTTATTATGATACTGGAAATAAGAAACATACTGATAATATAGAGACTCGTAATACTGTTCACAAAACAAGGCAATTCTGCTTTCTGCCTTGACTGTTATTTTTTTCATTGAATTATTGCTTGCAGACCTGATATTTATAACTTTTTTCCTTGAGTGCCTTGTATTGCTTGTTCTGAGCAATATGTAAGAGGTTTTTTTCTGCCTTTAATATAAAGTGGAGCAGCTATGGATTTTAGAAATCTGGCTCTACACTTTATAGCCTGCTGCAAGTGCATTACACAATATCTAATTTAAAAAAAAAATCATTTCCAAGGAAGTGTTGAGTGATTCAGGTTATCCAAAGCCAGTTGGTAAAACCAATGAATGTTTGTTTATTTTTCCTAGACTGCTTTGGAATAAATATTTTTCTTCAAACTGTGACAGAAAGTCAAATTTATTTAGAGGGAAGAGGGTGAGAAATAAGAACATTTTCTGACATTTGTCTTCTGCTCTTTTTCCAGTTGTTTCTAATTTCATGTCTGAGCTGTCACCAGTGAGAGCAGAGTTGCTGGGGTTCCTCACCCATGCCCTCTTGGGAGACAGTTTGGCTGCTGAGTACCTGATACTGCATCTCATCTCTACAGTGTAAGTATTTATATGTGTGCTGAGAATGTGTGTATTTATCATTTGAAAGGCATCTCCTTCTTTGGGATTCTTCACCAGTCTGCAAATAAATGGCAGAAATAACTTATATAATACCTATTTCAGTAGTACTTTTTCCAGGTGGAGTTGTCCTGTCACAATACACACAAAGGCAGATTTCAGTGTCTGAAATAACAGCAAGTATTGGCAAAAGACCAGTTTTATGGCAGTGTATCTGTTCAGTGGTGCTTTGAGAGCTGACAAAATCACCATGACACTTTCAAACAGAGGTATGAAAACATCTTTCCACCTCTGGCTTCTTCTAATGAGTAGGACATGCCACTGACTTCCCAAAGACAGCATTTCCTGGCTGCAGGAATTATTGCTAAGGTACTGAAAAGTACATGCTAGGAATTTATTTAATTAAATGTAAACCTGTTAAATGGTTTAAGTTCAAGTGACCGATTTAGCACGTGATAGAAATTTATTCTTATGTTGATTTAAACTATCTCTGGGTGAAAGAGCAGCATCCTTTGACTCATTAAAATTTTCAGTGTGAAACTTCAGACATAGTTGTCAGGCACAAATTTAATGTTAGTCATTTGTCTTCAAAATCAAAATGAGTCGTTTTCATTCTTTTTAGTGGGACTGTGAATGTTCCAACACTTAGACTAGACTGTATTTTCTCTCTTAGCTGATATCACAGAAAAGTTGAGAGTTGTCAAGAATGGGGAGAAGATACACAGTGAGAAGAGGGAGAGGAAAGCTGAGGGCAGGTAAAGGAGATAGATGAACAAGTGTGATAAGGAGGGAAGTTGAGATTGGGCACTAGAAAGGAAAAGAATGAAGTGTGTTCACTGAGTAACAACAGAGTACAAGGAGAACAGAACGTCTGGAAGGCCATTGCAGGATGCCAAGCACTGTAAATTGCTGCTTTTGTGTGGTGCTGCACAGGCTTGAGGAGCAGCTTCAGCCTGGCTCGGCTCTGTGTGTTCTGAAATCTGCTGGCTGTCAGACACCACACAATGCTCAAGCTGAGTGACACCTGTATCCAGTGTTAGCCAGGTGTTTGCCTAACCTGTGCTGGTTTTGGTGCAGTTATGCCAGACGGGATGTGCTTCCTCTGGGAAAATTCACCGTCAACCTGAGCGGCTGTCCCCGGAGCAGCGCCTTCACAGAGCACCTGTACCACCTCATCCAGCAGCTGGTGCCAGCAGTAAGCATTGACCTGGGCAGGCTCTGGGGAAAAGGGTTCTCACTGCTTCCACCAGGTCAAGGCAGGCTGGTGAAATGCTCTCCTGCTCCCCATTCAGAGAGCAGATGTGAGCAGATGTATGATAGCAGAGATGAGATCTCTAACGACAGAGATATGGCTGGCCTGTGTGTGAAGCCTGTGTACCTCATCATCTAGGTTAAATATGCAATGAAATCCTCTCCTCAGAGGTATTGAACTGACAGGCAGATGCTGCATGCTTTATTTGGTCTTTCTGGCTTGATGTGTTTAGACATTTGGGTCATTTAATTATGGTGTCATTAGGGCTTACTCAAGTTTGTGGATACTGCTCTGCAGAAAAGCCACAGTAACTCAATTTGGGGTCACACTAACAGTATTGCTGCAATAAATCATTTATTACTGAGCTCATCCTAGATGTGAAGAACAACTGATAGGAATTCCTAACAGCAATATTTTCCTTTGGGAAATTTTTTAGTCTACAGCATTTAGATATTTGGGATAAAGTGTTGCAGAGACAGGTTTTGTTTCCCTGTGCATGTTCCCAGCCCAGCTGTAGGTGCAGGAAGCAGCATTCCCTGGGGAAGCTGGAGCACAGCACAGGTTTGATGGTCTGTTTGTCCTTGCAGTCCTACCACCTCCGGATGAGCATCGAGAGCATGAACCACTCGCGCTTCATCCCTCGCAAGGACTACACGGCCAATCGCCTGGTCAGTGGGCTGCTGCAGCTGGCCAGCAACACCTCCCTGGTCATAGATGAGACCCAGCTCGAGCAGGGACAGCTGGACACAGCAGGTACACAGCTCTTGGTGTCCAGAATCTCATCTGGGAGGTTAAAAGCTGCTATGTTTTAAGACAGTGGTGATAATCGTGTCCCGCTCATAAGAGGGGTCTGTTGCAAAACTGTTTGTGGTTGTTACATCCTATTTCATTGATTTGAAACAGCTTCCTGCCTGCAGCCTTCTCAGCCAACTTAAGAAATATTGGAAGAACTCTTTCTTACCAAAATAATTCTGATTCATTAGAGTGGCCTTTCAGTTTCCTGTGATAGTGCATGAAGTGGGCAAAGCATATGCTGATGCCTTATGCTCTATACTTTTATTGGTATTTCTGGAAACCATCCCTGAAAACACAGCTAAAAAGGTGCGAAGAAAAGATGGCTATTACTGTGTTAAAAATGTGGGGATTCTATCTTACAAGCTGATGTAGCACTGTGTAGCATGCTTTCAGCAGAGCTTTAGAAATTAATTATAACTGACATAAAAGAGCTGAGTTGCATTTACGAGCTTAGTACCTGGAGAATGCACAGTACAGGTGTCTTTGGTGAGTCCTGGGGCTGTCCTGTGCAGGGCCAGGAGCTGGAGCCCAATGATCCTTGTGGGTCCCTTCCAGCTGAGGAGATTCTATGAAACAACAACAGGAAATCACTGCAAGTAACTTAATTTTAAAAGAAAAATGCTGTCTTGAGAAAGCTGCTTTGTTTTTTTTTTAATTACTGCTTTTAAAAGTTGCTAATTGAAATTATTCAATTGCTTTTGAGTTTTTCAGTATTTTTTGTTACTCAGTTTTAGTAAAGCAACAAAATTTTGCTAAAGAAAATAGTAAAACTAGTAATAAGCTCTGCATTGTCTGTTTCCAAAAAAATAGTTAAAATATTATAAACTCCCATTTAGAGAGAACTCTTGCTGTGCTGGTTTATAGGTTTTCTAAAATGCTTGTCTGTAATGTCTAAAAATCCACAGCATTTAATGAAAAGATATTATTTTAGGTATTAAAAGTTGCAGATAAAAAAGACTTGTTAGTTTTATTTCATTTTTGCTGATGTGATATTGTTTCCTACTGAATTTAGAGTAAACAAGTAAAAATTTTTCATTTCTTACAGCAACATTGGGAACAAAATTTAATCCTAGAGCAGAGTGTCTTCAGATGCAGTAGTTGGTTTGGAACTCTTGGAAGCTACAGCTTAGAAATTTCAAATGGGAAAATGTCCCACAAGTCAACCCTAATATTAAATTTGCCTTATTGCTAACTTTGCTTTTATTTACAATATACTGAATTATTACTAATTATTTAAAGGCAAAACCATAACAGTAGTTTTGTTATTTGATGCAGTAACAGCTGAAGGGAAATTCCATTTGCCAGGTACATGTTGGTATTTTGAAGAGAGAATTCCAGGAGTCAACCAGCTAATTTGTCAATTTTGACATTTTATGTTTTAAACAATTTAATTCCAGGTAAGGCGAGTGAGTACTATTAAAAAATGGCAAAATTAAATTGGGAGTGTTTTTCTGCTTTTGAGGAGAGATTTTCTTTTGTTGTTTTTCTCTGTAAATAGATACCTGGCTTTGTAGGGTCAATGAAAACATGAGCTATAAATTCATGTACTAAGCCAGACAAAGTTTAGGCCTGAAATCAAGAATTCTTAGTTTTAATTCACATTAAGAAGTGGTTGTTTCTGGAAGACACCTCAGACACAAGAAGGAACAGGATGATTGTGGGAATCCTTCCTAAAGACATATGGCAAACAAAAATCAGGGCTGACATTTGTTTTGATCCAGTGCTCAGGGAATTTGTTCTTGCTCTTGCAGGTGTCCATAATGTGACAGCACTGGGTAACCTGATCACTTGGCAGAAGGTGGACTATGACTTCAATTACCACCGGATGGAATTCCCATGCAACATTAATGTTCTGATCACTTCCGAGGGCCGCTCGCTCCTGCCGGTATGGGAGGGGCTTCCAGTTCTGCTGGGAGCTGTCAGTGGGGCTGCTGCTCACAGCAAGCCCTGCCAGGGACAAGTGGGGACAGGAAATGTCTTGTGACCAGGGAGGGTGTGACACTGCCAATAGCTGCTGCCTTCTCCCTCGTGGCTGGAAACCTGTTCATGGGAAAACAGATGGAGCGTCCCTCCTCCTTTCTGAACAGGGATGGTGAAGGACCCAGGGATGGGTAGAGCTGCAGAGATGTGCCACTCAGAGCCTCCCTCTGGCTTGGTGGGTTCTGAGGGGATGGGCACAGATGTGGCACTACCCTGAGCTTGCAAACATCTGCTCTCTGACATTCCAGCTTTGTCTGCCGAGCTTTTGGTCTCCTGCTTGAATTCAAAATGTGAGCTGGGGAATGTTTCAAGAATTGTGTCTTACCTTAGTTCTGGGAAATAGTGACTTCTGCTGCTTTTGAGAGTAAGTTAGTCTTTGAATAGAAAACAGTGGGATGTGGAAAGAGATGAAATGTATTTTCTCTTTCAGTCAGATTGCCAAGTCCACTTACAGCCACAGATAATTCCCCCAAACATGGATGAGTACATGAGCAGCCTTCTCACTGCAGTGCTGCCCTCCGTGCTGAACAAATTCCGAATTTACCTGAGTTTATTGAGGCTGCTGGACTACAGCATATCTGAGGAGGTGACCAAGGTATGGACACTTCCCTCATATGTTTTCAACAGTGTATTTGGATAGAAAGCACCTTAGTAGACAGTTACTGTACTTTCCCTGTCTGTGATTCTCCTTCAAGTTTTACAAAACCCAAACAGCAAAAGTGCTTTCACATCCTGACTGTGCCTTCAAGGATTTGTATATACTGAATTTATTATAGATAAGAAACAGCACATGTAACCTGCTTTCTAACATTCATTTGGAAAATGGGTTCTTTTCAAATATGAAAAGTAGCCTGGTTTTGCTCAGTCTCACTTCTGGACAGCAAGGAGTTGAAACACTGAAATCCTAAAGGTTGTTACAGTGTTCAGCTCCTCAAAAGCTTGTCTCCTGGTGCAGATCTGTTCTGCTCCATAATTCCACGCTGTGTTGTTCCAGGCAGTAGAAGAAGACTTTGTGGAAATGCGCAAGAACAACCCCGAGAGTGTCACGGCTGATGACCTGCACAAAATGCTGCTGGTGGCCAGGTGGGTGTGGTGCTGCTCTCACCACTCAAGCTGCAGCTTGAGCCAGCACTAGGTCTGCAGCTGAACTGAGTTGTGCCAGACCAGCCAGATAGAATCTCCTCTGCCTCGTTCCTGTTAATTAAGCAAAGTATTCCCTCCCTATATCTTCCCATGCTTTCTAATTCCCGGGACACTGAAGGACAGCTGGGTTTGAGCTGTGCTGGGGTAGCAGCAGCTGGAGGAGCTGTTCCTGACTGGCTCTTTGTGCTCCCCCAGGTTCCTGTCGCTCAGCGCGGGGCAGACGACGCTGTCAAGGGAGAGGTGGCTGAGGGCGAAGCAGCTCGAGGCACTGCGGAAGGCCAGGCTGCAGCAGCAGAAATGTGTCAATGGCAATGAACTTTAACACCTGCTGGATGGCACCCTGAAATTTCTCTAATCCTAGGTGGTACCCATACTAAGATTGGAATATTGTTTATACCAGTTTTTGTAGATAATTTATACCAAAAAGTTATGGATATTTACCCTTGCAGTCTGAACACACTTAACTCTGTTCAGCCACCTAAACATATTTTATGGAATTTTTTTGGACCCTGTTTTGTAATTGAAAATTGGTAACATTGAGCAAATTGTTTGATATTAAACTTTAATACTGAGGTTGCGTAAACTTATTTTCTTTTGTAATAAGGAAATTTAAGCCAGAGCCCTTCATACATAGCAGTGGTAGGCTCTGTTCTGGAGTACATTTGTGCTGTAATTACTGCTTGGCTGAATTGTGAGGATCAGAGCTCTCAGCTGGACAGCAGCTGCAGCTGGAGGAGGTGCTGACTTCACTCTCTGTGCTGTTCTGTGAGCTGAGGCACATCACACTCAGAGCAGCAGCAGCATTATTGTGATGGTATCACAGTGTGGTACCAAGCAGTGATCTGATCTTACCCATGACCAGCTCAGGTATGAAATGTATTTGTCTTGTGCTTAGAGCAGACCATGACTTCTCAGATTTCTCCAATGAGCTTTATCCTGGTACAGCTTCTTAAAAAACCCCACATTGACTGGACAATGTGTGATATTCCTATGCTCATAAAAAACATATCTTTACTTTCTACCTTGGCAGTACTGCAGGGTGGTTAAATGGTTTGGATAATGTCATTGAAGCATTAAGAATGGTCTCTCCATCCCTGATTGTTGCTGTGCAGTTCGAGCTGGTCCTCGGAGGGGACTTGCAGAACTAATTTACCAAGGGTGGTTTAAAGAGTGAAATGCTGGGAGTAATCCAGGGAGGCTGGCAGTGTGGAAACAGCCTGCAGGAACCTGTGGTGGAACTACTTCCTCATTTTGCTTTAATTAGTCCTGTTCAGAACAAGATAAATGGCTCCTGCCAGGTTCATTAAGCTCAGACCCCCTTTACTTAGTGTTTTCTGCTGACTGAAATCACAGGGACAGGAACCTCCTTTTTTACGGCATTTTCCTGTTCTAAACATGAGGGGTTTTGCTGTACAGCCAAGCCAATCTGGATATTTTGTCTCTGCACAATAATAATGAGTACTTATTATGAGAAACATTTTTTGTGTATCCTAAACTTGAGCCAAGTTTGGTGCCATTTCAAATAACTTAGAGCTTATTCCTTTTTTTTTTTTTTTGAACTAAAAAGGAATATTCATGGTTTCATCTGACTTGTGCTGCATTATTGTGAAGTGAAGCAACTGAACAAAGGGGGAAGGGAATTAAGTCTCTTCAAGAGGCAGCTAGGCTGGAATGCAGGGCTGGGTTCTAAGATTGCCTTGGGGGATGGTTTTGTGTACATTGCCATCTCCAATATTTCATAGCCAGGGATGGAGCCAAGCTAGAAGGACATTGAGCTGGAGATGAACAAGGACAGGACAAGGGGTGTTGACTTCAAACTAAGAGAGGGTAGATTTAGATAAAAGAAATTCTTCCCTGTGAGTGTGGTGAGGCTGTGGCACAAGTTGCCCAGAAAAGCAGCACCATTCTAAGATGATAAAGAACTGAAGTCATGGCTGTGGCCCATGACTAGCAGGGGATCATGTCTGTAACTTTGAAAGAAACCCCCAGAGCCCTGCAGTCCCACATCCCTTAACATCACATACCAAACCCATCTTTTGATTTCACTTTTTTTATTAAAATATCTCATGTATATTGCTCACATTAAAATACGGCAGTAGTTTAAATATAGCCACAAGTGTAGACACTCAAAAAAAAAAAAACAAACCCCCATCACTTTAATAAAATAAATAAACCAAATTTGTTTATCAAAGTTTCAGGTGATAAATGATTTCAGACACAGTACAAGTCCTAAGACACAGAGCTACCCTAGCCCAGGACACGACATTGTGGGGACACCACGTGCAGCCTATCTACAGTACAGGGACAAGGACAGAGGCACTGGGTCTGTCAGGGTGGTTACAGTCACAAACCACAGCACAGGAAGGTCCTGCTTCACAGCAGCTTCTGGACAAGGTCCTAGACTAGACTGGCATGGCAAGGCATTCCTGGGAAGGAGTATTTAATAGATGTAATCCTTTGACAAACACAGAGAAAGGGATGTTTTATCCCTGCGAAGTGCAAAGCTGGAGTTGGTCACGAATTTGGTCTTGAGTAGATGCTGACAGCTATGCTCTAATGCAACCCTGATCTTACAAAGCAGTGCACTGGCCTTCTGCTTTAGATATCAATTGGGATTTTGCATCAATTTTAGCACTTAGAGGACCCTAGCACAGAGGGACACAGTGCCTGATGGGCAAGTATCTGTCTTGCTTTACAGAGACAAAAAATTAAAGCAAATTGACAGAGTTTGGAATTTGAAAAAAAAGTAATTGCTTTAACATGGCAAGACAATTCAAAGACATTTGCTTCATTTCCCCTCACCTCAAAACAAGTGAGGAAAAAAAACAATCTACAGAAGAAATTTGCACTGCAGGATTGTGGGTATTTCAAATTGGGTCTTTATGCTTTATCTATAACGAAAGTGTCCCAGGATGTCAGGAAAGAAAAGGATAGAAAAGAAATTTTATTTTCTGGTTAACATACTCAAATTCAACAAAAACACATTGGTTCCCATTGTAGAGGCACAATTCATAGAGAGCTGCATCTAGAACTTCAATGAAAACAAGTAAAAATACTAGTCCAAAAATAAATAAAAGGTAATTTACCGGTACTTTATTTTGCTGGTGTAGTGCAAGGTAAGTAAGGTCAGAGAAGTGCAGTATCATCTTTTGAGTATAAATACTTTCTACATAATTCAGAAGAGCTACAAAATTAGTCCCAAAAAAATAACTGTGCAACACATCTAAGATAGACAGCATGCTTATTGAATCCCAGTGTCTAAGCTACCTGTTTAAATATGGTTTATACAGGTTCTGTCTCACCTGCCTGAGGGAATTCTGAAGCTTGGTCAGAACCGAATTCATTTGCATCTCTCACTGCTTGTAAACAAGTTACCTGTTATCAATCCCAGTATCCAGTAGCAGTTCACGCCACAATAGTCCTGATGTCACTGGTATTTTATTAGAAGCCACAGCTAGAAGAACACTTCCCAAATGAGTGACTAAATCTGAATTATTCGTGTCTGGCATTGCGTAAACATTTCTCTCAGTTCTTTTTGTTTGATTTCATTTAAAGCTTCTGGTTCCGCAGGGCTTTTTTGGACCTTTGCCACAGCAAAATTAATCCCTTGAGTCAATCCTGCCTGGGTGATGTTGGCAACCTGGACCATGGAGCTGCGGATTTTAGCGAAGGGAGACACAGCCCTGCTGCTGCTGCCGTCAGCAGGGGAAGGAGTGGTGTGGAGTCCTGGCTCGTGGTTCCCAGACACTGATCCAGGGCTTCTGTGGGATTTACTGAAGTCAGGCCCACCGACAGCCAAGAGCTGAGGATTTGGCTCAGAAGACTGAACATCCAGCTTCGATGGCCTGGAGGGAATGTCTGCAACAGCTTCAGCCTTAGGTTCTGCCTTCCTGGCTGTGCTCCTGGTTTGGGTCAGCATGTGATGGGGCTCTTGAGAACCAGCCTCAGGCTCCACAATATCACAGCCCTTGCTCTGGGCATCCTGCACGAACCTCTGGCAGTACACATCCATGGGCTTAGTAAACTGCAGCTCTGCACTGTCAGCAGAAGGCATGGCAACGTCCTGGCACTCGGCTGGCACGGGGATGCTGATGCTCATGTCCGTGCTGCTGAGGGACTGCGAGCGGCTGCCGAGCCGTGGGGCCGAGGCAATGATGCCACAGCTGGGCAGCACATAGTCTGTGGGGCCAATGTTCTCCAGGGAACCCGCCAGCTGCGAGTCCTCATCCGATTTGGAATTGCTCAGGAAGTCATCCGAGTGGAACGAGTCATTGTCTGAGGCTTCTGTGTCAGACTCGCTGGGGGCTTTTGGATCTACCCCTGGATTCTCCAGAGTTTCAAGGCTGCTGTCTGACTTCCAAAGATTCACTTTCAAATTTGGCTTTAAAAAATTGACTTTCACTTCGGGTTTGGCAAAGCTGCCCAGCTTCCGAAGGTTGCTGATGTTCACATTGGACTTGGTTTGCTTCACCTTTTGATTGAGGGAGGAGAACTTGCTCAGTAAATAATTCTTGCCCTGGGCCAGGGACCCTCTGTTCTGAGACCGAATGCCAATGATGTCTTCATGAGGTTTGCTGCTCCTCCTAGAAGAGGAAAAAGATCTTTAATGTACAGTCAAAGCACCAAGTATTCACTGTCCTCCAGTCTATTTCCGTAACAGAGATGGACATTTTAGTTCCTAAGTTGCCCTTTCTTACATAAATAATAAATGTAATCCTTTTTTTACATTATAATATTGTACCCATATAAGCTAATCAAGCTCAAACCAACAAAAACAAAAGAGGGTTGAACAGTAGCCAAACAAGGGGAACAGGCAGTTTCTGCAGGCACTTTACTTTTTGATGAAAAAGTATTTGAATTCTCCATTTTTTAACCCTGACTTTGTGCATGCTGTACTCAGTAGCCAGATTTAGCATTCAGTCTGCAATGCCTGTAAAAAAGAACAAGTTTTTTTTGCTACACTTTCTGCTCAGCTGGGGGAAGCAGCTGAGTTGAGAGCAAAGGTGGGATACAGAAGGTTCACATCATTTAGGTACTCACCTCTCCAGCTTCTTCTCAATAATGGGCACATCCATTCCCATTGCTTGCTTTGTGATTCTCAGCATCTCTGCAATGCACTGAAGAGTGTCTGAAATCCAAGCAGCAGCCTGTCAGACCCTTAAAAACACCCTTAAAAGCCCATATTCCACAATTTACAAAGAAACGGGTCTGATTTGAACACAATTAATTTGTTTGGTTTTATTGCTTTTTTGTTTTCACCCCACAGAGCAGTTGTGCCATACAAGTTGCAATTCTGATTTAAAGTTTACAAAACAAACCTAAAGAATAAACTCTCCTTCAACCTTAAATACTCAGCATTGAGCAAATCACTACCACACTGCCTCAATTTGGGGAGGCAAGAGAAGCAACTTCATTTATTCTAATCCTTGTTGACAAAACTCAGTGCTCCAGGTATGAAGTGATATATTCTCCCTTGTTAGTGTTCATTTAATCTAGTTAAAAAACAAGCAAGAACATTCACTAAAGAAATCCAATTTTTACCTCTTTAGAGCTAATTTTAACTTAATTTTCTAAGTTTTTGGAGTAGTAAAGACCTGGACAGGGAAATTACTCTAGTTCTAGAAAGATGCTTTGCTTTAAAGCTGTATCTGAAACTTGTTTTTCTTTCTATTAAAACAGTAACATCTGAGTGGTTTTTTTTAAATTTTCCCACTTCACACAACTGGATTTTATTGGAGTGATTTCTGAAGGATATATTTTAAGAGCAATGGAACAAGTGTTTTTCAGAGCAACACTGATACACTGAATACACTTCCATGTCTAAAACTTTTACATAGGATACAAACCTTTTCCATCTTCTTCTGGGCTGCGAACCACAGCCCTGAGAGTGTGAAAATATCCACTCATCTCTTTGTATTTGTAATGCAGCCTCATGCAAGAGAACTTGGGCTTGCCAAAGAGAGTAGGCTCAGGCCCTGAGAGAGAAACCAGGAGAAATCTTTAGAAATCTTTGACCAAACACTGAAAGAGATACTGCAGAGCCTGCACCTGAGGGTATGTAAGTGCTGACAGTTTTTTCAGCCTAAAAGGCTTCATGTTTTCATTAGAGCAGGACTGATGCTTTAAATGAAAGGTTTTCACATTAGCTAAACAATCAATAACTTACAAAAAGCAATTAGACTCTCTGTATGTCTATTACAATCAGCCTGATTGTTTATTGCAGATCACCCTTTCAAATAGAAGGGAAAGAAAAGCTTTACACTTTTACATCTTGTGGGATTTTTAGGCAATGCTCCTGCAAGGATTAAAGAGAAAACTAATGTTTCTATCAAGAGGATATAATTGTAATTTCAAGATTTAGACCAAGTACTTCAACTCTTCAGTGCACTGCATAATCTATAGCATTAAATGAGGTGTGGATGTAGATGTTTCATTCTGTTCTGTACCTTAAGATACAAATCTCCACAATACACAAGTGAGGGAGACTTTTCCCCCCAATTCTTAGAAATTGCACAGGCACAGTGAAAGTTACAGTCAGGAGATGATGAAATCACTGTGTGTTGTGTAATGGAGGATTCAACTCCATCAGGAGGCCACAAACTCCCTTCTCTCCAACTGGATCACCTTTGTCATGGTTCAAAGACATCACATTTTTAATGCTTCCAGCAGAAAATGCTGGATTTAGCCTGCAGACATTATATTCTATAGCAAATAAGTTAAATCAGCATAACAAGGTGCTTTTGTAATAGCATGTTTGTTATCAGCCCTTGAGAAAAGTTTTACAAAGCTATGAAACAGATCTAAAGTACAATTCCGAGCCAGTTGCTGTGTTTGGATCAAAGGAAGAGAGCACTGAATGCACAAACCCATGACTCATTACAGAAGCTGGCAAAATTGTTACTGCCATTTGATAAATAATGAAATGTTTGGATGACTCCATGGTTCTTTTAGAAGTTTGAAAGAGGGAAAATTTTAGAAACCTTCCAGTGATCAAAGCTCCCATTTCCTGCAGCAGGAAGAGCCTGGCATCTGTTATCAGCCAGAAGGGCCATTTCTAGGTGGGGTCAAGGACTGCTGCTTCAATACATTTGTAGGATGCTTTGATAAGTGCTCAAGCCATTGTTAAGAGCATTAAAAAAAGAGACACAGAGTGACTGTTTTCTTACCTATTTCTATTTTTTCTAGAGCTTCAAGACTTAACCTTTGGTACTGATTCACTTTGTCGATTTCATCATCATAACTAGAAAAAAAGAAACAGAATTTAATGCTTCTTACTAATCTAAAGCAAAGCTACTAAAATAAACTACATATAGTAAGGGAAAGTGGTAACTTACTAGGCCACATAGTAGGCGGAATTTGAAAGCAAAAGCAGAACATCCACATCCCTATGAGTGGCATCGATGAGACTGAAAGGAAGAAAAATAAATACAGGGTAGAAGGTTTTATTTATTTATTTATTTGCAGAGCTGTAACCCATGCCCAGTGTGTTCTGGGGACACTCTTTTAAGAGCTGAACACGAGTTACAAGAAGTTTCAATCACACTTTGTGTTATCAAATGGATCCATGTAAGCAACTCTCTCTCAAACCTGAAGTTACCTAATAGCTCAAATACATCAGCAGAAGGTAAAAAAAAAAAAAAAATAGAAAGCCCAGAAGCTATTAAAAATGCTACCAGAGAAATGGAAAAATACCTCAGACTCAGTGAGGGTGATGAGTCTGTGCCCTGAATAGCTGTCATAACAACCTGCTCTGCTATTTTTAGATGCTGAAGTTTAACCTGCAGGAGATCTAACCCCTGTTTTTCTCTTGCAAGCTCCTGAACTCTGAACTTGATAAGGAGAGAAGTTCAGAGTTTAGGCCCATTACTTTCCATAAACAGAAATCCAGACTGTCCAACTGCATTTCCCAAGGATTCCATCTGATGAGTCAAGTTACACTTCCTCTATAAAGCAATAAGGAACAGCTCCTCAAGCACTCTCATTTATCCACCCTTAGTTCTACAAGTCCTCTTCATGGTACCTGCCACATTTTGGCAATATTAACCAAATGCTTCCATTTCCAGATAATGTCTCAAAGGTGATTCCAGCATGCACCATTTTTATGGCACTTTAGGACAAGCACATGTTTTAGAGGACTTTTCCCTTTACAATTACTAGTTTTCAAACCTTTCAAGCATTCTTGTCCTTCTATAGAACTGTCCACTTGCTTTCTGTTCACACATCAGCTATCAAAACCTTTTAGCATCAGTAGTAATTAACAGAGGTGTCAGAGTAGCAGCTGATCAATTTTAACTTTGTTCAACAAACCTTGGATCACAGTCAATGAGTGCCCAACCTCCATGGAATTTTTCATCATCTGGCAAGAGCAGTTTCATGTAGCTCTGCAGGAGCTGGCTGATCAGTTCCTGGTGGCTCCTCAGGTTCTCCTTGTGCAGGGCTTCGTGCTCCTTCTCTTTTGTAAATATGGAATACAGGTCCTCTGTCACAGGGATACCCTGCATCAAATCTAAATACAACCCAGAAAACATCAAGCAAGAAACAGTTAAAAGTGATACATGAGGAGTTTATAAATTCCTTACAAATGCTGCATTTTAATGATGCTCTTGGTAGTCTTTCTGAGGAGAATGTTGTCTGTAACTGAAAACTCAGAAGGTATAACCCTGCTTTCAGTGAAAAACAAGAGTTTCTCATGATTTTAAAGAGATAATTGTTACATAAATTTAACTTTGTTTTACAATAAAAGAAGAGATGCTATAAGACATTTAATGCTAAAATGAAGTTGGGGCAGTCTCCAATGAGTCACACTGCATGCAATCCCTCTGAACTGAATGTGGCTTACATTCCAAAGTGAGTGAGACTGTTCTTTATAGTGTCCAGCACAGACAAGTACCCACTCATGGTGCTTTTAAGCAACAGGAAAAAAAAATCAGTCAGAAAGGTGAAACTAATAAGATTTAATAATCTTCTCTAAATACCACCACTCAGCTTGGTTGAAATTGTGTTCTTACCTATGACTGCTTGCCTGTAGGCATCCCTGAAACGATTCAGGTAGTATCTGTTTGCAGAGTTCACTCCATCCTTCATCACCCCTGCCAGCTTCCTTTCACCAGTCCTTGTGAAGTCACCCTGTCACACACAACATGCAAATCATGCAAACATCAAACTCTGAAGCAGGCTCAGCTCAAAGGATTTGGCACTCTGAAGCTCAGAACTGATGGCAACTCAGGAACTATCTTCAAGTGATTATTTCATATAGAAGTTGAAAATAGTGATTTTTTTCAAAGAGCATCTTTTGGCATTGACTGTGCAGAAAATCCTCTGTTTTTGACAGACTTACAATTCCAGTATGAAATTCCAACAGAAAACAAATCTGGACATATAAGCCAGCTAACACTGAAGCAGGACTTTCCACACATCAATCATTGTGATGCTTCAATACCTCCAAAAGAAAAAAAATCCTTTTCTTTTTTGGCCTTTAATGTAGAAGGAACACTACTGGAACAATAGAGAAGACGGAAGCTTACTGAAAAATAGTTTTCATCTCACTGTTTTTGCTATCAAAACAAGACAAACATAACATACTGGGGGAAAGGAGCACATATCCTCACAAACTCAGAAACAAAAGAAAGTTTCTAGGCCACGGAAGGCTTAGAATTTGAATAAAAAGCTGTTTAGATAGTTACTCTTCGTTAGAGGATTCTATTTTCAGAGACACTCTGAACACTGACACAGAGCATTTCTAAAAGCCACATCAACTCCTATGAAGACTATTTCAAGTGTGGTTCACTTTCAAATTAAAAGAAATACCACAATTAAAATGAATTAATTTACTCCATGAACCTCAGCAGTGAGTGGAGCAATCTTCCAGCAGAAGGCCTGAAAATTTAAATCTATAAATTGAGGTCTGTACTTCAGATTTGAAGTTTAATATACTCAATGAGAACAAGCATGTCAGGTTGTTTTTTATATTTTTTTTAAATATTAGTGCAATCAACTAATCAAAGCCCAGTAGAGATATTTAAAGAGAGATTTAAGAGTTAAGCATTTCCACCATAATGACTTTTCTTATGCCAAATACAAATAATACTAAAATTTGTTCCACCAGTTACACACAGCAAATACCTCAAATTCCATGACTTTTCAAAGCAGCAGAAGTAGAGCAAGGAGTTTCATGTTTGATCTTGGTAGACAGAGTGCATTACAGCTAATTAAGAAGAGTCTTTAGAAAATATAGATAATTGATATCACCCTACTACCTACACAGCCTGATCTCCAGAACTTTAGAGTATTTTTTAAGTATTGTAACTGCTTAGAAGTGCTCTAACCATGATAAAATATAAATGGATGTAGTAATTAGTATCTCTCTCAGTGTCTCATCTCTGCTGTGTTTGTCCCCAGCCATGAAGAGAACAGAATGCAGGTGAAGTGCAGGGAGCCCTCAGCTCTTCTCCAACTCACGCAAGCACAACACAAAACATTCTTCCATTGCAAAGCCTCATCTCTCCAGAACAAAACCATACAGAATATTTGGTGAACTCTTAAACACCCCAAGGTTTTGTAGTGCCAAGACACAGCTGGGGGCAGGTGAGGCTCTCCCCTTTACCTTCAGGGCTGCTGTGCCCGCGTACTGCCGGCTGATGGCATCGCCGTTGTTGGCCCACATGATCTGGTAGATCCTGTTGCATTTCACTGGCAGAGGCTGCTCTGGTGGCATCACACCCAGTTTTTTGAGCTGGAATTTGACATATGTGTTAATTCACAGCCCAAAGTAAAAGTCACTCTCAGTATCAAAGCTGGGTGAAGTAAATGGAAACCTTGCCAAGAGTTTAATTGTTCGGTTTTGTATGATGGGGGAAGGAAGCCATTGTGTTGATTTGTCAGATTAAATTAATGAATTGGTGGTTTATTGCTACATATCGTATCACTGGAGGCAGCAGAAACATTAATTATGGATGTTAAGTCAATCACCAAAAAATTAGCTGAATGAAAACAAGTTACTGTAGAGTCTCAAGATACAGGGAATTTTTCAATAGAGAACCATCAAAAATCCAGACATCACAATTTTAAAATAAACAAGTTAATATGTCTTTTCTGTTGCAAAGGCATTCATGACCTCAAAGGTATGAAAACAAATAAAAATAACTTCTTATGTTGGTTTATTATTAGTGCTTGCACATTTTGGACAGTTACTGTTTGTCACTGATGCTAGAGTAAGATATCTCCTTCTTGGAACACCCAGTCCTTCAGTTTTCCCCAGATAAGCCTTGGGTACAATACCAACATCAGGCTTTGTACACACACTGAGTGGGTAGAGCAGCACATACATAACTGCAACGCAGTCACTAAATGACAGGGATAACTTGGAATAAATCTTAGAAAAACTTCAATTTACAATTGAAACCAAATGCTCAAGCACTCTTCACAAGTTAGATGAAAATTAACACAAAGCTGCTCATTAACTTTGAAAGCCCTGTCAAGATTCCAGATGAGAGAAAGCAGATCCAGTGGTTCCAGGGAAGAGAAGTGTGAGGTGCATGTAACCCCCAGTCCTTCACTCCAAGCCTCTGACCCTGCAATGCTCGGGGCATTTCTCGGGCATGGACTGATTCCCAGGCACTTCAGCTCCAGGATGAGAATGATACAGCACATCACAAGCTCACACTTCAGCCAGGATTAGTGAAGCCTCTTCACAACAATCTGTGAAACTCCTGTTTTGGAAAAAATTGCCTTGGAAGTCAAGAGTTACCCTGGATAGAAACCCTATTTTAAAATAATGACTGTGAGATTGCTGATCCCTCCCCTTGTCCTCAGCATGTCAGGAGCTCATAACAGCAGATCACAAGGAGGAACTGCCAGGTACAATGGCCATTTGCTTTACACCCTAATGAAGAACCCACTTCATCCTTTCTCCTTCAATTTCACCATAATCAGGTTTGCTCATTTTGGGCTGTGACTGGGGATTTGATGTTTCGGTTACAAGACATGAAGTCTGCATTAGGTCTGTAGCAGTACTGTGTCAGTGAAATCTTCACAAGGGAAGAGAGCCACCAATGAGCTTCTAAAAAACAACTGAGGGCCAGAGCAAAGAGGAAAACTAATGGAAAGGACTCTCAGCCTGCTTGGAAATCCCTTCTCTGTACAGAGAGAACTATTCCACAGAACAACAGTCACAGCCATCAGGGCTATTTACATCATGAATTAATTATTCCTCTACACACAGAAGGGACAACTAATCTCCCCACCTTCTGTATCACAGCATTTCACTTCAAAGCACCTAAAATAGCATCCAGCCTGTTAGATTTTAGTCCTTTAACATCATTTCAGTGAGGGACTTGGGGGGAAGGTATCTTGTTTCTAAACTCTGTATTTCTACATAACTTAAACTGAAATTACTAAATCCAAACAAGACAATCCTCTCCAATTATGGACAGTCAGTCCTTTCTGAAGGAGGACAGAAGGAGGCATCACTATTCTATAATGATTTCAAGTTCTGCATTTCTATATATTATTCCTCTCAGCTTTGTGACTCTTCAACTATTTTGCAAAGATTTTTTCGTAGAGGTCAGTTTATCATTTTCCAAACACAGAGATTTCTCTGTGAACAACAATTAAGATGTGAGGCACTCAGTACTTGACAGAGGCCCTCAGTTTTACGTGCCTGCTGCTCCATGACCACTCTGGCAATAGCAGCCTGCACAACGTTGGTCCGATCCAGGCAGTCCATGCAGTTCACCCGGAAAATTCCCTCCTGCTTACAGATCACTCCAGCTTGGTCAACCCTTTCAACAGAAAGATAACAAAGGCACACTGAGACACTTAAAATCCAGTGTAATTCATCAGCTTCTATGAAGAGTAGAACATTTTACACATGGAGCTCTATTTATGGTTGCACTCACACCCCAGCCACACCCCACACTGAATTAACTCCTCTTGTTCCAATTTATCCTCCTCTTTAATCTAGGCTGGATATCAGACATAAATCCTGCTGAGGCCACAAACCTGAGATGCTATCAGATGCTGAATTCAACTCATGCATATATAATACAAGCTTTCAAGAGCAAAGGCATTTAATTTCAAGAACAGAGAAGCCAATGATAATGACAGAAGTACAGAACCATATAGAGCAATTGATTGAGGCTGCAGCCACACTTGTTACCCAAATGTATGAATTTAAATCAGTTCAAACTGAAGGTCAAACATGTCTGCTTGCTGTCAACAGTAAGGCTGCCGTTCTAAGGTTTGTGATCAAATACAGAGTGTATCACATTGCATGTGAGTGACCCTAAAAGTGTGAAATGCAGTAAACCTCGGGCAGGAAACAGCACCTGAGAATTTCTGCTGTTACATGGGTAGAACACCAACGCTTCAGAAGACAAAAACTCTGATAAACAAGCTGGATACCAAAAGAGAAATATAAAACATATTGGTTTGGAGAAAATTAAGGCCTCTGAATATCTACTATTTGTTGGTGTTTTCCTCTACAAATGTTCCCTCCTACTCTAAAAACAGTTAAGTACCTACCAGCACCACTTCATGTCAAGAATAATATCATGAATGGCATCAGTCAGTGTTTGAACATTTTCAAACTTCATTCCTCGGCTGAAACACAATTTCACAAAAGTTAGTTTGAACTAGAGCAGTGACTTTACTTAACAACTTTATCTTATTTGTAATGCTAACAAAGATAGTGTTCTGGCTAAATGAGAGAGACAAGCATTCCCTTCTGCAATGAGCTTTAAACAGGAGCCAATATTCAGAACTATTTTGCAGTCCAGTTCAACGTCCAAATCCAAGGCAAGAGGTTAAAAGATCATTAAATTCCCAAGACTTTGCATTTTTTAATGCTGCTTCCATTGGGAAGAATAAGTGTGCAGCTATTCAGGCATGTGCAACATTCTGTTCTCATTTTAGTCTCAAGAGAAGTAACTACTGCAGATCTGGAACTGGGATGGTGAGTCCTGCTTTGCCAGTGACTGTACAGAGAAAAACCACCTACAGACACATCACCTCCTCCTCCCCTACCTCATCTGTTTTTTTTTCAGGATTGTTCACAATTCACTCCTGCTCATGGTGCAGAGACAGTCCTGGTCACTACAGCTGTTTGCAGGAGAAAAGTGAATGAAGGAAAATGAAAATGCCTCTAAACAAAAGATTAATTATCAAATCAATCCAGGGTGCCAACAGTCCTACAGAACTCTCAAAGGCCAATACTGTTCTGAGAGGGGCTTCCCTTCCCAGCACCCCCTCTGACAATATCTATAATGCCATACTCAGTCAGCCAGTAATGCTCTCCCAGGCCAGCTGCAATCCCTAGATTAAGTTTGGAAGTGAAGATTAAACCAGTTTAGACCCCACACAACTGCAGCTTGCTTGAGGGGAGCAGGAGAAATGTCACATGCCTGTGACAGATGAAATGTTTGGGCATGTGAGCACTGCTCTAAAGCATGGGAGCATCAGAGTGCAGTCATGAACACAGCAACTACTCCCACTGGATTAAGATAAAATCTGTGTATTTTAAATTGAAAAAACAGCACCAGGGTTATGAAAGAACTCATCATGCTTTTATAGAAACAAGCAAGAGAAACAGAAATAGAGAATTAAAAGCAAAATGCTACATAGCTTGAAAAAGCAGGTCAGCAACAGCTTTACATTCATGGCATGTTTAAAGAAACTCTTAAAATATGTGACAATTAAGTTTTGTCCAATAAGTAACTGCATATTTAACAGGTCAGGGACAACACCACAAACAGCAGTGCTTGGTTACACAAGCTTTAAGTTTTATAGTGCTTTAGTTTAAAAGAACAGTGTTTCATGCAGAAGTAGAAATAATAATGAGTTTTCTCCTCCTTTATACTCGCTTTTCATGCCAATAAAAAAGATGCCAAGTGAAATTTTTAAAGGTTTCTTACCAGTGCTCATGGAAGTCAAATGAAACATAAGTCAGATTTGCATTGTTGTAGAGAAGAACTTGTTTAAGGTAAGCATCTCCAATAATCTTCTCTCTGCCTGTCTGATCCACCAAGTTAATAATAACCTGTTCAAAAGTTTAATTAGTTAACATTCATTATCTGCTACACAACTTGCTTAGGTTTACACAATGCAGTAACATATAACTCAAGAGTTAAAGATTCCTAGCAATCTTGCTGAAGTTACAATCTTTGATGGATTGTACCCAAAACAAATAAGCTCCAATAGCTCCTTGCCTACACAAATTTAAATAGAGAGAAGCTCTGAATGCATAGGACAGTTACACAGAAATGCAGTTGACACATTTCCATGAATTATTCCTGGACTGGAATTTATTTATTTTATATTTTATTTCTTATTATTTACTGGTTACCTACAAGGATATTTGAAAAACCTAAAGTAAAATTCTATTTATGTACCAACCTTCCAATTTTCAACAAGCTTCTAAAAACCCACAACACATCACGAAGGAAAACAACCTAAAAACATTAAACTTCAGCCCCTGCATTTTCATGAGATTACTGTTCTGTCATGTAGCACTCACCTGCTTTTTGTAATTTTTCAACTGTTCTTCAAAGTGTGCACGAAAACAGGACACAGTTTCATTTTCACCTACAAGGCAGAGCAGTGTTAGACAGAAACAGCCTGTTCAGCAATA
Source organism: Toxostoma redivivum (assembly GCA_013397375.1). Classification (NCBI taxonomy): domain Eukaryota; kingdom Metazoa; phylum Chordata; class Aves; order Passeriformes; family Mimidae; genus Toxostoma; species Toxostoma redivivum. The sequence goes on from VXBI01001933.1 coordinate 468,215, forward strand.
ACTCATGTTTGATGTATTAAATCATGCCCAAATTTGTACTCTAAAAAACCAAGATATCTTAGCTCAAAGATAACACATTGTACAAAATTACTTTTAAAGGTCTTTTATTAATTTGCTCAGCTTCAGCATTGCTGTTATAGTCTAGTGTACAGCAAACACACTTTGAATTTTGCTGCATTTTGCTTTTTGTGCAGAGGAGATGGGACAAAAATTTAACTTTTAATAAGCCTGTTTCATCATTCTACATAAGCACTACATCCACATAAATATCTCTTCCAAAAGAAGAGTTCCAGGGGACCCGGATTTTTAGGTTTTCCACCCAAATACTTACTTTTGTCCAGCCGGGGCCGTGGGTTATATCTGTATCCAACTTGGCTCCAGAAAACAGGCACAGAGCCTCGTGTTTGGATGTAGGAAAGAGTGTGATTATGGACATGGATCAGTTGCTCTGTCTCAACATAATTTGCCACATTTCCATTTTTATCAACACCTCTCCGTTTATACCGCATTCCTAGGGGGAATGAGAATTGTCAAGTCATTAAAGTATTTAAACAAAAATATATGTTGCTGCTTTTAACAATGTTAACACAAGTCAACAGTTCTAGCCCAAATCCATGATCAGTGGCAGAAGCCACTCATATCCTAGTTTATCCCTCAAAAGTTATTTTCATGACAGGGATAAAGTTTATTTACTGATACACTATGAGCAGCAGAATATAAGCTGACAGGACAGGGCAGATTAAAGTCACAAATACCTCTGGTCTTAAGCATCTCTGGTCTTAAAACACACATTTCTTCCTGTTCTGTCACAAAGTTTTACTTTAGTGGTCAGTATTTTCCATGAACCCAAAGGCCACTTTAACTGACAGAGGCTCCACATCTCAGAGTGATCCCACAAGCAGCCCAAGAGGATTTGCATGTTCCACAAAACAGAAGGCTTCCCCTCCTTGTTTTAACTTGTGTAACTAATTCTGCTCATTAAGAAGAGATAAAGCTCCTCTGACTAGTTTTATGCCTACCCAGCTCTGAACTGCTCATTAAACAGAAATGTGTTTGCATATCCTTGACTCCAAGGAGAGTACATCATTATTCCAGAAAGGATGCAGGTGGTAGCAAAGGACAGGGAAAGAGTAAGAGAGATGGAAAAATATTCAAGGTCATGGAAATTCAGTTCCAAGTCCTGAAGTAGCACTGAACCAAACTTTTGAGCTGAACCTTGATACACAGAAGGAAAGAGGTTAAAGGTAGGGAAGAGAAAGGAATGTGAAATACCTGTAATAGGGACTTTCATAGAGAAATTGTCAGAGCAACATTAAATCCTTTAATCAGACAGGGAGAAAATTCTACACAGTTTATGCTCTGGACTAGAAATCAGCAGAGCAAAATTATATTAACAGTAAGAGGGAATCAATAAGAAATTTTCCTTGTAGAATTCAGTATCTGTATGAAAAAGGCAGACTGCAAACTAGGTGCTACTCTGAAACCCTCAAACATTTACTCCAAGGTGTTCTGACAAACCATTTTTCTTGGAACTGAATTAAATGCATCCAAGGGAGCTGTGGTACACAGGCACAGTCCTATAGCAAGGTAAGCTCAACAGGATTTTTCTGGGTTTTTTGACATGTTAAAAACCCAACTGTGTAAGAAAGGAGTTAGAGACACTGGAGAGTGTCTTTATAAAAATCAGATAGACCAAAAAGCCTGGAGTTGCACAGGATTTATTAAACTGCAAAGTGATTCAGCCTTTCTTTCTGAGATCCTAAGGGCAGAGAATAATTTGTTTGCCTTGCTACTCTAAGTCAAAGGTACAAGACCAAAGCATGGTCACATTTCACACCTTGCCCCTAATAAGCATCTCTGGAACACAGGCATGCACATACACATGGCTTGTCAAGCCTCTTCAGCTGCTGCCAAAGACCTTTGAAAATTTAACTCCCATCTAAGCCTACTGAAATGTATCAGCACAGTTATAAACAAGACCTTAATCAGGGGATCTCCACAAAAATGGAACTCTGCCTCAGGAATGTGACCTCCAAGGATGCATTCAGTGCTCACTCAGCTTCACCCCAAGTGAGAGCAGCTGTGTTGTAGGCACTGCAGCCTCTCCTCTGCCTCCTCCCAGCTGGGAAAGCTGCAGTGCAGACTGAGAGGGGCTGCCCATCTCCTGAGCAGCCCAGCACTGCAGTTGTACTCCTACATCCCTCTGCAGGGCTCAAAAACAACCCCAGTACCTTGAACTGTGTTTGCCTACCCGCTCTGTGCCGACTCCGGCGTGAGATGAGTGCCACCAGAAACGTTGGGTGAATGTCATCCACACAGGATGATTCCTGAGGAGGAGTTTCAGGACTGCTCTTATCATCATCAGAAGATTCATTATAGTTTACTACAAGTTCTTCAATTTGCACAAATCCTTGAATGATGGGGATAATCCAGAAGTCCACTTCAGCATTCTGAAGGTTACAAAAAAAAATTTATTTTCCTGTTGGTCCAACATTACCTACAATTATTTCTGCCATTTCTCATGTTTATAAAACAGTTGCTTCACATGCTTTTCAGACTTCAATGTTTACCATATCCTTATTTCTGTAAGAGATACCAGCATTTTTCCTCCATCAGGCACAGGAAAAAGAAAGAAAGCAACTTTTTGACCTAGTTTCTGCATTAAGGAAGTTTTAAAACCTCTATGTGGACACATACAGTAGCACATTTATAGGAAGGTAGATGTTAGCCTGTTTCCAGCAACACATAACAGTGGAAAGCTTCATATGGGCTAATTTAGTCCTCAAGACAACTGGTTCATGGCTCTGCACCCTAAAACATTGATTTCTTAAACAGAATTGAGATCTGAATTCCCCACTAGCTCAAGGTTATCCATTCATATCTTACAATATGAAAAAGACAACTCATTAAGCTCCTGCATTACATACAACTTTTCACAGAGGACACAGGTTTACCCTGCTGTGATTCCATAACCATTGTTTATGTGTATTTATCAATGAAAGAGGAGCAGGGCATAGGATAAGATGTCTGCTGTCATCCCTAAAGAAAATTAGACTTTGCCTAAACTGGCATACAGAAGTTAACAACTTAGTCCTTGATCTACAAGGTTAATTTAAAATGAAAGAAGGTCATATATTGAAGAAAGAGTGGTTGTTTGCTGCTTATTTATGTGCTCATTAGCCAGGGAGAAAAAAAACCCCAGATGTTCAGAACAACTTGTTCTACACTGTTTTTACACTGATCAGCCACTGTGCTCAAGGAGTCAAAACACTATCCTCCACTATGGAGGACCAAAATCTTATCTCAGTGAAACTTTGGAATTCAGAGGTTATTTTTTTTCTGGCTTCTCCTTATTATCAAGTTCAGCTCTGTTCAGGGATAATCCATTTCACATAAAAATACAACTCAAATTTACCTTCAGAAGTCAGCACATATACATCACACCACGTTATTCTACATTTCTTTCTTGTAACATTTTTTGATTCAGCTGAAGTTCACCCCTTAGCAATGATCACAGGCTGGCTGGGGGAAGAAGGCAGTGCCAGCTGCTCAGCTACAGATTGCACAGCCCTGATCCTGACCTGTCTGCCAAGCAGGTTTGTAATCAAATGCCTATAAGGCCTTAAGCAAACACTTCAACTAAAAAGAACTAAAGAATGGCTCTCATAATACACATTAGCAATAAGACTCACATCAAGGCTGATGAGATCTTCAATCATGTGCTTGTTCCAAAAGAATCTATCATCCACCTGTTTAGAAGACAAAAGGGCAGTTTTTGCAGTACTACAAGTTAGGTTTGGAATATCTGAGGGAAGGACACCAGTGTCCATCAGTTTATTCACTACACTGTACAGACAAGTCAGTGCTTTTAATAAAACACTTCAGCTCATGCTGCTGCAGAATTCTGCTTCCTTGCACCTGAGCTGGTTACAGGACAAGGTGTTCAGCTGCTGTGAAATGTTTTACATTTTACAAACCAGCCAGGTTTGGACCACAGCCATTACTGGGCAGCTCATCCCCCAGGTGGAAGAAACAAACACAAACACTCACTTTTCGCCACAGGGGTAGGTTGGTTTTCTCACAGGCACTCTGCCTCTGCACAGAATTTGTCAGGTCATAGCTCAGGCTATAGTAAAAGGAGTCTGAATCCATGAACATCTTGAACAACTCCTCCAATAATCTCTTCTCCAGTCTCTCTTTCTCTTTGCTTTCTCTAATCTGAAAGAAAAAAAATTACTCTGTCTCCCTCTGTGAGTAAAAAACACTCCAGTCATATTTTCCATTTCTAACCTTGGAGGACAAACACTTTCCCAGTGATGAGCAGGACCTTAAAATTCCCAGCATAGATAAACACAAGAGACAGCAGCCATAGAAACATAATTCTAATTTTAATAACTATTGTTTTGACTTCCTAATCCAAGCCATTATTGTGTTAAAAGCAGTTAGATGAGATTGTGTGTCCAATTCTATATTATAAGAAATACTTATGCAAAGCAATTTCTAGAAGGTTAGAACCTCCCTAGAAGCTAATCCTGGTAAAAAAGAAAAAAAAAAAAAACTCCATTAGCAATTCTGCCAAAATTATGTAATTACAAAATGAAAAAAAAAAAAAATCACAGAAGAGCAGCAGCTAAATAATCAAAAAAATTAAACTGGGCATCAAGACAGTATCTCCACATTCTGCATTCTTTTAATGCCTTTGTATTCCATTTGATTATTATTCAAAGGTTTTGATGGATGAACTTAACATTTTGGAACAAACAGAGGAAACAGTAGAAAACTTTACCTTCTTTTTATTTGGAGCAGACACATTAGATTTAATTTGAGTAAGAGTCTTCAGCAGGAATTTTGTGTCATCTGGGGACTGTGTTATCTTCTCTGGCTTGTTTATCCCGAAATGATGCTTTTTACAAAGCTAAAATAATGACATTGAATCAAAGCCAACATTTAAATACTCTTTAAAAAGTTCAAAGAAAACTGAAAGTCTACAAAAGCAAGATTTTGATGCCCACAAATCTAGGGGAGACACTGAAATAGAGGGGGAACATACAGGTTTCCATCTATAGCCTAACTCTCACTCCTCTATGAAAGGCATTTTCTCCTGTGATTGTGAGAATCTGCCTCAATTTGACATAACCTGAGCACCCAGACCCACCTCAACTTCCCATCCAAATTAAATTAGCACTACTCATTTTTATTTTTGTTCCTTTATCCATTTTCTTCTGGGTAAAAAAACCCGCAACATTTTAAGTAAGGATTTCCATTCAAGCCAAGTTATAAAATTAAGATTCCAAAATGGGATGAAAGCAAGAGAATCCATCAAAAAAACAAAGAAGCACAAAATACTCAGGATGTTTGCTTATACTAGGAAAAAGAGATAAGAGGCATTTGACTTTTATTTCACTGAAGCAAGAGGGGGACAGTCAGAGTTCCTTGAGGATGGCCATACCTCCAATTCCAGATCCTGAGGTTCTGTCTCAGAAAGTGGAATCACTGCAATCTTTGTTATTTTGCAAACCTCATGATCTCCTGGAAGTTTGCCAATCAATGCTTTCTGACGAATTAAAAGCAGCCACCATGGTAAATCTGTGAAAATAGAGACCAGTAGATGCTTTTATTTATGCTTTTATTCTTGTCAGGAATTTATTTTGATTACTGTGCCAGAAACCATTTGACTAGAAGAATCCAGTGAATGATGATTTGCTATTGTTGTGTTTTGTTATTATGCACTGAAATAAAACTAAGAAAATAAAAACTTTAAAATATTTATTCAGTCTCTAATCTAATAAGTAGATTAACTGTTTCACAGACTTGCATTAAAGTTACCCCTGCTTCACCTACAGCAATTAACAATCTCTAGGATGATGCACATTCCCACTAATGGCAGCACAATTTGAGAACAGCTGCAGCTCAGACAGCAAGTTATGAACTTCCCTTCGTGTTTTCTGTCATGTGTCAAACAGCAAAGCAGACAGACACAGGTAACACCTGATGTCAAGATTCATGAGTGAAGAAATCTGATGAGCAAACTGCACCATGAAGCAGTTTAAAGGCTCATGACATCATTCCTGAAGGGCACAAAGTAGTGGAGAAATTTGTGAGATAAAAATTAATGAAGATATCGGTGATTCCATGCACACATCCAGCCTACAGCACTTGCAGCTATAGCAGCCACACTTTAATGAGACAGGGAAACAGAGCAAACACTCCCACTGACTGCTGAAGAGTGCCTGGACCTTCCCACATTTCAATCCCTTGCCTAGAGCAGTTGTATGCTGGGCTTTTAGAGCCCAAAAGCAAAAGTTCTGTTAAGGGAAATGAAAAAGGCAGAGAAAGTCCTAGAGACAAACATACACACTCAGTACTTCTCCCAGCTGAGAAGCAGCCAACTGAGTTCAGCTGAAAAGGTGATATAAAGACATAAAAAGCCTGCTGTGATAGACTTAAATACGCTCCCACACTTGTGATGGCAGAATGTGTCATGTCATCATGCCTCTGAATATGATATACAGCCTTTGAAAAGCCCATTTAGCAGCTCTAGAGCAAATACAAACTCAGTTCTCCTTGCTCAGTAAATTCTAAACAGTATTTTATCCTCTGAATGCTTAAGAAAAACACAGAAAAACCCAGCAATCTCTTTCATCTAAAGAACAGGAACAGTCATGGCCAGACAACTGTGTGCTGTGACACTCCACTTCTCCCTTTGATTCTGCATTACTGCCTTTAAGAAAGAGATATGTTTATGTTAGGTATTAAGAAGCCTTTAAAAATTTTAGATCCTCTTAACTACAGATTAGCTGTGAGAGTTAGAGGGTGCCTCCCAAAAAGGGCAGAGAGGAAGGGGAATGAAGACATGCACGACTTCTTGAATATACATGGTCCTGTAAAGGGAGTCCTGTGCTGCTCCTGAGCACTGCAGCAGAATCCTCATCTCTGCAGGATCAGAGACCACTCAGGTCAGGAGGGATCTCAGGGTATCACCCTGATCCAGCAGAGTCAGCCCTGAGGCTGGAGCAGGTCACTCCAAGCACAGTCTCCCAAAACTCTCCAAGGATACCAAATCAGGAGAGCAGAGGGACAGCAAATGCCATCAGACAGTGATCCTCACTGACCAGCGGGTGCTGGAGCTGCAGGTGGAGGGAACATGCCCTGGAGAACACCTGCCCTTTGGGATGGGATGCCCCCAGCATCCCATCTAGCAGCCAAGTGGAAGAGGAAGCTGAGAAAAACAACGGATTTTATGCAACAGCAAGAAGACCAATGAACAGGTTAAAAAAAATCTTTTTGCAAAGGAGAAATTGAAATGCTGCCAAACCCACCAGCAGCACATAAAGATGCCTATCAGTTCATCTGAAAAGGTCTGCCCTTTCTATCTTGATATCTAGAAGGCAGTCTCTGAAAAGCAAGAGCAATTAAAGCTTTTACAACAGGGCATCCAGGCAGATATTCCTGCTGGGAAGTCCTATAATCTCATCTATTCCCACCTGAAGAAGGTTGGCCACACAAAACAGACACTCTTCTAAAAAAGGCAACCATCTAGAGCTCCAGTGAATTCAGTAGGGTTCTACTGGAGATTAGTATCAGGTAAAGGCATTTCTGAGCAGATATGCCATAGTGAAAAATTGGAAAAGGAAAAATCTCTGCTCAGTCTTCCCCCTACCTATATTAACAAACCCTGGTAGCTGTAAACAAGAACTTAAGAGCTTAATACAGACAAGTGAGTTGAGTACCCTTTTGTCATTTTTTAAAAGGCACTGAAATGTCATCTTGGTGTACATTGCAAAACTCTTTGTATTATAGCCAGAGCCACAGAACATTGAAAGAAAACAGGAATTTCCCAGCAGATCAAAAGTAAATAGTCAGGAAGTAATTATGCAGATAAAGTATGCCCCGAAGTAAAAGCTTCAACAATAGCCATAAAAGCAGTATATTATAATAGCCAGCAATATCTAAATAACTGAATCCCTAAATATAGAGAATGTGTTCTGCACAGAATGAAAAAAGCAATTGCACAGATTAGTTATTGCCTGCTCAATGTGTGAGGTATAGTGTGCAATGCAGAACAGGACAGCTGTGTGCCACTCCAGAAAAGTGCACCCTTCAAGCCATCACTGAGAACATAACATCCATTTTTAGTGTTTTATGAACTATGGCACAGCAGATGGCAACAACTAGTTCGAAGTATTGCATCCAAAGGAAGCCATTACCTCTCCTTCCTCACTAAAATGGAAATTTACTCCACTGTTGTTTCAACACTGCCAGCACAACACTGCTGTTTTTCTCTAACACTTCCCCAACAATCTAGCATTTACTTTCCCCCAAAATGCTTTTGCAGTAACTTTTCATAAACTGTACATGAGTTTGCTACAAATGCTGCTTTCTGCAAGTATTTTGATTTTAGCCAAGAAATTCTACGCTACCAATTTCATACTTCTAATTACCTGAACAATTTAAAAATTGGCTGCATGCAAAAAGAATGCTTTGGGCTGTTGACTGTATGAAATTCAGTTATATCTCAATGAAGAGATTTCAAATGCTGAACAGTCTGTAGTTTCTATCAAGATTCAGAGGCATGCTAACAAAAAAAAGCTGGGGATGAGGAAGGAAAAACTCCATTTCCCTGCTGTTTACAGAGTCTGTGGACTCCTGCCAGCAGCATTTAACCTGGGTTAAATTAAATTAAACCCGGGTTAAATTAACCAGCACTGGAAGAACACTCCAAATTAATACAAATACAGGAGTGTGCTTTAACTAAGAAACAGAAGGACCTGTGGCAGAAATGAATGTGTTAAGTGGCAGCTGCTGGAACTGGTTAAGAAATCCAGCTTTGGTTATAGTCACATATACTGGATAACAAAATTAAATTCTATAAAGGAGATACTATATGCAAGAGATGTGTTTGCCTCTATATGGGAAGATTATGCAAAGACAATTTTAATTGTGCAAGAATTTCATTACCAAGAAAATGTGCAATGATCTGTCACAGTAACATCTCCACAATACTTTCTAAAACCCTTTTCCTTTTATTCCCATTGTTACTCTGCATTTTCTTACAAGTTATTTTGGGATGAGCCAGAAAATGGTAAGCAATTATATTCTTACATTCTGATATTTGACAAACATTTTATTGTTTGGGTTTGAGTTCCCAACACGCACACAAAAATAAAGTATCTGAATGTTTAAGAAAATTCACTTTGAAGAAGAAAATATTGCTTTAGATATATTTGAATCTCAAATGTGAGTGTATGGTTATGTTCAGAGGTACAACTGACCCACTCATGTCAGAAATTCTTTGAATAATTAAAAAATTAACCACGTAGTATTGGCTGGCTGGTTTCTATGAGACGGCTTCCCTGTCACAGCAGCTTTCCTACAAATTCTCCTGTATGAGGCAAGCAATAAAACCAGCAAGATTAAAAGTAAATTAAAACCCATGCCTAGTTACAGCCCATTGGCTAGGGTATTCCAATCCTAAATTACAGACAGCCCATGACTGATTACAGGGACGTTTCAAGGTCATCTTGGACAATTCCAGCATTCTTGCAATAAGTAAATCTTTCAAGAACATATGAGGATCTATGTCCAAGTGCATACAGGCTTTGTGACAGCTCTAAAGCACACTGGTAAGAACCCTAACACTTAGAAAGGCATTTGAAGTTTTCAGCACTTGTGTGTGCCAAGGATTTTTAAAACCTCTTTCCAACAATAGCTGGTAACAAGGCTCTGAGCAGGACAAGCCCAAATTCACCAAATGAGCTTCAAATTAAGTTTTCTGATCCTGATAAGCCAGGGGCAGGGGAAAAGAAATCAGAGCAGCAATTCCTCCTGTTGCAGGTCAGGCATTTCACCCAGCTCCTGCAGCACAGTTCTCCTACTGAGCCTGGACAGAAAGGTCCAGCAATGTTAAATATTTATACAACTTCTGCTGATAAAGTTTCCAGGGGACAAAGATTGATACAAGAATAAATAATGAGGACAGGTTACTATTACAGACTGCTCAATGATTCAGCCCCAGGATAACATCAATCTACACTTGAATATGATCAAATAGGAGTTCATTGAAAACAGCAGCTTTGAGGAGACCTATGTAAGACACCTCAGTCTTACTCTCCTTGTGACTGCAGCCTGATGGACGACATTCATCTGGAAATGGCAGCAAATTCAAGGAGTTCTCAAAAGAAAAGCAAGGATAACTAGCTGGAGGCTATCTTTCTTCAGACATTTTAATAGCAGAAAACAAAACACCATTTATAGGACAGCTGCATCACTAAATACCAGAATATCTACAACAAAAAGAAAGTATGAACAGTTTGTGATGGTGCCATCTGAACAAGGCAGAGACAAAAGGAAACACTTCCACTGACCTAGCAGCAACTGAGTGGAATGCCTGGAAGAGCTTAATTGATTCAGTAGCTCTATAGAACACATGGAAAGAAAAGATATCAGGCTTATTACCTGATAATCTTAATTTACCTGACAACAGCAAGCTGACACCTGTTGAAGTGTCACACTCCGGGGAAAGTTTCAACTCGGATTTCATAAGCAAAGGAAGCAGCTCACAATAAACACACATGCAAAGATCTTCAGTTGCCACAACATACTAAAAAACCTTCCAGAAAGCATTTGTAGTCTCCCTTTTCAAAGGCTTTTATAACCAGACTCCCTAGAGAGAAAGGGGGGAAGGCTTTTGTATACCCAAGGGCCTGGTTTAAAAACAAAACACCACACCCCACACAAACACAAAAAACATGTGTCAAAAGCAATCACTGAGCATTTTCCCACAGCAGAAAAAGGTCAATACTGGAGTTTAGCCATCATTCATCATGGACAGCACATGCTGACCAGCACAGACAACCTGGATGAAGAAGAGAGAAAATGAGATGGCAGTCTGAACCACTTCCTATCACCAGATCTGAAAAAGGGTGGCTGAAGAAATCTGGAGAATGAACACAGACAAAAATAACAGGTGATTTCAAAGAAGATGAAGTGATACAGCTAGGAGGAGGACATGATCATGAACTTGATGGAGAGGTGAACTATTACACCCAGAAACAGGACCAGGGGTCACACTACCTATAGAGCCACAATAATTCCTAGGACTTATCTGCCCTACACTCATGCCAGGGTGGCCCAGTCCCTGTTCTCCATCCCATTATTGCCACCCTGAGCAATCTGTTTCTATTCAAGGGACCACAAACATCTGATCCATTTCAGCACTTAATCCATCCTGCCCTCCTGGAACACTCTTGAAACTTTACCTGTATTGATCATATTGCCAGGCACTACTTTAAATGCAGGGTGTAGGTACTCACAAAAAGAATGGGACTCAGCAAGGGTTTATGGCAACTTTTCCTACCTGCCAGTAAATAGAGCTCTATTGGCAGAGGTATCTTCCTGGACAAAGCTGGTATACATCAAAGTAAATACTTATTATGGCTACAGGAATTTGCAGCTGATAAAGCAAAAGGAGTACTGAGTTTATTTTACAGGAAAACATTACTACTATCAGTTAGAGACAAGCTTATCATTAAAATAACAATGAATTCTACACCTGCTTGAATTTTATAGCTCTGTCATTTAACTGCAAACAAGTTTAAGTGTTCCTTTTGTTTTCAAATATTCCTTTACCAAGGAAGCAATTATTCTTCAGGTTTTCATATTTCAATTGAGAATTCAGGTCTTATACTTTTGTGAAAGAATTCTTTATTAGTTTTTGTACTGTACCATAGGAGAACAACAAGAATCTCCTTGAAAGGATTATTCCAAAAGGTTTAAGAATTTTATAACTCTCACACAGAGATTTGAAATACAAGTTTCTACTAATTGTGAATGCAGTTCTCTATTTTTACAAGACAGTGCCAAATCACAAGACATGCACTGGAGAGCAGGGTGAATTTGCATGTGCAGCTATAATATAATCACCTTGACAAGTCCATTTGGGGAGTGCTCCTCCACAGCAAAGAATACTACATTGTTCCATTGGAGCTGTGCAGTATTATTTGTAATACCACAGACCTTCAGCAGGAAACAAATGAAAAAACCCATCAGAAGAGAACAAAGCACATACCTGTATGAAGCTGGACTTTACCAATGACTCCCTCTACCAGGCCCAGACAAATGGGATTCCAAGCCAAAAGGAGATCAGTGGCTGCAAAAAAAGAACAAAGTTCCTGGTTTTAAACAGTAAACTGAACAGGACAATTAATCCAGTGATAGTTACCCTCTCCACTTTCCCCACCTTGGAGGGTAGAAAATGTACACTAATTCCAGCAATAATAAGATGATGCATTTCTCCGTTTTTACTTGCTACCAAGTAGCTACGAAAAAAATACTAAATTTCCAACATAAAACCCTACCACAGATATTTTTCAGATTTTTGAGGGGGGGGGAAGTAGCTTTAGGCAGCAGTAATTGAATTTAATGGAGGCTGGCTTAATTTTTCTCATATCCATTAGAATTTTTAACAAGCAAAATTTTACATGGCTATAGTGAAACTGAATACAAATCACCGAGTTCACAACTCGGCTTCAAAACCCAGCAGATGTTGACTTTCACCCCCACCTCCCTTCCATTTGTATCCAATTACAATTACTTTCACATCCTCTTTCTATAAACATGCACACACAGACACTTCCTCTTTTGTTCAAACACTCTCCACAAGTACATGGAGTATCACAGCACACAAGGTTTAGGTTTCTAGTTCTCCTACTCTTAACAAATTCCAGTGAACCACATACAAAGTAGAAGAGAAAGCCGGAAGAAAATTAGTTTCTGTGGTGCAGTACCTGTTCAAGGATTCAAGAGTCAGGGGAAGAATGAAATTCCCAATTCAAATCTTGAAAGTGAAAACAAATACTTAAAAGCAAATATCTGTGTAGGAGAGAAAAATCTCAAAGGATTTTTCTATACTGTGAAGGACAAGCTTGTTATTATTTACCAAAACACACTTGTTCCAAGGTAAAAGAGTTTTTCCAGTTCTAGCACACAGACAAATTGAATATCTTGGCTATTGGTGTAAGTAGATAAGCATTTGAAAGAACAAACTCACAAAAGAGTACAAATCATCTACACAAACACTTTATCTACAATATCTTCATTTCTTCTTGTAAATCTGAGATCTGCAGGTGACAGCTGATAGTATGATTTTTTTTATATACACTCGTTTTAAAACACTGAGTCCTTGAAACATTTGTAATTGAGGCCTTGATATTCTACAAACACACATTGTTTTCCCAGCTTCCAGCATAACATTTAATAATACTAGATTCAGCTGATTTCCTCATTAAATACAAGCATTTCCATGAACTACAATAGAAACAGTTGCAGTCAGGGTAGATCTGGAATGAACTCATTAAATGGGATGGATCACATGTGCCTGGACACAGACAAGCAAGAACTAAAAGCCCACAGTAGCAGAATTTAAAGTAATGTTTGCAGCAGCATGCAGGGCTGCAATTAATGTGTGTAACCATGCTGGACCAAATTCCTGTTTCTTCCTTCCTCTGGACAGTGACTTGAGCTGCACAGAACCTTGTGTGAATCATGCCAGAAGAAAATGAACTTCTTAAGGAGACTAACACAGGTGAGCATCAGGAAATCAGTGATGGTGGGCATGACAGATGGAGCTGTTTGATGTGCCCTCAATCCCTGCTGAAGTACCTGAGCACATCTTGTATCCTCCTAGCAGATCTGTGCTCACACAAAACAAGTTCTAGAACAGCCTGAGCTCAGTTTCACTCCAAATAACACACAGGGGTATCTCTGTGCTGAGTGGGAAATCTCAAAGAGGGATGCAGGCAGTCTTCCTCACTCCCAAACCTTCCACCTTCTTTCCCAGGTCACCCACACAATCCCAGTTTTGTCTAAACCCTGGGACTCTTCTAGAGCTGCATTGTCTCACACTTCATCTACTTAATGCTATCTCTGTGATGATCTTTAAATTCATATTTCCACCATGATAGCTAAAAGCCAGCCAGAGATATCAAGCAGCAAACAAAGCCAGCACAGGAATTTAAAGAACCAAATCAGTGAAGATTTACCACGGCTACCATAAGCCTAGTAATACAGAAGACATTCTATGTCTTTCTAAAACTCTGATTTCCTGCTGTGACCAGGTATTTGCAAGAAAACATCACTTGCTATCTAGAGCTTTCCTTTAGGAGTTTACAAGAGATTAAAACATGAAGAAACAAGATTTTGTCTTAATTAGAGGAATAAGAAAACAACATTTTAGACCTGCCTCTAAAAGGACAGAAGAAAACTGGTGTTAGGGACTGCACAGACAAGTGGATCTTACACTTATGTTCTATTACTCTGACAGAGGCAACACCAGACAATCCAGGAATTCTCCAATCCAGGAATCTCCTATAGGAATCCAACTACCCCAGAAGCAGAGACACAATGAGAAATGGCTGTAAACTTTAAGTACAGACAAGCTTTGGAAAAGAAGAGAATTCATTTGGAAAAAAATGCATATTCCACTTTCAGAGTTTAAAGGCAGCAAATCTGGATCCACCAGCTGGGCAGCACTGGCTCTTAGATAAGTGTGATTATCAAGCTACTAATGGTAAAGGCTGAAGAAAATTTTCCATGGGGAAGACACGGCATAGGGAAGAAAAAGACATATTTAGCAATAAATAAGGGAATTACCATGCTTTTTTCAGTGTCCAAGAAAATCTAGATGCAAAGAAGCCTTACAGGAGAAATGCTTGTAGGCTATGAAAAAAGACCAATTGTGGAATCACACTGACTTCCTTTCAGTGACAGCATCATAAAACTTGTTTTTCTTACACTATTTCTAGAGAACTTTCTATAGGAAACTACGTGTGACAGCACAGAAGCAAGCCAGGTTTTTTAACTAAATAAAACTTCTGCTCTAACCTGATTAGAACTTTGTTACTGGTTAGAATTCAGTTTCCTGTGTGACAACTATATCTCAGCTCAGAGCCAACACCCAACTATGCTGATTAAATATCACTACAGTAAATGCCAATATGAACCTCTTGCTCCTGATGAGTGCACTCTGGAAATAAGAGATGGATGAACCAAACAAAATAAAGGTTTAAATATAATTTTCCCCATCTATCCCCAAAAATGGGCTTTCATGCTGAGGGCACTCCTGTTTACTCTGTATAGGAAGAAGCTATCTCCAACTTTTGTCTAACACTAAAATTGATCAAGACTGTCCCTTGCAGCCATTTGGTAAAACTGGCAGCAGCAATCTCCAGTCACTATCTTGCATCTTTGAAAATTATAACCACTCTATATTTAAAATCATTACATAAGCAAAGATTCAGAGATCCAGGAATGTTAACTGCAAGCCTGCAGGAGATAAGTATTTAACTGAAATATATTTTACAGAATTAAAGAGGCAGCCTAAGATGGTAGACAATGATACATGCTACAGAAGGTATCCACATCCTTTTAAAGTCATAAAAAGAAAATAACCATACAAAAAAACCCTGAAAATACTCAGTTAAAAGTTTTCAGATAGCATACATGAGACCTGGCCACATTTCTGACTACTGAATGCTGAAAGAACTCATGACAAGCTTGATTCTTTTTTCTTTTTTAAAGAAATGGCTATCAATAAGAATCAACCACCACAAGGCTCTATCAAAGGAAACTCTGAACTTTCCTTACACACAAAACAGACAATGTCTTGAAGTAAAATGTGAAACACAATTTATCAGTAGTTACTTTTGTTTCCCCACACAAATTTATCTTCCTATAAATGTCACACTAGTCCTCTTTTGAACCTCACAGGGCCAGGAATAAAGACTTATCAACTATAAACTGCAACACAATGATGTTAAAACAGACTTCTTACAGTGTTGTGTTGAAGATAAAAGAGCAGTGTCAAAACAGCCACTGCAGAAAGTCAGAAGCTGTGTCCAGAAAGAATCAGTGTGAGCAGTGAGATGAGTCCCATGGGAGATCTTCCCTGACTTGAGGCATTCTCTGCTGTCCTCAATGTGTTTAAATTTGAGATAACTGCCAGTGTTTGACAGGCCTTAACACTCTGATGTACACACTTGCTCACCGAGCTTCCATCCTGAAGTACAAAATCGCTTCATTCCTTCCCTTAGCCTACTAAATAAATTCAAGCCACTGAAACAAACGTTGGGGCTTTTTGCTGATTCCTGTCAGAGATTAATGACCACTGCAATGCATTTACCATTCACAGTGATTGTATCAGCATTCAGTTGCAGCACAACTTCTGTCATAAATTCAGAACAAAACCAGCTTTGATGTGATTGACTTCCACCCTCAGAGCTCACCAGCAGCGATGCAGAGCTGTGCAACACCAGATAAAGTCCCTTCAAGTCTTTGTGTTTACACAAACATAACCCTGATAAAGGTGATACAAAAGCAACTTGGAAGAGCATCAAAACCCAAAACTGCTTTCTGGCTCTTTCTGCATCTACCACCAGCTGAGTTGATCCAAGGTCAGGCACAGACTGATAAGAAAACAAACCTCTGCTTTGGGATAAACCACTTGCTCAACACAGAATAGCTGGAGGCAAATCTGGAAAGTCTAGGGAGGCAGGCTGGCAGCTTCCTCTGGAGAAGGCAGGAAGAAAAAAAGATTTCATTTTTTCTCATTTGAATACAGCCCATAATACTGCCTGGTTCAATCCATTGAGTACCTGTAATTATTTCTCTTCCAATCTTGCTGTAGTTCAGAGGACACAAGACACACCTCTTCTCTCCCTTGTATTTGGGAATGAACCTCAGCTGGAAAGTGTTTCCTGACAGTGTACTCAGTAAAAAATATGCACATATCACTGAATTTCCTTCAGGTTATGCCTAAGTGTGGACATTAATGTGACAATTCTCAAAAAGTCATCCTGGATTCTGACAGAGCACTAATTCTCCATCATTTTCACCATTCTACACAAGCCAGAGATATTTATATAGAAAAAATAAAAGCAGAATGACTATGTATAGCCAAAATAAATCACGCAGCTCTGCTAATGTAAATTTTAACACCAGAAGTGTTAAATTTCAGGAAGAAGCTTCAATACCATTTTAAAATAGATTTCAGGGAGGTTGTTTTTTTTTTAATTGTGTCTGCTTTAGATCAAAAACTACTGCAAGACTTTATTATTAGAATTATTTGACCTTTATGACCTCCTGTGGCTTTCCAAAAGAAAGTCTGCTTCCAAGTTCCAGTTCATCTTTGAATAGTGTTCTGGAATTTTAGCCAGGATTAAGAGATTACAAATTAACTGGGAAGAGTTAAGAATATAAAGTGGAACTTCTTTCTCTTGGATGAAATAAAGTACTACTTATGCAAATAAAACTTAACCTAATTGAGTTTTCCTTTCAACACAGATTTCTAAAACTGTATTTAAGCTACTTGCAGAAAGATGGAGCATTAAGACATTCAGTATTACAAGCTCATAATTGTTGAGAAGTGTTAACTTTTATTTACTTGCATGTTCTCCTCCAAACAAGTTATCCCTTCAGCTAATCACCTGCTTTATTGGGACAGTTCCCTCCAATAGCTCAGCATTAAAAGAGATGAACACAAACAGCTCAAGTACAATTTAGTGACAGATTTAAAGCAGTGGGGATGGGAGCATACAATAATAGACATTTGTATTGCTGCTGCCAAAGCAGGATGCAAGTGCCAGAGAAAGCATCTAACAAAAATGAATCCCTACTACTCATCTTGATAAAGAAATACTTCCTTGTATTCTGGTGCAGTCAGAAACTCCCTTGAGTCACCAGGCATTGCTTGGGAAACTGGAAAACATACGGAAAATGTTCAGTTGTCTGGAGAGTATCCAATGTTACATGGAATTGCACAAGGAACCCCTGTGCTGGAAGTGGAAACAAACTGCTGTTACCAGTGTTTGCTCCAAACAGAGTCTCACCCTGTGCATCAGTGGCCTCCAGACTTCTTTATCAAATGCCACATCAAGAAAAACAAAATTGGCACATATCCCAAATATGTATATTTATTTATTAGTCCAGCAGAACACGTGAATAATTTATATTGCATGTATTATAAAACATACAAAAGATAAGAGGTTTTTAATGGGTGAAATAAACATTACTTTAAAACAGTGTTTATTTTTATTAATGGTACAAAATATTTTCTTCCCACACCTCCAGTGGACTGCCTTGAGTACCCACAAAGTATGAGCATCCCACTTTAGAGACCATTGATGCAGGTGACTAAATCTATGCAACAAGGTGTTATGTGCATCTCAACCCTTTGAAACAAGAATCAGCTTCTCACATGCCTTCCACAAACCCTAAATACCATTCAGAAAACCGAATAGCAGGGACTCTTAAAATGCAAATAAGTGCCAAGCCACTGGAGCTCAAGGGGTTGGTTTTTTGCTTGGCTGGTTTGGCTTTCTTTTTTTTTTTTTTTAACTTTAGAGCTTCCATTTATTCTTCACGTTGCTGAACTCCGTTAGCAAACACATTTTCTCAGAAGTAAAACAGAAAAGGAAAAAATATCTTTTATCCTTCTAAAAGCAACAACTTTGCACTAATTAATATTATTTCACACCAACATACATTCATTCCCATTTTTAGCTGGTATTTCAACAAAGCTCAAGCTGTTTGAGGATATACCCTTAAAGTTAAGAAAGCAGTAGGTTGTATTTTTTGAAATCCTATTTACTATGCAAGAAGGAAACGATCAATCAGGCAGGAAAAAGATTTTATTCAAACCTACTTACAAAACTGACAGCTTAAACACTATGTTCACTCATTCTGAAGACTGTCTATTAAAAGTTTACTCAGCTACATCTATACTGAAAGAAGAACACAAGAAAGCAATTCTATGCTCAAAAATTTAAAATATAAACATTTACTGAGCGGTAGGATTTCACAATTACAGAAATCAGTTTGTTTTACTAATCACTGAGCTGACTTATGCTAATGCTTCTTAAAAGCCATGAGAGAATTAACAGTGTGAGCCAAGTTTAAGCAAGGTAAAGTTTTCCCTCACTGTCACCTGTTCTTCTGATGCCATAATTAACTTTCCTCTCTAATTGTCCAACTAATCAGTCTCAAATCACAAGAATAGTTATGGATTGGAAACAACCATTTCTAACACTAAATAAGAGATACTCAAAAATTTGGCAAGTGTTTCATGAACAGACAGGATTTCAAGTCACTCTCCCAATATTCCTCCCCCTTTTTTTTTTAATTTAACTGTTGGGGACAATTTGACAATTTTGCTTGATAACAAGCAGCAACATATTATTTAAATGTTACTGGAAGGCATGCAAATATAGGGAAAAACTTAACCATCACCCATAAGGGCAAATGTTGCTATTTTTCCTTAACTGAGAAACAGACAAGGAAAAAAACTGAAAGATAACGACATTTATTAATTAATGACAGACCGGCATATTTGCCATTTACATCTTACAACTACCTCTTGGGCAAGGTTATTTACTTTTAAAATTGGCTCAGAATTCTGTTTTCCTGTTCAAAGCATATTCAAGGGCCTTGTTTTCAGTTTTTCAGAGACTCAGCAAACACTGCTCCAGGGCTTTATTTAAATAAGAGCTCTTCCTTAAAAGGAAAACCTCAGTGTTCAAGTGCTATTCCATTCATTTGGGTTCAGCTTTTCAGGAAAAAAGTCCTCTCCCAGTTTTTATTGGGGAAGATGTTTAGAGCAAGAAAATACAATTGATGGTTAAGTATTAATATTCCTGTTTATTAAAGCCAAGTTTTATTAAAAAATAGTTTCTGCACTACTTCCAAATTCTTCCTCTAGATATACAACCAATAATTTCTCCTCTCCTTGATACTCCACTCCCATTACTTTATTTTCTATCCCATCCCAATCTGCAACAGTTGTTTTGAAAGAACACAAGCAGCACATCAAACAAGTGGCTGCCTTGTTCTGCAGTTCAGAGTTCAAAACTTAAAATCACAAAAGTTTTAATGTTTCCTTACACATACAGCTGAAATATTACCCACACCATTAAACTGCGAAGCAGCCTAACAAGAACAGTGTTCTCAGATGAAAAAACCACAAGCAGTCCTTGGTACAGATGCAGACCTTTCTTTATTGAAATCAGTGTCCTCTCTTCTAAATATTTTAGCTGCAGTTAGTCTGCAATTTCCTATTCAATATTTAGTTAATACTAACTCATGAGATCAATGGTTAGTCACCTCTGCCAGCAAAAGCCATGGAAACCCACTTGAAATAGATTCATTTTAATTCTGGAGAAGAAAAAAAAAAAAGAACCAGCAACACCAGAATATCAAGATTTATCAAGTATTAGGAGTTTTTCATGTATTTAAAACCTCAGGTCATTTCAGCATGGGCAGGAATTCCAAGACATCTACACGTCTGATTTGGGACAAGTTTGGCATTTTCAGAACTCTTCACAGAAAGAAAAGGAGAAAAAAAAAAGTGAGAGGAACACCCTTGTCATATTCAACTCATCACCTGCTCAGACTCAACAGGAAAGTAAAGAAACACCTCACTTCAAGGTTTATTTAATTCTCACCAGGCTAGGCTTTAACACACTATCAACCCACTGAAGTCTCAGCTGTAGGCTTACTATGCCCTATAAAAAGAACCATAGATGGAATTACAAACTGGATCTTATTTTAAAAAGTAGAAAATAATTTCTCTCTGATAAATATATAGGAGGATCTCACCTCAGAGTCAGGAGCTAGAGCAGTGCCTAATGTATGCAATATTTAATCTGAGGCAGGATATAGAGCAGCCCAGCCCACTCCCCTGATCCCCTCTGCTCTTTCACAAGAAGGAAAAGGCAGCAACAGGGACCCAACTGCTGAAGGTTTTTTCAGCCTACATTCTCGCTGGAGCTAAGGCAGATCAGTTCTGACATCTGGTTTGTCACATACGCCACAAGTACGTGGTGCTGACAACCAAGGAAGGGTAGGGAAAAGAGGGAACAGAATGAGCAAGCAAGGGTGAGAAACAGTGCAGTACCCACTGCAGCTAAAAAGGTGTCAAAAAACAGCTTGAGGTTCCTTATGAAGTAACTTGAAATACAGAGATAATTCTTCTAAAGCTCCAGCCTCCTGTGGAATTCATTGCCCAGAATAGATAGGCAGTTTCCAAGACATACTACTGAAATTCAGGATGAAATAACTCAGTAGCATGACTTCACACTCAGGCTGTCACCCTCAGAGCCATGTCTAAGACTGCTCTGTAGACTTAAACTTAGCAATATACATTTTGGTAGCAGTGGCATCACTCCTTACACCATTCATTAGCTCAAGGCCTTCACCTGAGCACTTCCAGACTTCCCACAAAGGACCTGCTCTTCTTCCTCCAGCCTACAGCCATGAAGAACAGCTCAGGAATTCGGACAAGTCATTTCTACATGACACCTGCAATGCCTTGGAGGAGTATGGCAAGCATACAGCTGGAATATTTGATGGCCTTATGATTTGTGATTCAGAAATTATTTCACACAATCACACTAAGACACCTAACCTGAAATGTGTCCCCTGCTACTCTGAAAATACTGTTTGGTAACACATCCCTCACTGAAAGTATTTAAAGTGCATTGCTTCAGTTGCTGACTCACAACCATTTTCAACAGATGAAAATGAACACTGTAACAATAAATTCCTAAAGTGTTTGTTTGAAACAAACAAATGCTCATCTGCCTCTAGTTTACAGTTCCAGAGATAAAACAGAGCTTAACCCACCTTACTCTTTCAGGCAGAGGCAATGGAGTCTTTGAGCATGACATCCCCAAAAGCTGTGTTAGACTAATTCCAATCTGTGTATCCCTCAAAATATTTGGCAGGCTTCTTTCTCCAGAGCAGTAGGAGTCAACATAATTACAAGAAACAGTCCTAGCAGCAACTGTTCCCAATCTTATTTGACATTACTGCCTGGAGTATTATCAAGGCCAGCACAATGATAATAGAAGCTTTTACACAGTAACAGTCTCATTCCTTCTTCCACCGCTAAAAAATGGTGAGAAGAATTCAGTGTCTTCATATATATATATGTCTGTGTATACATATGCAAATACAAACACAATTTATACAAATATCAATAAAAAAGTATTTGTAATCTATGTAGAATTACCACTCAGGAGCAGCCACAAAGGGCATAAACAGAGTAATCCAAGAGTGAAATCCTGACCAAGACCTGATGTAAGGCATGGCTGAACAGCTCATGTGTTTTCACTACACTGAAAAAAGTACACCCTTGACAGCCAAATTATTTAAAAAAAAAAAAAAAAAACCATGATGCCAAAGTGATTCATGGATTTCCTGCAGGTGACTCATTAGTGCTTTCACTTTAGAGAATAAAAAAAACCCAGAAACATCTTGTAAACACAGGCTGACATCCTTCAGATGAGGGCCAACCTCAGACTTTGCTTATGGCAAATATTTACCAAGATTATTTGCCTTTTTTTAAATTCAAGCTGTTATCTCCATGATTCAAAGAGGTCAGAAATACAGCTCTCAACATTAGCAAATTTCTGAACGTGGCTTTATAGTTGAGGAAAGAGAGTACTATAAAGCTTAGCATCAGCTGTTTAGATTCAGACCTATCTATCCCCTCAAGTAATGATTTGCAAGGTTTACCAGAATTATCTATTTCAACCCATGAATGTGCAAAGATTATTTGAGAGCAGCCTCTGTGAGACAGCTTTTAAAACCAAGGCCTCCAAAACCAAGCAGACACAGCTAGATCACAGCCTTTTGACAGATTATTAAACATGTCAATGAACACAAGTTATGACTTTGTTATTTTTTTTTTTTTAACACGGCAGTGACTCATCACGCAGAAATTCATTTACTCATTTCCGGGCAGTGGCCTCAGTAATAAATGATCAAATGTAATAAAATTGCAAACTTGAGGATATGCAGTTTTGTCTTAATACAAGAAATAGCTATTGATCCCAGAAACGTTTTCTGTGAGAGAACTGTTTCTTCCTTGGGCTTACTTTCAGCCTACTAAGGTATTTCATTTCACAGACCTGGAGTCCACTGTCAAGATGATCCACAGACAGGGCTGGAAAAACAAAGCTGCAAACACACGGAAATGGGAAAGCATTGCTAACAATTGAGAGTTTCAAGCTGGCCAGGGGACTTCAATATCACATTACCTTTCTTTAATCTGCAGGTCACACACAATAGGGATCACATGGAAACTGCCTGAAAATGCAGAGGCAGGCAAAGGACAAAATGCTGCTGGAAGAGCAGGCAGACGAACTGCTGGGCACTGGCAAAGCCTCCAGCAGGTTAAGGGACACCAAGAGAAAATAAAACACAGCAATGGTTGCATGAAAGCAAGGCACTGATGATTTTAAAAGGTGAAGTTACCAACATCAATCTCCAGAACTACAGATCACTAGTTTGTGTTTTAATTACTGTGGGTCAAGGAAGAGCTTTTAGCCCATACAGATGGCTGTAACCATCACAAACCTAAACCTGAGGTGTTTCCCCCCTGTGAAAGCACACATTTCACTGACTAACGATACTGTCTGCCAGCTTAACACCAATTATTTTGTAAGCTCACTTGCAAATCAAAGTATTGCTGGATTAATGAAGTTGACGGACAGGAATTAGTCATGCTAACTTGACACAGATTGCAATTTTATCTAAGAGACACAAACAAATTGCACTGAGAAGACACAACTCAAGGATGAAAATACAACACAAGAAAGTGCAGTATGAAAAACAGTTCTTTAGAAAAACACAGATAACAACGGTATTTGATGTTTTTGTTTAAAGTTTGTCCAGCCTTTCACAGAAGCTCAAAGTCAGATAGCCAGCCTGGTCATATACATGTTTAGCCACCTTTTTTGGCGTAACACAGATCCCAGTTTTAGAAAGCTGTAAGTAACATCTGCACAGCCTGCCACATGTTTGATGAAACACCCAGCTATTTAGAGTTTCTTTCTCATACAAGCAGGGTCAGCATAGTCCTACATATTAGAATCACAGAGAACGACAAAGACTCATAGAATAGTTTGGCTTGAAAGGGACCTTAAAGACCTTCTTTTTTCCAACCTCCTGCCATGGGCAGGGAGCACACATTATGAAAGCAAGATAATTGCCAGGGGTGGCATTTTATTTTATAGACACCTTTACTGAGTAACCTCCTAGGTAGGACAGGATAGTTACCATTGTTTCAAAATTCCGTTTTACACAACTCCGTCTCAAATTTTGCTCGCACTGCCTTCCCTTCAGTCTTATATTAACACACAGTGGAGCTGTGTGTAATTGTCACTTGCCCAGCCTGTAATCACTGAAAAATTCAGAAGCACTTTAGAAGCCACAGAATCACAGAACGTCAAAGGGTTGGAATGGACCTCAGAGATCACCCGGTCCCTACCCAGCGTCGCCACCTGTTCAATTCCTCCTGGAAGAGGCGACCACGGGACACATCTGCCCATGCATGGGGAGCATCCCTTATGTAAGGCTGACACCAGCCCCACACGGCCCCAGCGATGCTCCCCGGGGATGGCCCGGGGACACCGGCACCTACCCGGGTCACACCGGGCGCGGGGAAACAACCGCACGGGGAGGGACAGCAGCCGGGACACCGGGACAGGCGTGCCCTCCCGCGGCCCAGGGGAGCCGGGGCTGCTCCTGCGAGCCGCGGGACGATGGGCAGCGCTACCGAACCCCCGCGGTACCGCCGGGGACACCGCGCCGGCCTCGCCGCCGCCTCCCGTCCGCCCGGCCCCGGCGCTCGGCTGGGTCCCAGCCCGCCCTTCCCCGCGCAGGCGGCGGGCGCGGCCGCGGGGGTCTCACCGGCTCGCAGCTGCAGGCTGCCGTCCCTCCGGCTGCACCACAGCGCCCGCTCCCCGCTCTGCAGGATGTAGTGGTCCTTGGCTTGGAACAGCTCCATGCTCGCACGCCGGGAGCCGCCGGGAGAGAGAAAGGGACAGAGGAAAGCAGAGGAAGGGGCGCTCCCGCCGNATCTCTTCAGATCGGATCCCCTAAGCCCCTTCCTTTCAGCCCGGCTCCCCTTAGATCGGTTCCTCTCAGCTTCTTCCCTTCAGATGGGCTCCCCTCAGCCCCTTTCCCTTCATTCCCCGTGCCCTCAGCCCTTCATCCCCGCTCCCCTCAGCCCCTTTCCTCTCATCTCCGCTCCCCTCAGTCCTCATCTTCTCCTCCCCTCTCCCCTCAGTTCGCTCCCCTCAGCCCTCAGAAGGTGATACACGGTATAACTTGTGGTAAAAGGAAGTCTCAGGACCTCAGCACTGGGCTCATGGTTATTTTAAATATTTATCCAGGAGGCATCACCTCCTAATGAGAGGTAAATCATTCCTTTTATCTCTTCTGTAGGCAACACCGGAAAATGTACCTGCAAACTTGTCACTGCTACAGACCCTTCCCAGCCTTACTGAGGGCTTGTCCACAGGCTTCCAGAGCTTTTGTTTGATTACAGAAGCTGAAGTCCCACTCCCTGTGAAATTGAGGAAGAAATGGACACAGACAAAAAGCATCCTGTCCTGCATGCAGGTAGGGGAGTGATGGAGCAGCTCTGGTGGGCACCTGGCATCCCAGTGAAGGGCTTCTGGCTGCTTCAATTCACAAATTAAAAGATTTACCAATTATTGTTGAACAAACTACAGTAGGAGGAAAACACTACTTTCAAACCAGTCTTTGAAAAGATCAATTTTTCTCATCCTTTTTTTCTCCACTGATATTTATTAGTGATGTTACAAAAACACTAAGTGATTAAAGGACATTAAGAAATGAGAAATCTCATTATTAAATGTGAACATTCAAGAGCCATGGAAGAGCTGGATTTTGGCAGGTACTCAGCAGCCAGTCTAGAGAAGCATTTAAGTGCAGGCATGACTTTAGATGTATAATTTATATAGATTTAATTGAACATTAACNAGGCGGGGCCTGCGAGGGCCGGGGCTGCGTTCCCGACGCTGCCGGACGGCCCCCAGAGGTCGTTCAGCCCCTTCCCTTCAGCTCGGATCTCTTCAGATCGGATCCCCTAAGCCCCTTCCTTTCAGCCCGGCTCCCCTTAGATCGGTTCCTCTCAGCTTCTTCCCTTCAGATGGGCTCCCCTCAGCCCCTTTCCCTTCATTCCCCGTGCCCTCAGCCCTTCATCCCCGCTCCCCTCAGCCCCTTTCCTCTCATCTCCGCTCCCCTCAGTCCTCATCTTCTCCTCCCCTCTCCCCTCAGTTCGCTCCCCTCAGCCCTCAGAAGGTGATACACGGTATAACTTGTGGTAAAAGGAAGTCTCAGGACCTCAGCACTGGGCTCATGGTTATTTTAAATATTTATCCAGGAGGCATCACCTCCTAATGAGAGGTAAATCATTCCTTTTATCTCTTCTGTAGGCAACACCGGAAAATGTACCTGCAAACTTGTCACTGCTACAGACCCTTCCCAGCCTTACTGAGGGCTTGTCCACAGGCTTCCAGAGCTTTTGTTTGATTACAGAAGCTGAAGTCCCACTCCCTGTGAAATTGAGGAAGAAATGGACACAGACAAAAAGCATCCTGTCCTGCATGCAGGTAGGGGAGTGATGGAGCAGCTCTGGTGGGCACCTGGCATCCCAGTGAAGGGCTTCTGGCTGCTTCAATTCACAAATTAAAAGATTTACCAATTATTGTTGAACAAACTACAGTAGGAGGAAAACACTACTTTCAAACCAGTCTTTGAAAAGATCAATTTTTCTCATCCTTTTTTTCTCCACTGATATTTATTAGTGATGTTACAAAAACACTAAGTGATTAAAGGACATTAAGAAATGAGAAATCTCATTATTAAATGTGAACATTCAAGAGCCATGGAAGAGCTGGATTTTGGCAGGTACTCAGCAGCCAGTCTAGAGAAGCATTTAAGTGCAGGCATGACTTTAGATGTATAATTTATATAGATTTAATTGAACATTAACATATTTTAAGATAAGCATGTACATCAGAACTTTTCAGGTTTGGGACTAGAACTTCTCAATGGGTCAAAGCATTATTTTTGTTCCCATGTCTTTAGTCTGCGCTATCATTCACTAAATATTTCTCACTTGCAATATCATCTCTATTCTGCCTGCATTTCTGAAATAGTTCAGTGTTGTAGCACAATGCATAGGGTCACCATTAAAATGCTTGCAGGGATTTCAAAGACAGACTTTTGTTCTGCCCTTTTTCATGCTTTGATCAGAGCTTTCTTTTTTCGCCCATGGGTAGTGTTCTGCTTGCATTCAGTGTGTTTTCCACAGATTCACAGCTGGGTGCTGTTTTTATGAGCCTGCCAGCTTTAGTTAGCATAGGGGAAAAAACTGAAAGATTAATTTTGGATTTTTGCAATTCATTGTCACTAGCTAATGGTAAGGAAATGCGTAGGCTGACAATTAGTCATGCACTCTCTCAGTATTACCTGATTGCCAGCAGCTTGATTTCAAGTTTAAATGTTGATTAACGGAAAGGGATGTGATTTAGTAACACTCCACACTTGGAAGTACAATTGGCTGGATAGATTGGACAAATACACCACTCCTCCTGAGGTGAAGGGTACCAGATTTGGAAATGGCACTGGAGACAGTGTGAGGAACTTTATTTCTAAACGTCGGTCATTAGGAAGTCATGGAACAATTTGTTTGTTTGGCTTCAGTGCTCCTAGCAGCTTCCAGAATAACATTAGAAAAATCTTGGGTCATCTTTTTTGATGCCAAATCAACTACAGAAGCCTTTCTTGTAACCCTCCATATTCCTTGTCAATTTTTAATCCAACTGTGCTCTGTTCTTTCTATTTTCATCCCTGTGTGTCCAAGGCTATCTCTGTACTCCTCCTTGGCATTCCCTACCCACTTCCATGTGCTTCTGTTTTCCTTTGGAGCTTAGGGAGGTTCTCTTAATGAGGTTACTTTCCTCTTCTGAAATATGTTTTTGAGAAGGCCTTTTTTTTAAAGAGGGTCTGTTATGCATTAAATAGGGACTGAAGAGTTTGCTTTGAGAAGGAATCTCCTCAGAACAAGAGTAACACAAGAGGGTCTCCTGACAGGCAAGATAGCGGATAAAAGAGATTTGTTCGGGGCTAGAACATTTTCTCAAGTGCCTGTAAATGTACTACTGAAAAATAGTTGTGTGCTTTGTTTTATAACAGAAAAATACAAAACTACTGGCATGAACATTAGTTTTTTGGCAAGAAAATGAAAACTCTCAAAACCCAGGAAAGCAGTTCTGCATGAGAATTTTTGCCTGAAATTATTTTTAGCTTTCTTTTTACTGAAATAACTTTTTGTGGCAGCTGTAATTCTCTCTAAAGGAAGAGGAACTCTGGTGTTTCCTTCTTCCCCATGAATATGTCTTACTTGCAATGGGAATATTTCCATTTCAGTGAGCACTAGGAAAAGAACAACCTCCTCCCTTCAAAGCAATGTGTATGTGGTTAATATCTGCAATATAAGCTATGGCTTATGGACAGTGTATTGATTTCCCTCTGTTGCACTGGCTGTTAAGAGCAAATCAATGGGACCATTTTCAAAAATAAATGAGAATGTTTTGACTGCCTATGATTCTTTCACCCTGGAATTGCAGATTGCACTTTGCAGACTACCAAACTGGTGCACATAAAAAGATTCCTTACTGTGTTGTTGGGCTGCCTTCCTCAGTTAAAATATGGTTTATACTATACCAAGGCACATTTAATTCATAATTTCTCCAAAGTAAACAGCAGGCTGCTCTTCACAGCCATTGTAATAAAATTTTCATCTCATTTAAAATAAATTCTACTTGATTTTCCTCAGTCTGAAAAAGTAATGGTTTTATTACCCATTGGAAGAACTTATTTCCCTTTCTTTACTTTTAATTTGGGCTGGGGTTTTTCTAAAGAGCAAAATAGCTCCCATTGCAGAAAGAAAAATTCTGCCTTTAGAAAGGATAAAAAGCAAAATTTCAGGATCACTGGAATTTAGTATGTCTTTTAGAAAAAGAAGATTTTTAAGAGGTTTTTTTTTCTGATACCATTTAGCCAATTTGAATTAATTTTGCAATTTGCTTTCTTAGAAGTTGCTTTAATTTCCCTAGGGTTTTTTTTCTATTTTAATATTATAGAAACAAAAACCATTGTCATTCTTGTAACATTGTTGGTGTTCACTGAATCTAGCTTTTTCCTCAAAATGCATCAGTAGATTAGACAGTAAAACAGCAAAAGCAACAAAATTTATATATTCCATTTTTGCATAACTAACTTTATGTGCTGTGAATACTGTGGAGGCCAAGCATCAAATGACACTTGAAGAACAGCAGTAGTTGCCAAGTGCTCAAGTGTTGTACATGTCTTTTTGTCACTTTTCCCTGGGTTTGGCTGCCCTAGGAAAAAGAAATGTATTAGCTATTCAGTGTAAAAA
Organism: Toxostoma redivivum; assembly: GCA_013397375.1. Lineage (NCBI taxonomy): Eukaryota > Metazoa > Chordata > Aves > Passeriformes > Mimidae > Toxostoma > Toxostoma redivivum. Next base: position 497,523 of record VXBI01001933.1, read on the forward strand.
TCTGTCAGTCATATGTGATGGAAATAAATGCAGGAAAAGTGGGCAGGGGGGGTTGAATCATGTTTCTCTTGCTCCCTGTTCTCCTGGCACTCCTTATTTATACAATATTTATGAATTACTATGCACTGTTTACATTCATGTCATGCCCAGGAGCTCCAGTTCTGGATGAGGACCCCCCACTGTGTGAGGTGCTCTGCAGAGCCAGCAATGTCTGCTCAGATTCCAGGGATTTAGAACCATTACAAAAGGTAAGGTCAATAACAGAATGAGATGTTTAAGGGATGAACATAAGATGATGAGGCATTTTTCATCAGTTTGGAAGCCAGTGGTCTCAGCATTCCAGGATTTAAACATTACCGAGTTGTGATGGAAAACATACTTTAGTACTCCATTCAGTTAATAAGGTTTTAACACTAAATATTTATATTATATCACTCTAGTGGACTCCATTCTCTATATTGAGCATAACACACTTTCAAAATAGCACATGTACATCTGCAGCAAAAGCCTAAGCAACAAATTAACTTGGCATCAAACTCTCCTTTCCTCACCCCAGAAGTTGTACCAGAGGGAACTTTGCAGAGTAAGGTCTGACACGCTGTGACATTCAGCAACAATACTGAATGCTGCTAAAGCCAGCTTAAATAATCCTTTCCTCCTTCCCAGCTGTGTGTTTCTATTCCTGACCCATGCCTGCGCTGGATAGCCACAAGCATTTGTGCAGCATATTGTCAACTGGATTTGCAGATGCACAATAACCTATTAAATACTATTTATGAAACTGGATTCCAAATCACAGTAAGTTAAGTTAGAACAAACTTACCTGGACTTACTGAGCAGAAGGAGCCTAATTTTTGGGGTGAAGACTTACCTTAGTGTCACTCAGACAGTGCTAGTGTCACACTGAGCACAATCAAATAATGTCTATGGTATGGATATGCTAATGCCAGCCATGCCTATGTTAGGAAGCAGTGCCATAGAATTGGAAAGGATTTGGAGAACTAAACAGCTGGTGCTGGGGATCCAGCTTCTGAACTATGCACACTCCAGGGGCTTCATTTAAAATTAGATCTTGTTTTGTCCTACAGACCCTTTAGCAGCTGGAGCCTGTCAGAGGCAGTTTTGAAGTACATGGTTTTCCATTGCAGCTCTTAACGAACCCAGTTCATGTGCTCACATATAGAACAGCAGAGCCCTGGGATGAGCCTCAGAGAGTGTCATCCAAAGGAGCTTTTTCAGGGACCATCACCTTTCCCAAATGTCATGAGCTGGAACAGTAAGAGTAGTCTTCTGGAAGTTTTGCTGTATCTCAGACAGATTCACCAACACACAGATGAGGTGATTGTTTTTAACACTGTAAGTGAAATTATTCTGGCAGAAATTTGGAGCCATAAAAAACCTCATTGACACATACCCACAGGTCTCCATGAAAACTCATATTTACAGAACATCTACCTAATGCTGCATTTACACTGCAGATACACCTCAGTGTTTAAGAGGAGTAGGGATGTGTGAAGTTCAAAGAGTGATACTCAACCTTCTCCTCCCAAGAGCAGAATCTCTAGCTGCCAGGCAACAATTTAGGTCAAAAAACAGTTATCAGCTTTTCCTTCATCTGTGGCATGTGGATAAAAAAGTCCCATATAGATCTGGCAGTCTTCAAGCTCTTGATGCTCAGTTAAGTACTGTGCCGGTAATTAGAATTCTTATGACTCTCAAAGGGCTAAACCAGAAGATTAAAAGAACTTTATTTTCCTGTGAGATTATATGTTCTGTACTTGAGTGACTGAGAGAGATGATCATTGCTATATACAGGCTAAAAGTGTTTATTGCTGGCTTTGCTTTTCTTGTGCAATGCTATGTAGGTCATTGTCAAACCCAGGGAAAGAAGATAGACATGAGACTGAAAAAGAGGACTGAAAATCAGAAAGCATGGGTTCTTGTCCTTGAACACACAGCAGGTTCTTTGCACCACACTTTTACATTCATGACTAAAGGTAACATTTGTTCCCTGCTGTGCATAAGTGTTATAGCCTGACTATATTGATATGTGTAAAATGTTTTAAACTGCCATGGCAACAATTTACATTCATATTTATATGCAGATAAATGAAAGCAAGGTCTATCTTTTATGGTAATAATAATAAAATAGAATTTATGTATGGTCATACCTCACACAAATTGGGGAAGTTCTGTATTTTTGTTGAAGTCAGTCAGGATCTGCATTTGCAGGTGTGACTGCCAGTGAGAAGCAAGATTGGAGTAGAGCAAGATGGAATAAGAGCCACATGAAACACTTGGCAGTGTGCTTTTCACTTTGATATTTTAATTATATTACAACATCTGTCTATCTGAACAATTTATCTACTGCATTTCTGTACAAGATTTGTACCCTGGCTCTATGGCTATGTGTGATATATTAGAGTGCTGTAACACTTTCACAGGTATGGAGCTGCACAAATGACTCAGCTTTACCTGATGTTTCTGAGATAAGGTCAAAGGCATTCCTAAACAAAATTTTTAAAATATCCCAGAAACTGCATATATATGGTCAATTTCCTCTTTGAGAGAAGAGACACATGAAGAATTGCAAGGCACCCTTTCATTTATTAAGGCCATATACACATTACGCCATAGGATGTAGGAGGAAATAGAGCTATCCCTGAGTTATTACTGAAGGGAAAATTACAAGCATGTGTTGTTGTTGCAGGAGTTACACTAGGTCATCAGTCTGGTAGGGCCAGGTGAAGACGTGATCATCTTGGAGAAGTAAGTGCTGGTCTTTGAAAACTGACAGAGGATGAGGCCCCAGAGAGCAGGAAAAGTATTTGGGTTTCTAATTTCCTATTGTTTTCCAATGTCTGTGAAACCACTGGGCGGTTATAACTTCCTATATATTAAGGAATCTGTGCCATCATCCTGACCTTAACAAAGGGAAAGTAGGAAGAGTCACAGAATTTTAGATCCGTCAGACCCTTTTCTTAATGAAAAGAAAGAACAGGAAAAAAATATCAAAGTATGTGCTTTCAAGTACCTGCAAGACAATGAAGTGTGAACAGTTAAGATAATAAACATTGGATTGAATCAAATCCTTTCTTCTTATGACAGGCTAGCAGTCCTGGGCAATAGTTGTGTCTGCACTTAATGTGACCTTTGATCCTGTTCCTTGTGATTTTTCTGTAACCTAAGGAAATATGGTGCACTTCTGGCACCTCCACAGTCCTAACGTTTGGGAATTTTCTCCTGGGGACTGGTTACTAATGGTTCACACTCTAGTTTGGTGCTATCCTGTACCTTTGCCAATGGCCCAAATAATGGAATAACAAGTCTACTTAATAAACTCACCAGGCTAGAAGGGGCAGAAAGTCCACTGTGTATCAGGATTCCATTAGGAGGCTATCATGGCAAGCTGAATAAATTACCTAGAATGAATGAAATGGCTGGCAAAAGGAAACATTTTCAAGAGTAATAATCAACTGTATAAATACAAGCTTAGGAACAGTTGGATAATCAGGAGTTCTGGGGTAATCCTAGATCATAAATTGATAAAGGAACCAGTAACAAAAAAAGTGAAATAAAAATCCGTTTATACTACAGCAAATACACAAGAGCAGTAATCCTTTTACTCTACTCTGAGTCAGACCTCAGTGGGAATTCTATACTCAGTTTGATACAACCATTTTAAAATTATCTATAGAAAACAGGCCAAAGGAAATGAAGGGTAATCTGAACTTTAAAAGCTGTGATTTATTATTTGAAGAATGGGAATTTTTTGGACTAGTTTCTCATTGGAAACAGGAAAACAGTCTTGAAACACATGAGAATTGCTGGAAAGAGGACAAGAATAACTGGTTTCTCTGCCCAGTGTCGCTGAGCCATAGAATGGCGGAGGGAGGCTGAAAGGTACCTGTGGTTAGAGCCCTCTGCTCACAGCAGGATCAGCTAGAGGTTCATGTCCATCTCCAAATACATTGACTCCACCCCCACCCTGGGCAATCTGTGCTGCTGTTGATCACCTTCACAGAAAAATAAAAATTCTTAACTCTAAGTGAAATTTCCTGTATTTCAGTTTGCAGCCATTTCCTCTTGTCCCTTCACAGGATATCCATGAGAAGAGTCTAACTCCATCTTCTTTTCTTCCTCCCATCAGGCATTTACACACATTGAAAAGGTTCCCCCCCGAGTCTTTTCATTTTGAGGCTAAACAATCCCAAGTCTTAGTTCAGAAAATACAAGTACTGAGCATAATCACAGGAAGAGTGAGTTAGACAAACTGAGTTAGAAACAAAGCATTTGGCTAAATAGGCCTGGGAATAGACTGCTCAGTGACATTATCTGGGCACTATCCACCACTGGTGTTGTTTAAGAACAGGTTAGGCAAGACAGGAATGAGGTAATGTGATCTCTTCCTATTCACAACGTACAAGGATTTGCTGCACCCTAATTTTTATGAATCTCAGTCTCTTTGCCCATTTCCACATTTCTTTAACCTTCTTTTCACCCATTCATTCCCTGTCTTTCTTATCTCATGCATGTATCTGTCAAGCAGCAGTAGAAGTTTCTGCCAAGGTATAGCAACGCCACAGTGCTGCAAATACTTGCCAGCTGCAAGAAATTGCAACGTTCACCCTACTCAATCCTTTTTGTTTTCTGTGCCTCTTCCGGGTGGGTTCTGAGCCATCTTAGCCATGGTCTTAATGTCATGTCCTGTGTGCAGCTCTTGTGAGGTCACTGCCTCATTATAAATACTGTGCAAATTGAAGGTAGGCATCCAGAGCCACCTGAGAAATGGTAGGACTGTCACATTTCAGGCCAGTGGATTTCAGCACTTCCCTAAGGCTGTAGGTACTTCCCCAGAAGGTTTGGGCCACAGCGTCTCAATTTATTGTTTTAATTCAGAAAAGAAAGCCTCCTTCATAAGAGTTTTGTTTCTTTTTGTGACATCTATAATTTTTTTTTCCTAGGCAGCTGTTGTAAGATGTGGAAGGAAAAAGGGGAAAAAAAAAAAAGAGAAAAAGGCTGACATTCGCTTTGTCCCCCTTCACATATATTTACCTCTTTAGAGAAAAAGCAGCCCTGAAAAAACCCACTCGAAAAAATGAGAAGGCAAACATGAGCAAGTCCCCAAGTAACTTTTCCAGTTTGAAATTAGGTTTCTGAGCCCAGCTGGTGCATCACATAAGCAATTGTTCTGTTTGGCTGATTTGATTTGCCTCAAGCTGCAATGTTAATTAAAAAAATAAACACAAACTCTGGTTAAATTTGCTAACAATCTTAAAAAATAGGAGCTCCTGCCCTACTCTTAATCAAACACAGCATCCAAAAGCAAACACAATTTTATACTAACAAAACTAACCATGGTCATAGGTTTGATCCTTAGTTAGAGCATGTAATTTTAAATATCAGTTTTGTTTAATATATTTTAAGAAAGATAAAATTCCTGTCAGTGTTTTATAATGCCTATGGGGAAAGGATTTGGGGAGCACTGAGAACTAACACCACTGGGTTATATAACTGACACTGCAAATAATTCACTGTGCTACTTGTAAACTGGAATAATGGGCACATGACCTATGCCCATGGAGTATTTAATGACTAACAAGCACTTTGGAACCAGGTAATTAAAAGACTACAGAAGTACACACAAGAGCATGCAAAGTTCCCTGAGATGGAAATTAGGCAAAAAACAATCCCCAACAATTGTGATAATAGGATTAATTTATGTGGACAATACTCCATCACACAAAGGCCAATTTTTGCTCTGTGCTTTACATATTCTCTTTTTACAGTCCTGTTTGTTCAAGGGAAGCTATCAAATAATAAAGATTGGAGCAATCCTTAGAGTCAGACGTCTGTGTCTCCTTGGCAGCTTTTATCGGTGACATAAGTCACTCTGAAGAGATATACAATCACTTCCTCTCAGGGAAAAAGTGGCTTATATAAATTCTGACCCAGCCTAGCTTTTACCAAGAGCACCCTCAACAAAAGAAATATTTACTGAATAGTTTGATTGTGATTTTTATATCTTGCCCTTTCAAAATGTGTTTTTCAGAAATCAAAGTGTATCTATACCAATGCTGGTCAGAAGGGACCTCTGGAGATTGTTAGCCTAACCTTTCACTTGAGGCAGTACTTTATTTGAAAGCAGAGCTGAAATTTTATATTTTGCTGCTCCTCACAGTACATCTTCCCAGTCTGTATAAGGAAAAATAACTGATACAAAGCACTGGAACTCCTTAAATCCTACTCTTAATTTGTAGTTTTGAGGTTTTGAAGGGTTCAGGCACCTCTAAGAGTAACACCTGAGCCAAAAACGATGCGGATGTGCCAAGAGTGACACAAGCATTACCTTGCCTGGCCAGAGTGCGGAGCTCAGTGCCAGCCCCGTCCCTTGTGCGGGTCTCAGGTGTGGTTCTCAGGTCACTTCTCCGTTTTTCTCCGTTTCTCTGTGAAATCGCTGGGCTCGGTTTGGCCGCCATCCGCGGGGCGCTGCTGCCCCCTGCCGGCCGGCGCCCCGCTACGTCACGGGCTCTGACGTCATAGCGGGGCCGGGTCTGTCACTGGCACAGCGCGGACAAACTGCCCCGGGTGGCCCCGAGGAAGGCGATCTTGTCACCGTGTTCCGGGTTTAATGCTAGTCCTCTAATGGACCATTTCCTTGGTCACGGAATCACAAAATAGTCAAGGCTGGAAGAGACCTTCCAGATTATCCACGCCTAAACCACAAACCACATCACCCAGCTCCTCTTGAACACTTCCAGGGATGGTGACTCCACCATCTCCGTTGGCAACCAATTTCCAATGCCTGAGAAGCTAGAGAGTGAAAAAATTTTCTTCTAATACCTAATGTGAATCTCTTCATCTCAAAATCTGCTAAATTACCATTTACTGGCTGTTAGGTTCTTCCATTGAGTGGATTTTGCCTTTATCAGAGCATCATGTAGCAAAACACATTAGTTAGGAAGAAGTTCCTCAGCTCAAGGAACTTCAGTTTAGATTTTTAAACTGCAGTTTAGATTTTTAATTTGACATACTCTTGGGGTGGTTTTTTTGCCAAGATGCACCTTCTGCACATGACCTGCTTGAGTCACACTTGAAATGTCCATTTGAGCTAATACAAAAATTGAGTCTTTTCTTGCTCTGTCATTTACATAAATATATTCAGGCTCTGTTCCAACTTCTGGAAGCAAAGGAAGCTTTGGCTGTCCAGTCCTTGAGACAGAAAATCCACCAGGGAGGGCAAGGGAAATTGTAAGCACAAAAAGCTCCTTAAATCTCCTGCCCCTGAGAGGAGAGTTACAGAAAAAGAAGCAGCAGGAGGGGATTACTCCAATGGATCAGGCTTCATCAACAACTGCTGGACACTCATGCAGAGCTCCCAATGGAAAACTGAGGGACAAAAAGTTAAAATATCATCATGTGACACTGAGAGAATTTCACCCTCTTGGTGATATAGCTGGATGGTACAAAATGTGAATCAATTATAAAGATGAATGCTTTAAGCCTCTCTGTAAAAATTGAAGAACATATGTTTAATTTTAATGTAATTAAACCAAGAAAGCATCACTTACAGTAAAGAAATAACTTTTATAAGATTTATCAGAGAAGTACAATACACACTCACAAATAATAAAGATATGTCTCAATTCTACATTCCTTACTTGATAAAAATTACAACTTCAAGTGAGTGAGTAAAATTTGCAAACTTTTTCTGGCTGAACATTGATACAGGGCCTGGCTTTGTAGGTGGCTGATTCATTCTCTCCTATAGAAAAGCCAGGCTTGTCACACCAACGCTGACCTGCTCACTAATCTCAAAAGTAGGTGTCATTGAGAGCAAGGTATTTGAAATCACACCTTCCCCCAGTGTTTTTTCCACTTCAATTTACCATCCTTTCCCTCAGTTAGGTTGTGTTCAGTTTCAAGCCTGCAGGAAATTAAAAGCTGCTGCTTGTGTTCACTCCAGAAGAGCTGCTGGAAAAAAATCTGGGTTTGTTTTTTCTGAATCTGCAGGCTTGTATTTCTTTTGAGATTGATGGATTAGGATTGTTGGTGATTTTGAGATTTGGAGTGAGGATTAGAGTTGTGGTTATGGAATAAAGAGGTGCAGAAACAAGCCAATGGCTTTCTTTTGCGTTTTTAAACTGAAACAAACTCTAATGCCTGTGTTGGGATAATTATCTTCGTGTAGATTCCAGACTGGAAATGTTTATTGGTTTTATGTGAAGATCAAGAGTGTCATGTGCAAGCAGGGTTCTACAAAACCCAGCTTGGAAGCCAAATCTGAAAGTATCCCTTATTAAAATGCTGGACACATCAGTGTTGTTTGTTATAACTGGAACTGCAGGAACCCAAGGCCTCCAATGCAAACCTGACACCTTCTATAAGCTTTGAAAAGAAATCCCCCAGAGCCTGCCCACACTGCTGGGCACGTGCAAGATGAGAAAATTCTCTCCTATTACAGGAAACCCTTTTCCATCGCGGTCCTTCTGCTTTACCAGCACGGCAGGAGGAAATGCTGGTGTTTGGCAGGCTAAGGGTGCTGCAGGGAGGCGGCAGTGCCGCGCTGGGAGCCCTGGCGGTGACACTCAGGTAGATTAGGTAACTCCAGCAGGCGAGACCCGCGCCCTGCCCGGTTCTCTGCCAAAGGACCTCCTGAGAGGTGCCTCAGGTTCCACAGCTGCCTCTGACTGCAATCCCAAAACAGGGATGTGGCACAGAGGAGCTGGTGGGGTCCCACTGTAAATCCGAGGCACGGCAGGAACCACAACTCAGCGATGCACTTTCTCAGCTCTGTCAAATCCACGTCCTCTAATTTCACAACCATGTCTGCTTCTTAGTGTAGTCAAGCACAAACTATTTAAGGCAGAGATTCCCTACGCAGGTAATTGTATGTTATGTAATAAGAGTTATGTGTTCTAATTGTTACTGAAGGGAAAAAAAGGTATAACAATAATAATTGCTATGATTCCTGCCTTCTCCAGTAGTGCCTATTTTCCTTGAAGTAATCAGGGACTTGTTGCTAGGTAGTTAATATTAAAGGTACCTTAAATATTTTAATGTGTCTATGCCTGCTGTTTCTAGGCAGCAATATTTGTTTATGATATTGTTATCCAACCCTACCTTATATCCTTTATTCAGTGTAATCTAATACATCCATACAGCTAAACTTCAGTCCTGATACTTTTATTCGTCACAGAGTAGCATGCTGAAGTAACTACTCTTTAGGATAAAAAGATACCTCTGATGTGCAAGATTTAATCTTCATCAGGGTGTTAGTTAACAATGTTAGGAACTAAATGAAACAAATGAGGCCATTTAAAATTTGGTAGTGCTTCAGTGCACTTTCAGCACCAGCAGATGCTTACATCTGCAATACTGCAAATTCCCAAAGATTTCAAGTAAATTGTATGATTTAACTCTTTTTGGTGGAGAGAAGCCAATTTGGATTGATTTACAGTTACTTTGATCTTTGTTTTCATGCTTCCAGGCATATTCCACCTTAAGAGCTGGCTTTATACTGGGTATGCAGTCATGCAGAAACTTTGATAAATGTTTGAATTTATTGGCTCAGGGTCAAGATTACCTTTAATTGATGAGAGAGGCTAGAGTTGAACTCCCAGGACATTTTTTGGCCAAACTCTCCAATTTTTTAAGAGAAATCTTCACATGCAAATCTGCTCTATCTTGCTCATTTTTTCTAAGTGGTAATAGGCCAAGGGAAAGAAACATTTCATGGTTGTTGGAAAGGCAGCTGGAGAGAGCAGGAGTGAAGATGAGACAGGAGCTCATCATCAATTGTGACATGAGGGAAGGTCCTGGGGACCAAGTACTCACCAACACCTACTGAAATGCCCGACTAGGGATGTGTGTTATCATTTCATCAGTGCTTTGGAAGTAAAAATTGCTGTATGTTTGGCTGCTGGGCAAAACTGCATTAGGTTTTCCTTGCTTTCATCTCAATTTAAATAAAATAGGAACTCTCATACTGAGTTAAACATTATGGCCCTTCCTAACAGATTTTACAATCTGAGCTGTGCACTTGGAGTGGCAAGACAGAGTGCTGACAACTCCCATTCTTTGCCACGGATCAGTATGGGCTGCAGAAAAAAACACATTATCTGCCTGCCAACCCTGTGGGAAACACACAAGGGAATTATTCCAGACACTGCTCATTTCTGCAAATGGAAGGAGCAGAGCTTTCCTGACAAGACAGAAATAGATGAGAACTCAAAGTTCATGAATTGATGAAAAGCAATTAAATCAGGGCTTCAAGTAACCCATGTGGATGATTTTGCATATCTCATCTGTTCACTGTCAGGGGCTGCAGAAATGCAGTAAAAAACCAGGCTAAGTTCCATAACCCCTTTGTTGCCAAATTCAGTGTATTTCTTTTACTGTTTTAAAACTCAGACAATCCCCCATTTTAAAAAATTATATTTGTGAAGTCAGATGAACAGCAGACAGATCATCTATCCACTGAGTAGATAGAAGTAGTAATATTTCAAAGCTTGTTACATTTTCTTGCCTGCTCACCTCATTCCTAACATAGGCACCATATTTCATTAGAAGGAATTAATTATTTTCATGTCTATTCTATCTCCAGCATTTTTACCAAGACTTCCAACAATCTTATCCTTTAGTGCAAACCCTATCAGTGATTTCTGTGTTTGTTGTGGAACACGTCAGAGAACATTGCACAGTCCTTGAATAGATGTCAAATGCAAAGAACCAGGGATGAAGAACTCCAGATTACATTTTTAATCCTAAAACATGAAGTGTGTCCAGATCAACGCCCTTTGGAGTTATTTTCTGAAATATGTGTGGCAAATGTGCTTTTCTTCTTACAGTCTGAAATTTAATGTAAGATCCTCCACTTCTGCTTGCCCTGCAATTTGCTGGTGCAGGGACATAGGGAAGCTAAAGACTGGATGGAACTGTTCTTTCCTTTAATGTAGATTTCCAGCTTCTGGAGTGGAAGTTCCAGCAGGAACAACTGAAATAGCCTCTATTCTTTTTAAATTGCTTATTTATAGATCCTGGAAAGGTGTTTGACTGAGAATTAGTGTGTTCCTCTGCTTTGTAACCAGCCTCTTGCCCATCTTAAAATAACTCTTGCTCTGGATTACAGGGCCTGGCATTCAGTTACATTGGTCTCTAGTGTTACAGACCATCCACGCTCCCTTAGTGGTTCATGGGCACAGGGACTGATCCTATGCATAATCCTATGGATGTGTTCTTTGGGCAGAGCTCAGGAACCAGAATTATCCAGTCTTAAAGGCTGTTTCTTTGTGCAAACAGGCCAATGTATCTCAGTGTCAGTCATCTATTTATCTTTAAGCAAATTATTTATCTTAAGAAAAAATAGTTTAAACACACTTGATCATTTGGCTCTCCTGTACCATTGCACATAAGTAGGTGAAAGAGACAGTAAAACCACTGTCTCCTAAATGCTAAAATGTATTCATATTTCATTAATGGCAGTGCTATATCTACCCAGAGAAATTTGGCTTTGGAGTTTTAATATTTACATTAAGGCTCCAGGAAATGGTATTTTGTATGGTTAATTTCTGACTTCGATCTATATTCCACTGCTGAGCTCAGATTAGTTTTTCCTGAAGGCCTCCTTTACCCAAGTGGCCCAGAGGGGCTGGATTTGTTTCTGTCAGAAAAACTGTTTTACTGCTGGCTTTTGTAATAAACCCAAAATTTTATGATATTCAACTTTTACAGCACTCAGGTTTGTTTCTAGGACATCCACATTTTATTTCTTGGACACAACAGGACCAAAAGCAGAGAAATTATTGCCTGTAACTAGACCTTTAGTCTAATCCAATTTTTCTCCATATTTGTGTATGTCGTATTTATAAGTTCATTATATAGTGCCTTCTATTTGGTTACCTGAGTATTTAAAAAGATCAATGCATGCACTTTTAAGGAGGGAGACTGAAAATGTAGCAAATTAAAACCACCTCATAAGCATACCTTGGCTGAGATTTGTCTCCTCTTCAGTAGCTCTGTGCCAGCCACCAGAAACTATTTTTTTATTATAATTATGTTTAAAAGAGATCCCCTCGCTGAGGACACAGGATCAGGGCTTTCCTTGACTTACCTTGACCTGAGGTACAGGGGCAGAACCTGCCTCTACAAACTGCTGTGCTGCTTTCCTGCCTCCTGGGTGGAGTGTGATTTGTACCCCTTTCCTTCCCCACCTTGCCTGCAAACACAGCTGAGCCAACATAAAGCTGAAAGAAAAACATATCCCAGATAAAGAGTTTGTCCCGCCCTCTGGAGAGGAATCAGACACCAGGCCTCTCACCATGCTCCTGGGGGCAATGTAACTCCTGCCCCTTCCTCGGGGCACAGCATGGTTTGGCAGTCTGTAAATAAATAGTCAAAATGCTATATTTACAGGAAACACAATGCCTGCTGCTGTGAGGTTTTAAAAATAGAGAACAGGCCACTACTGGCATTTAAAATAGCACTAGCTGGACAAGATAGTGCAATCAGAAAATAGCCTAAGCTTTTACTGTGATTCCGTGCACAGGCTTTTCATATGCTGCTACTTTCAGATGAGCTGAAACAGTGCCTTCCACTGACAGGGGATTGTTTGCTTTTGAATAAATTGCATTACTTGACATTTATTCAAAATTTTTAATGGCTACTGCAAGTGCACCGTGCATTTGAAAACATTACATTCAAGAGCACAGTTGCTGTTTGTTGTGCACAGCTGTGTTTGAAAAGCAATGTAACATGATTCTTACAGTTTTAAACTCCTAATTACTTTCTACCTGAGTTCCAAAGCCAAGTTTCCAGCTGTCACCCAGGGTCAAAGCACAGAGCAGGTAGCACCATCCTGCCTTCCTCTGCCAGCTCCACACATCATTGGTACTCAAGGCAGCAAACAGGCTCTGCACAGAGTAGGTCAGGAGCTCACAGGGAATGGGTGGGAACCTTCAGCTGTGTCCTCCTTGGCCACTCCCTCCTCCCAGCCCATATGCAGGATTTGTAGCTATGCTGATGTGTCAAGACATATAAGCTGGACTGGGCACAGTTTAGTCTTGAGCAACAGAGGAAACAAAGAGAGACTATGACTCAGAGCACCAGTCTCCAGCTAGGCAGCTCCAGGGCAACCAAATGTACTTTCCCTTATTAGGCCACATCATGAAACCTCACTTTGTTTTGAGTTGTACCTAATTCTGCAGTAGTAGCACTGACTTTAAGAATCAACTTCTAAAGCAGCACTTGGCAGAGTGGAGTTCTACCTCCAGCTTTGCTTCTTAAAAGAACCCCATCAGTTGTAATTGAATTTGACTCCACCTACTCTGACTAACACTGAATAATGCAACATGAATCAGGCTCCATTAGCAGCAGATGACACATATTAAAAATCTAGCACCTGTTTAACTTCCTGTAAATACTATGTTTTTAAGACTATAATCCTAATTTATACTGTGCCACCTCAGTTAATGAGGTGGTTTTGATCTGGATTATTTTAGTAGTCAACTAAGAGAAACCATTAAGAGATAGGGCCTTATATCTCCCACAGACTTTGCTTAGATCTAAAAATCCACAGCTGGTTTTCCTCAATTTAAGTATTTTTGTTACATGATGTCAGATAGATGTCCTCAGCTGAAATGTAACCCTGCATGAGCAATGTGCCACTGAAATGAGTTCATGCAGGAATTATGCAGGCAGCTGAACTTTCACACCTCTTCTTCTAGAATGCCTCAAATGCTGCTCCCAAAGCTGGAGCAGCCAAAAGGTTACAAGACATTGTGTATTCTCACATGGTGCTGTTGACTGTGAAAATGAAACTAAAAGATGCATCAACCTTCTACCTACAACTAAGCAGACAGTTCACAGCCCAAATGCTACACATATTGCAGTATGATTTACATGCTATATTGTTACTAAAAATAAAGAGTGACAGTTCTCAATGACCACTCTCAACCTCCCTCTTAAAAAGGAGATTTTCAGATGGGTTTAAACCTTATTTTGAATCCACTCTCATGATTCTAAGTGTAGTTCAGCACATGATCAATTGCCTTGAGCAGATCTGTTTTGGTATTCATAAATTTGGGGTTCTATGCCACAAACATGCCGACAGGTAAAATAAAATTTGCATTTGTAAAATTAACAAGTCAAGTGTAGGACCCCTTCCTCCCCTGCTGCTTTCATTTCTCATGGATGTAGCTGAAAAGTGGTTTATCTTCCTTGCTTAATTGTTAACCTCTTTCAACAAAGCATTGCTTAAAACTTCACAAAGTGAGAGGAATCCTACTGACTCTATGAATACAAAATATATTTCTAAATACAAAAAAAGTGCACTTCTGCATACAAAATTCCATAGTTGTTAATAAAATAATAATGACTTTGCAGAAGATGTTAAGATCTGGAAATTTCTGTAAGACAATGACAGATCTCAATGTTATAAACATTTCTGTTCAGTGGTGACTTCCAGGGTGAGGGGGCAGAAATGCTCAGCCAAATTCCTTTCTTAATCCATAGATGTGATACAGCAACATCAGAAGGGAGGACATGAATAGAAAAAGGCATCTTTTGGCCTCGATGAGAAAACAGCTGTCAGACTTCAACTATAATGCTGCACTAACAAATCTCTGTGTTCAGAAGAGTGTATTTAAAACCAATTACTGCCTTTACAGTTCCAGCTTATAAAATCACAAGACTAAATTAGGCTTCCATATTATTTTATTTCCCTCTTAAAATATAGCATTGAAGTCCTGCACACATATAAATATCCCTACAGTTTCTTACACACTTTCTATCCATCATTAAAGTGCCCAACTGTGAACATTAAAAGTAAAAACATTACTGTTAAGAGTGGCTATACTTGTAGGAGGACTGGTATTCTGATAATGCAGGCCACTGATTTTACAAAAATCACCTGCAAAAGAATACACCTTAAACAACACGCATCAATATTAACCCTGAAGTCATTTTTCTTTTCCATTCAGCTGATCTAGAAGCAATTAATGTACAGGGTTTATTTTTGAAACATGTCTTTTACATAGTGTAAGAATAAAGGATAAATGCATCACTTTCTTTCTAGCTCCCTCCTTTCCCCACAAAGTGTTTACTGTGTCCCAAGCTGCTAGGTTGATTAAAACCAGTTGAAAAGAGCTCTGGAAATGCATGCAACTTAAAATTCACTTAAACACACTTTAAGTTATAAAGTCTGAGAGATTTTAACTTCAGCACATGGCTACGGTTCAGTTGGGTTACTGGATGTGTTCGTCGTGGTGGCGAGATTGGTAAACACTTCTTCCTTAGTTTCAGGCTGATGTCTTTCCATTTTGGTTTCTTCTTGAGCATTTTTATTACTGCTATCTCCCTTGCTCTTGACTACCACAGGTTCAATCTCCATGATTTCCTGTGGTGGCTTAGGCTCCGGCAAATTTGGCTGAAGTCCATCAACTTGAACAGGTTCTGGGACATCTTCTGCTTTCTGTTCAAGTTTTTCCAAAATGGTCTGGACCTTCCTCACACCATCTCTCCTGGCCTGGCGCACATCCGCGCGACCCTCAGGGTCCACTGAGTCTAGGGCTAGCAACTCTTTGGTCAAATATTCTTCGATCATCAAGTACTTTTTGTCAGTTTTCTTGCCTTCAAAGGAGTTGACTGCCTGCTCAAGCATTTGTACTTTCTCCAGAATTGCTTCTACTTTCAAAACACCAGGATGCTTTTGAGGTTCTCCTGTTTCCATCGTCTTCGGTGGTGCCGCTTCTTCAGGAGGAGGCCTTTCCTGGGGGGGAGCAGCCTTAGCTGGGGAAGGAGCCTTTTTGTCAGCTTTCTCTGCCATGGCTGGAGGCTTCTGGGGTGGTAGTTTAGGATCTGGTTCTTGGTGGGTGACCTGGATTGGGATATATGTGGAGGGTGCCTCTGTTTCGGGTGGTGGGGCTGCCTTGTTTTCAGGCTTGATTTCAGAAGGAGGGGCTGGTCTTGGTGGCTCTTGAGCTGGGACTTGTTGCTGAGAAACCTGGTGAGCAAGGCAAGTTTTGTCTTGAGACACAGCACTCCTTATTTCCCTTTAAAGAACAAGTAATCTAACATCTAATTTTCTGTACTCCTAGCAGTGCAATTTTACATACACTAGATGATTAATCTTCCCTGAGTATTGCTGCATTTTACTGTTTTAAACTGAAAAATTGCACTGTGCTGAGCAGCTATTATTGTCACCAATCAACTCTCTCAAACATTAAATTTCAACCCACCAAATCCTGCTCATGCTCAAAATGAGCCCCATAAGCAGGTTTAAAGGACAGGACTTTTGAGCAAAGCCTTCACCTAACAAGTCTGTGAGATTACTTGCAGCTAACACAGCCAAGATTTCATCCCCTGTTTCACTAATTAAGGGCTCATCTTCCTTGAAGCCAGCTACTTTGCTGAGTTTTAATCACATTTTAGGCTATTCTCATTCTATTCCTGTTTTCAGGACATTCCTTTTTTTGTTAGCACTTATTTTTAATCTTTAACCTATTTACATGCAGAGGTTACTGTGTCAATCTTATTACACTGTAGTGATTAGAGACTATCCTTGGGATTACTCCAGTTTTAAATCACCAAATCAGAAATCTCTTGAAATTGAGATTAGTTTTGAAATCTTAGCAGAAAACTGAAATTTACGAGATGTGTATTTTCCTCCCCCTGACACCCCCTTTACTTACTTGGACACATTAACAGTGATTTTGAAAAATAATAAATCCAGCTCTTATGGATTTAAATGGCTGGAGTAAAGTATCTGTATTTTATTTAAAATAAGTACATAAACGGCCTGTGCTGAAAATCTGTTACTGCTTTACCTACTAAATGTAACATTTGATTAGGGAGTGCAAACTCTTACCCACAAAAATAAACTAGCACTGACCTAGAATATGCCATTAAATCTTGAGTCTTCCTTGTTTAGTCCTAGCCTGTGTTTTCAAAACTATTAACTTAATTCTACTCCTGTCATTTTTAATGTGAAAAATTTCCAGAGAGGAAATGAAGGCTTGTTTCTGTGCATCCCCTCTTCCACACACTCAAAGTTGTCTAATTCCTAGTAGCTTTTCAATTGTACTTTTAGTAAGAATTCTAACATGGAAAAAACATTCAATAAACAGCAGGTTCTGTGACCAAGTACATGCTTCAAGTCAGAAGAATAAAAAGCTCTGGATCTTGCTTATACTCTTTCTCTTTCTTCATAGCAAAAATTACTTTGTGCATCTGATGCTATCCCCTAAATGGTTCTGAGACATCAGTGAAGTATATTTACATAGATGTCCCAAATCCCACAGACCTGGTTTTTGTCTCATAAACATAATGCAACACCAGTTACCTCAGTGTAATTACACCAAATTATACTCTGACAAGAGAAGATTAAATCATGTGTTAAACCATATTTCAGCGATCCACCACAGTCCTGACAGGTGGAAAGGCAACTTGCTGCTTATCTCAGGATCTCCCAGTCTGTTTAAATCCAGCAGTGGAGATTGTTTTATGTGCTTTCATGTATGTGTTAGTACAAGCTCATTTTTCAGCTCTAGCCACCCTCAGGTCCCAGGCAGGTGAATCACTTCCCCATTCTACATACCTGGGGTCTGTCTACTACTGTCTGCACTCGGATGGGAGCTGGGGGCTGCATCTGGGAGCTCACTCTGGCCGGGGAACTCTCCCGACTGGAGGAGCCTCTCTGAGCCACTCTGAACGGAGACTGCGCTCGCGCCGCCTTGGGCTCCCTCTCCTCTGGCTGGATTTTGTGGAACACCGGCTGGTGGGCTTGGAACTCGCTCTGCTGGGCAGGGTAGTGGGTCTTCTGTGCCTGGTGGTAGGCTTGTGCTGGCTGGCGTGGCATATTTTCATGGATCACAGGGATTGGAATATAACCACGAGGAAGCGCGTGGCTCCCTGCGTTGGGTCTGCCAGAGGTCTGAGGGGAAACTGTTGGGGGATCAGATGCTCCAGGAGGTTGAGGCTGCCATGAAAACAAAAATCCATTATTAAATGTTAACCACAGTGTGTTCACAATACTTTTCATTTCTAAAGAGAAAAGGGGGCAATCATCATAGAAATTGAACTCGTGTTTCTGGCATGCAAGGACTCCATTTCCCTGGATTTTTGGCCAAGAGCCTCACTAGACAAACCACATAAGTTGTGAGAGCATCATTATAACAAGTAGGAACCTGAGCTACAGCATTCCCAGCCCTGAAATGAGCAGGGAGTGGATGCTCAGTCAGAATGTTTGCTGCTTTTGCATGGCTGTTCCTGTCTAAACCTGCTAAATTTGAGGTAAACTAAAGCTAAGCAAACAAATTATGCGCTGGAGACAAACCCAACCCCCTAAGAGCACACAACACTGACTTCTGATGCTGGCCACACCAAAAGATTTTGTATGTTTTGTTGGGTTTTTTAGAGCATGTCATTACTTTGGTAATGCATATATGGCTAATTCCCCTTTGCCCCCTCTCCTGTGAAAGGCCAGACTGGAGCTGCGAGAGGAGAGGGCAGGCAAGGCAGGAGAGAAGGGGAACAAGACCCCTCTTTCAGTGCTGAAAGACTGCTCAGCTGCCCATGGAACAGCAGGAACCTTGAATAAATAAATGATGGCTTGCATTACAGCACCCATCACTGGCACTGCTGATGTGCAGTTTAGAGTCACCAACACGCTGCAGACAAGGCAAAGCTGTCCAAAGGTGGGAGAAGGAAAAGCTGAGCCTCTTGTCCAGGTACTGCATGGACAGGCATGGTTAGTCAAGACAGCTGAGAAACCTGCCAACAGGATTTTAATTACATTCTTCAAACTCTAAATGGGTTTCAGAGAAGATGCCACCACTGTTGAATTACAGACCTGATATGTTTTTGGCTTGGTGAAGGCTGAATTTCCTGCTCATCTTACTTTGAATAAAAATGAGGCTTATATTTCCATATATTACAAGAATACCAATTTGCTAATTCTCTACAGAGAGCAGGCCAAAAATCTCACCTTCTGAAACACAAAACAAGCAGGGTGACATTTTTTCAAAAAAGTTCATAGTCTGAAAATACTTTCACATGCCACTGAAGGACAAAAATACTTTACAATTCACTTTTAAATCTGTATATATGTAAATCCATTTCACACAGCTGAAATTTGCAATTAGGAAGCAAAGATCTTCTGAAGTGGCCTGGGTTGTTAGCTGACTGGACACTTGTCTCTCTCACTTTGTTTTGACTCATGGTGCAGAACACAAGAGGCTTGTCTGCATCCTCCACTTGTGGGGGAACTCATACAAACCCTAAAAAACCCTCCCCTGCCACAGGACCTGCTCAGCTCTGCATTTCTCTCTGCAGAATCATTCCAGAACAGAAGTGGGTGACGCTAGAAAAAACCCATACATATTTATGCTGCCATGACTGTGCACTTTCAGTGCTCTGGAAGTGTTCGGAAAACACAATCCTGTGGCTAGTTGGGCTTTCTGAGAGCTAAGCTCCCCGTGTGACATCCAGGCCATAAATGCTGCAAAGACCACAGCAAGCAGAGCCCAGCAGTGCTGACACTCACCTCGGGTCCGTGCGTGGCCGGCGCCGGGGCTGCCGCAGCTGCCGGTGTCTGTCCACATTGTTTATCGGCCACCGCGGCCTCTGCCGGGCCCCTCGCCGGCGACTCGGGGCCACCATAGGCACCCCTGAGGGGTGGCTGAGCCTGCCCCGGGGCGGGCACCGCCTCTGTCTTGTACCTCTGCGGCCCTGGCTGCGGGGAGGAGAAGCAGGGGTGCTGCTGCCGGCCGTCGATGCCCTCGTGGATGACAGGAATGGGGATGTAGCCCGCCCGGAGCTTGGGGTAGCCCACGTGTCCTTCTCGGGCCGCCGGCTGCTTAGGGCTGTCTCGAGATGGGCCATTTGCTGAGGACTGGCCTTCCTGCAAGGGAAAACAGCACAGAGCACTTGTTGGTAAGAGAAAGCTGCCCTAAAGGTCTGTCCTAAAAGCAGCATCAGCTGTGTATGAGGAGCTCAGAGCCTCTCTGTGCAGGGCAGCCAACAGCAGGTGCCAACACTGCAGGCAAGGGGAGGAAACTAAAAAATCTGCTTATGTGTGAGGCTTTGACCTCCAGTTCTTATAAGCATTCACTTGTGCTTTGAAATACCTGCCTAATTCCACCTGGATTTCTTATTTATCATACATCACTAGCACTTAGCTGTCAGCCCACCCTCTTCAGAGGGAGCTCATCCAATTCAATCTGGTACCAATGGGACCAACAACATTTCCTCAGCACCTCTCAGAACACATCTGTGCTACATCTGCAGAGACCCTTGCAAGAAGACTAATCCCAACAGAAGCACAAATTTTGTTGCTATCTTTCTTCCCACTGGCTATTTGAAGAGATACTGGTACTGCACACTGAAAACGTATTCACTTCCAGCTAAGTAGGATCTGGTTCAGTAAATATTGAGAAAGAGGAAAGGGGAAGACAGGATAACTTAACAAAGAGGAAAACACTGAAAAGCAAGATTTAAAAATCCCTGTGCTTTCTGAGTACACTCACTGGACAATGTCAAAGCTCTGGCAAGGGTGGAAGTGGTTTGTACTAAGAGCCCTCACAAGTCCTCTAGTAAGTTCTTCCTGCATCGGTCATTCTATTTTGAGACCCTGTGAGGGCCAAGTTCCAGATGTATCTCTAAGTCAGATCATATAACAAGCACCTCTGTCATTCAGAGGGTAATGTCATTATTCAGTAAGAAGAGAATTTAATAAGGGGACATATGGTGCAAGTGTTGGAAACCCTATTTTTAAAGGGGTGTTTAAGCTGCAAAAATATTTCATGTTGCTCCTGTACCCATTAACATACTAATTGATCAGGAATTCACTATTTTACCAACCAGATTATCAGTGTTCTTCCTATATGAGAGTATCACCTTAAAAAGTGATTTCTAAGAATTCCTCTTAGCAATAAAATTGCAGAGAATAGAGGTTGTTATTTATGTAAACTAATGAAGACAAAAAACACAGAACAGAACAAGTTCAAAGTCTGAGCCTCACTGTTCCGTTTCCTTTTACTCATTTAAAAAAAAAAAA
>VXBI01001933.1:519096-539819 GCA_013397375.1 Toxostoma redivivum
CCCCAAGAGTTTAGCCATGGGCTTCCCCTCCCTTGTTTTCACATGCCCAGACCTGCAAGGCTGCCCTTGTTTTGAACCTTCTTAGCAATCTGAGAAATCTGCCACTGCAAGTTAACCCCTGCTAGCAGATACAAAAGAGGCAGCCCAAACCCAAGGCAAAAAGCAGGTTGGACTGCTTTTTCAAAGCATCCAGTTTATAAATGAAGTAAAGCTTCTGTCAATACTTTGGGGGTTGTTTTGCTGTTTTCTATTTTTTTAATAGACTATACTCCCATGATTTCTCACATATTCTTACAGCTTCAGACAACCTGTGCTGCTCCTGTGGAAAGTTAGCATTTCAAACTGGTCCTTTGTTGCAGGCTTTTTTCCCCTGTAGTCAGGTCTAACCACAGAGGCCTCAACTGTGCAGTCATACTGGAACAGCCCTTGGTTAAAGAACAAACACAGCGTCCTTGTTTTTCCCAGCATCAGTGGCCCCGAGGCATAGATCAGGCTTAGGAAAGGTGCTCTCATCACAATTGCACTCCTGATGTGCATTGTCCCCTTCAACACTTAATTAAAGCTTAACTCTACACACAGTTGCCTACATTAGCCACTTTGTATCACCACATCTTTAACATTCTTTCTCCCCTGTTTCTTTTCTTCCCACTGCCCAACAATCATGAACATGGACAACCCAGGTATTCTGAAACTCCCATCACTGGGGAATGACACCACTAAGGAGGTCCCGGTGCATGGAGATGCTGCCAGTGGTTCAGGTCTGTATTTAATGAGAATCTGACGTAGCAGCGAGTGCGTGCAGATCCCAGTGTTCCTGTTTCCAGACTTCTGACCAAAGCAGTTCTGTTTTGTGCAGGAGAGCCTGTGTTTCCAGCCCGGGCAAACAGGTTCTGGAAGAGACTTCAGGAGAAGCTCAGGTGTGCCTGGGGACGCAGTGGCAATGGGGAGGAATGGAATCAAGCTCTGGAAAACTCACCTTAACACTATGTTAAAGAAATTCATAGATTCCCTCCTAATGCTTTAATTCCACAGCACAACCAGCACAACAAAAAGTAGCCATTTTTTTGTTTTATTTGCCTTCTATCACATACAGCTCTTGCTTGTTACATTAACAAACCTGTTACCTGGAAAAAGTCCAGAGCTCACATTTAACTCCAATCTGCACAAAGAGAAATGACCAACAAATGAATGACAAGTCTTAGTCCATCATCCTCCCTAGTTTAAGTATAAAAAACAGGAACCCAACTCAGATTTCTGCTTTAAAACAAATTGAAGCAAATTTTTCCTGCCCTCATCTAAGAAAACAAAAAGTTCCTGAAAGTAGCTACAAGCAGCAGAGTATCAACTAATTTTCATTAAGTACAGGACTGACCATCAGCAATCCTAGCTGTGATCATACACTTAATTCACCTTGAAGGGAAAGAATCCCTCAAAAGGAAGGAGCACAAAAATGAAAAAACTGCAGAAGAATCTAGTAGACATTTCAGGAAGCCTGAAATACCGTCAGGACTCAAACCCGATTCAGCAGTTCAGGAGGTGCTGAGGTAAGGCATCACATCCAAAATGAGATGTTTGGCCCAGCTGCAGGAGGGACAGTGGAGCTGTGCCTGAAGATCTGCTCAGGGCAGCGACAGCACTCGCGCCTCTCCGGACGAGGACGAGCGTTTCTGTTGTGAGGCCATCACCAGGATAAATAAAGGTGCAGCCAGCACGAGTTGTGCAACTGGAAAAAACACTTCATACCCCCACATCCTACTGCTGGCTTCCCGTGGGAAGGGCATTGTCAGGACTGACACTAAAATCCTTCAACTTGCTCCCATTTTAAGCAAGTTTTGTAGCCATGAGCCACTGGAATGAAAAAGTGACAGCAAGAGCAAAAGCACAACCTTGCACCAGGATTCCCAGTACAGCTGTACTATCTGGAGTGGATAATGGATAACTCCTAGTGTGCCCCAAGTCTGCTCAAGTGTTATTCCAGACTCAAACACAGAAACTTGCAAATTCACTCACTGCTGATGCCAGCAAATTGCCACTTTCCAAACGGCTCTAACATTCAAATTAAATTTGTCAAAATATTCTGTATTCATGTTAAATTACTTGAATAGTTCTATCAAATTCAGGATCTCCCTTTTGAGACTCCTTACGTAACATAATTGTCATTCCTCTAATACAAAAATAGTCTACAGAATAAAGTCTAAAAGCCTCCTTTCTGCCATCACATTTTCACATTTTTCTTAACCTGTACTGATGTTATTTGCAGTACAGCCAATTCAGTCTCTAAAGTACATTATTCACACATGTAGCACTCCTGTAGCTCCTGCAGTGCAAGTATTTAAATTGTACCTGTTTTGTAAATATTATCTAGCAAGGCGAAAACAAAATTTACCAACACTACCAAGAGATTAAACAACTTTTCTGTATGCAAATGGTCCACTGACTCCAGTGTCATTCTGAACTTGTAAGCTGCTGCTATAGAGTACCATGCAAATAATTCTTCTCAAACGACTGAGAAAATACCAGTACCTGACAAAATCTTACTTGAGAACACACCTTTGATAACTTTAAACCCAAATCCTATATATTTAGGAAGAAGGGAATAGCATGATTCTGTTCTTTCACAATCAAATACAGCAATATAACCAAAATGAGCGACATAAAAAACAAGTTTTGTTCGTACACTTGCTCAAACCTGTATTTCATCAGAAATTACCATGAATAACCAAAAAAGTCAGTGGTACCCAGTGTTCAAATTAAGAATGAAGTAACTGTCCTATTTATTAGAGAAAGTAGCATTTTTGTCATAGAAAGGCAAGATTTTAACCATTGGAATTAGATTCCACATCCACTTTTACTTTACTTCTGGCCCGGTCTGTCACATAAACTACAAAAGTACTACACCACCTTTGCCACCAGTGGAAATCAACATATCCCAAGTATTTCTAAGAAGTTCCTCACCAGTGTTGTGTGTTCGAACATATTAATAGCACAACATCAGCATGAGCTGGTTTTACCAACACTTCCCAGAGAACTACATGAGCTGGAAGGTACCCAGTGATTTACTCTCAGTGCTGACTCCAAACTTCTTACAGCCCTGCCTCAGCTGCTGCAGACATTTGCATTCTCACTCTTTTACTCACAATTTGTGCTTAAATATATAGACTGAGCACATAGGCATTTGAGCAAGATATCATTAGCTAATGACTGAAGGAAACCATGAATAAGCTTAGTTGCATGAGCTGTCTCAGTAGACCTTCGTGTCCGTCGCATCATGTAACCCAATTACAGGCCAAGCTGCTTTTGATGTTCTACTTGCTGAATGCTGAGTTTTATTTCCCAACACACACATGTTTAGGCAAACGGCCTTTTGTTCTCTCTTGTAATTATCAAGATGTATTATACAAGTATTACATTAACATTTGCTCTAATCGATGCCATTAGAAATAAATAAACACTACTAAAAACTGAAGGAGAAAACTAATCTTAAGCTCTTCAGAACAGAGAGCCTTACTGGAAAAAGTATGTTGGCTATCTTGCAGATCAATCTTGTTGCAGGAACAAAGCCTGTCCTCTTTTAATCACTAGGAGGATTCTTTAAGCTAAAATGCCTTGGCAAAACATGACAACACCTGCCCTGTGTGCCCATGAGTGGAAGTTGGCACTGAAAGCACCCAATGGGCCAAACTGAACATGTCTGAGAAAGAAACAATGACTGCTCCGAGGAGCAGAATGCTCTTAGAGAGCTGGCATCACCACCCACCCCACCAGCTTTAGTGGATGGAGTTAGAGAAAAGCCCTTTAGAGCACTAACACAAATATCCCTGTCAAGGGTGATGAGAATGACACTTTATTGAGTTATTTCTGTTCACTGCCTCATTACCTAAGAAGCAGGTGGTCAAACTGCTGCTTTTCTATTAGTTATGATCTAAGAATCTGAAATACATC
This sequence comes from Toxostoma redivivum, assembly GCA_013397375.1. Classification (NCBI taxonomy): domain Eukaryota; kingdom Metazoa; phylum Chordata; class Aves; order Passeriformes; family Mimidae; genus Toxostoma; species Toxostoma redivivum. The sequence goes on from VXBI01001933.1 coordinate 523,039, forward strand.
AGAAAATACAAGCCTCAAAATTAACAAAACAATGCCTCAGGAAAAAAAAAAAAGAAAAAAAGCAGATAATGGTTGAAGAGTGGGCTACAAATTTCAGTTTATAGTCAGGCCCCTCATTTTCATCTAAAATTTCATTTTGTACACAGCAGTTTTCTGACTTCACTTCCTTAAAGGGCAATTTTCCAACACGATAAAAGCACTTGCTACATTGCACTCCATTTATTAGTTATAAGGCTTTGCTATCAGCCATAAAAAAATATGCTTTTGTGCTACCCAGTCCACTGGGTGATATCAGAAAAGTCTCTTCCCCACTCCATGCCTGATTCTCCTGTCTGTAAAACCAAGAAGAAAAAAATAATCAAACCAACAGCTTCTGCAATGTATTTAAGATAGAGCATTTTTCTTTTTGTCTGTAATTAAGTTATGTGATCTGTGTGAACAAGCCATTTCTTCTAACTTACATTTTACCTTTACCTTGGCATGAAGAGAGATCACAGCTTAACTAGAGTGATACTGTCTGCACACCCCAAAGCATATTGGATTGTTACCTGCCTTATCATGGCTCAAGTAGGAGCAATTCTATTTTTGCCACGTAGTCATGGAAAAGTCCTGCCTGTGCATACAAGTGTTAAAAATACAGTTCCTAGGTAAGAATGCTGCCACCTGGCACAAGTATTCTTCCTTTGTCCTTTAGATAAGAGGCACTTGGTGCCAGGAGTTACACAGAACCTTGCAACACCTTCTCTGCTTTTCTTCTTGCATTATCTCCAGTATCACTTCTTCATGTTCCTGTCTCTTATTTCCGATTAGACCCACCCCTTGTTTTCAGGTTAATTGATATGTCCATAAGTTAACTCCCTGCTCACCAGACTCTGTTAGGGGGCTTTAAATAACTACACCAAACAGCTGCAGGGAATCTGGGCAAAGCCAGGACACAACCCTCCAAAAATCCCCTACTGATAATTTTACCACTCCTACCTATTAGGCCTTTTCTGTGCAGTACCTTTTTAATCCAGTAATGAACTTGATTAGCCTGACAGAAAGCACATCAGCATTAGGAATGTAAAAACACTGCAGGTGGAAGAGACTTTAATTGTAACTAAGCTGACCTCACATTCCCTTCCCCAGAGGAGAGCCACTACAAGAGGGACAGCTTCAGAGAGGCTGTTCTGACCTCTCAATGCAATTTCTAATTTGGTCTACCAAGGATTTTTCAGTCAACTTGACCATGAGAAGTCAGTGCTCAAAAATAAGCCCACTGCTAAAGAGATGTGAATTGAGTGACTTCAGACTTATCTGGGGAAGCAGAGAGAAAAGAGATGCAACAGCCATGAAGGGAGAGGATGGAAACTTAGGTGTAGTCAGTTGTTCCCCAATGAAGCATCAGCAGCGTGAGATGGCTTCTTCTTCCTTTGTTTAGGCCTGTGCAGTCATTGCTGCAGCCAATACTGATCATGGATCACTTTTATGGCTGCTCCCTGACTCGTGCCTGGCTGCTGCAGCTTTTATCACAAACCCAAGGCACCAGTGAGATATTGATCACTTCAATATCCATCAGGGAAGCTCAGCACAGTCAATTCCTTTGGTTTATTTTTAGCTGCATTATTTCCCAGGGAATAATGGGGAAACAACACATAGAAGGGGCATCGATAAATACCTGTACAAACCTTCTTTGTTTTCTTCTTTATATGTAATCTATTTTTATCAACACTTTGGGGAACACCAAGTTACCAATTTAATGTCATAAGACAATCCTGCAGGAAGTATGCAGAACTGTGATACTCTAAGTTAGCACAGAAAACTACAACACATAAGCATAGGAAATGAGTAATTCTATTAAAGAAAAAAAGGAAGAGTGACACTGCTAGTAAACAAATTTTTTACTAGATGTATATACATCTTCACAGTATTGATTGTACCTTACTCCTTAAATGTCTTAAAGTTAACTTATCAGATACTTGAAAGAAAGTCATTAGTCTACCAAGAACCTTCATCAATAAATATTTTTCTGTCATTTGGAAAGTCATCTCTTATTTCTCAGTGAAACAACATAAGATTTTTTTCCTCTTTCTCATGAAGGGCTCCCCAATCCATCCTTATGCTGCAGTGATTTCTTACATGTAACAGAAACAAACATGCAGAAGAACACCCATCCTTCATGTGATTAAAAATAAAAAGGCCAGACTGAATGAGGAAACGGCAGAAAGCCATTGGAATTCACAAATGCATCTAAAATACAGAGTTAAATGCAAAACCAAGGTCTGGTCTCATTGCTTTAAAATGGCTTTGTCATGGGTTAAAATTTCAGAAGAGCCACTTCAACTTTTACCTGATTATATATCTGGCACAGATTACTGCAGTCAGCATGGCTACACTGATGTTAAGCCTAGGGTAAGTGAGAAGGCCAAGATCAAGCACTTGGGAACAACAGGACTTTATTATGACAGTGTCTCAGCTATACTCTTACTCAGCTAGAAAAGCTCAGTTAGCCCTAGATCTGTGCTCCAGCCATTGTCCACTTACAGTGTAAGGGGAACAAACATTCACAGACAGAATATTGGTGGATACACTGCAAGACCACCTCAAAGGTGGTAAAAAAAATCGCTGATTTCACTGTCAGATTTCAGCAAAAGCAATGCAGTGATGGCGTCAGCACAAGTTTGATCTTTGTATAATCATCCTTGAAAAGGCGCATGGTGCAGTCAGCTTTTGTGATTCTCAGATCACTTCTAAAAGCCCCAAGTTCTCATTTGAGCTAGGCTGAGAATGAAGGAAATGAAGAAAGCTCTCCCCATCAAATCTCTTTTTTTGCTTTCAGCTGTAGTTATGTTCTTCCTACTGGTTTAGGTATTAACAAAAGTCTAGTGTCTTCAAAAATCCTTGCAGGATTTGAAATTCAATGTCAGTGGGCAATTTGCCTTCCTTGGCATTGCCTAGCTAAGAGAATATTTAGGAAAAGACATATTTTCCTTGGGCCTGATTCTAAGATTCTTTTGCTAACTAATACCTGTCCTTGTGAAATACTCTGATACTCAACAAACTGATGATTTCAGCAGCTGTCCATAAATTCCAGCACACACATTTAACTCAAGTCTGTGATAAATGGCTCTGTGAGAGCAGTTACACACAACTTCTACCACCATAAACTGGAGGACTTTTTTTAGATAGGAAGTCCCAAAAATCAACAGTTCATCTCTAGAGGCATTTCTCTGTCTCCCAGTGAAGAAACCCAAAGCACACATTCCTGCTTACAGCCAGGAGTAACAGATTTTCCTGTTTGGAAAAGAATGTATCCCACAAAAGCTGATGCAGCTTTTTGTACCTGTGACAGCCCTTGTAACTGGCAGAAGAGGCACAGAGGAACTTTTTATGACCACAGATTTCACACGAGGTAGGGGTGAAAATTTGTTTTGTTTCAGGCACCCACTCAATCAGAGGGCTGATCCATCAGACAACTTCCAACTCTCCTCACACAATTATTGAAAGCAGCTTGAATCTGACTGTTCTGCTAAGTGAGTTAGACTCAAGTGGTATTCCTGGAACAAAAGCCTTTGAGTAAACAGCACACTTTTCTTCTCAAGTACATTCTATGGTTATAAAAACCACATTATTTTTACTACCATAACAGCCAGTATTAGCAGGTGCCTCCAAAAAGGAGAGAAAACACTTTTCCGTATGCTAGTCTCAGTATTCTTATTATCAAGTTACGTTTTGCTAAGACCTCTGCGTATTATTATTAGAATTTATTCACAGATCAAACGAACTAGCACGTAAAGAGCCGCAAAGGGGGTTAATTTGTGCTAGAGAAGTACGTCCCTTCCTTTTCAAGGCCAGCTGCTCTCACACCGAGCTTTCAGTCACGGTCTGCGCTCGCAAACCGGGCAATTACTATTTTGAGAAACGGTAAGTTCATAAAATAATTAACACTTCTTGAGCACTTCGCTCCTCACGTCGTACGTAAGGCAAGGGGAGAAAAACTCCCAACAGAGGTCGGATGCAGCGGCATCCCGCAGCCCCGGCCATCCCCGCCGCGCCCCGGCTCCCCGGGGCTCCCGCAGCCCCCGCCGCTCCCCGGCGCGGCCCCTCCCGGGCGGCCGCCGGTCCCGGGCTCCGGTCCAGCCCCGCGGAGCTCCGTGCCCGGGACGTGCCCGAGCCCCCGGCCGGGAGGGACACCCCGGGAGCGCGGGGGAGCCGGGCAGCTCGGCGTTCCCGGGATTACGCGATGTTCCGAGCACAGACCCCGGGGAATCGCTTTCCCACCAGGCAAATCCTACTTGGCTCAAGTTTCCAGCACTTTCTGCCCACAGCCGCCGCGCTGTCGGGTCAGAGGGCTGTGTTCCCCCAAGGAACGGGCTGTATTGCCCAAAAGCCGGAGAACCTGGCCCGAAAGGGTCACTGCTCAGGGCCCCGGCGGAACCCCGGCCGCTCTCCCCTCCGCGCTCTCCTTCCATGGACATATTTGGACTGAGATGCGGCTTTTCCCCGAACGTGCTTCGGAACAAACCGGAGCGGCAGCTGCCGGCAAAGTTTGGGACCAGGGAAAATAAAAGTCGGAGCCCGAGCCGGATCTCTCCTTTTTTAAAGGCATCCAACGCTCGGACAGTTCACAGCTGAAAAATAAATCAGGTTCACCTCTCCCCTGGCAGGCCGGGCGGACTTAACCAACTTTAAATAAACATTACAGGGCCGAGGTATCAAATGATGGAATGCACAAAAAAGGGACTGCAGTGCGTCAGAGACAAAAGGCAGCTCCTGCCCTCACCGCATCGCCACGCGCGGGGGGAGCGCGGCCCCTCCGACCCCCCCGGCCGCCCTACCTGCGGCGCTGCCCGCAGGCGCGGGTCGCTCCAGGTCGTGGTGCGGCTGTTATGATCCACGAAGAAGGGCCAGCCGGTCTGCGGGTCGATCTTGATCTCCCAGCCGGGAGGCAGCGGCTCGGCGCTGCCCTCCATCTGCGGCGGCGGCGGGGTCTGCGCGGCGGCGCTCATGGCGGGGCAGTGCCGGGGGGGCCGNTTCTGGCCGTGTCCGGCGCGGCTCGGCGGACCCCCGGGGCACCGGGAAGGGCTCGCTGGGAACGCCCCGGGAGCCGCGGGACGGCGTGGCCGGCTCTGAGTGCAGGGAGGGCAGGGCTGCTCGCCGCGGGCACCGCGGGGTGAATGCACCAGCCGGGGCTGCCCTCCTGCTCCAGCTGGTCCCCGAGCCCGTCCCTGGGGAGCCCGCAGCCCCTCCGGCACTCTCGCAAGGCAGCTCCGACCCACAGCCCCGTGCAGAGAGCCAAAGATCAAAGCTCCTCCCCAAAACGCCCAGCCCCGTGACTGATAATTCCAGGTTGTGCTTGATCAACAGCAAAAATAATGCTTCTCAAGGGAGGATGTGGGCAGGCGTTGTTGCTCAGATTCAACTGGCTTGAACTTTCCCAGCGCTTTGCAAATACGTGTCTCGGTCCTCAGTTTCACTTCGAAATGCACCTGAAGGCAAAGAGTGTGTCTGTGAGGTTTAAAACAGTGGCTTTCTCATGGGTGCTCTATCAGCACGTCATGCACTCAGTGAGTTTGGTTTGAGGTAACTGTGCTTCACAATTACACCACTTGCAGTCATCTGACAGTCACAGGAGCAGCCACAGGTGCCTGTTGAGAGTTACTCTAAGTAGAAGAGTGAATGCACAGTGTCCCTCAAACGCAGAAGTTTCCTTCTGTAAAGCTATTTGCTTAGAGGAATTCAAGGTATGAATCCCTCGGAGGTAGATGCTTATTCCTGAAGTATCTCTTATTTCAAAAAGAATCCTGCCTCTTCACACCCCTGAACACAGTCAGGATCTCCTCCTCCTCGAGGCAGGATCAAAGATCTCCTGATACTGCTTGCCACTGATAGTCATTCATCTTTTGACAGGGGGTTTTGTTTATCACACTGACAAACCAAATACTTGCTGACACTTGCTTCTTCATTCCTGTACCTCTTCCATCCTGTGTATCCCTTGCTGTCAGAACCACACTGCCCCATCACAGACCCATTTTTCTATCCCCTTGACTCCTAAATATTTTAAATGGATCATTTTTTTCCCCAGAGCATTCACTTGCAGATGTCTGTGTTGCCATCACCTTTTCTGATTCACCTATTTTCTAAGCAACAAATCCCAAACTTTGCTCATCTCATAGTCCTGGACTGTGGTGCCTGACCCTGGCCGTGTTTCCTACCTCTGCTGCCTCTCATGCTCTCTGATATAAAACCTCTGCTCAGCCTTACCAATGTCAGCAGTAGACTCAAAAGGCATAATATCAGCAATTTATTCTGCTTCCAATCTGCAGAGGAATTTCACTCTCAATTTTGCAACAGAAAGGCAAACTTAGACCATATGTTCCCTGTAGCATATGCCAGAGTCTCTTCCAAATCAACAAAAGCAGCTGATTCAGACACGGGGGACACAGATGTTAAAAAGGTCCTGCAGGAAAATTACTCTAATAAGTTGAGGAAGTGATACAGATGGGGATTGTAGCTGAGAGAATGTAAACAAAGGCATGAAGAATGGGGGGTCTTTTATTTTGCTGCAGCTGGCAGCCAACCATATACTCAGCAGAGCTAATGAATATGGTCAGCAAGTAGGTGAAAAATTAATGAAAGGAAATTTCAAAGGGATATCTAACTTAAGGTAAACATTTTTGTGGGGGCATACCCTGCTAAGAAACAGAGGGGTCTGCATTTCACAGAAATTATCACGGGCTAATGGTTCAACATTCACTTGAGCTGCTGCAGGGTCAACAAGCATCCAGCTGGAAAGAGAACAGTCTGGGCTAACAAGGAAAAGCCTTTTAGTGATTGAATTTAGTTGGCAAGACATCATGTTTTTTCTGTTAATTAAATTGTCTTTCCTGACAGGTAGGATTTCGCCTGGTTTCCTGTGCAGGTGAAAGCACTGCCAGCCAGGCAGGTTACACAGGATATCTGTGCAGGGATGCACTGTTTGCTCTCTGGTGTCACTGGGCCATAGCTGTGACCCTGAGGCAACGTGGCTTCCAGTTCATATTGTCATTAGCCATCCTTCAGATCAGAATGATTTATGAAAATGTTCATGTAGGGAACACTGCCAAGCAAAAATCTTGGCTTCAGGAAAATCTGTTATTAAGATAAGTGAGTGTCTGTAGTGTCTGGCTAATCTCAGATGAGACTCCAGGCTCAAGGTCTATATGTTCTATTTCAGAAGGGAAAACACTCAAGAAGGATTTGCTACTTTTTTGTGTTCTTCTTTTGTAAGTGCAAACACAGCATTCCTGACTTGTCCAGGTTCCAGTATGCCCAGTGCTTCACACTCCCAGGAGTACCAAACTGAACATTTGCTCCAGGGTGTTCCACCTCAGCTAGAAACAGTGTATTTGTAGCTACCCAGAGTTCATACACTCTACAGGGTCTTCCATGTTTCCTTGTCTTGAACATGGGCTGCAGAGAGCTCCCTCCCAGCTGCACAGCAGCTCTAGCTCAGCTTGCAGAGCACAGCACTGTTGTAATGGAATTGTTATTCACTGTATTAATCAAGCACATATCTCTGGTGTGTCAGGAAACAACACATCTTGCAGTGAGATCTAAATCAGCTTTCTGCCTCCTGAGTACCTGTAGCACTTTCACAGGTCACCTGAGCAGAAAAGGCTTTCTTTGTTGAGCAGGACTGGGAGTTCACAAATGTTTGTTCTGGATCAGGTATTGCAGAGAGCTGTCATTGATGAACCTGGGGGAGTGATGTGTCTGGCACGTGTCGAGTGCTGAGTTCTGAAGCAGGCTCCACTCCAAGATCTCTGCTGGATGCATTTGAGTCATATGAACACTCTTAATAAATCCAACAAACACTTTCTCAATCCAAATCTCAAAATCAATCAATCTCAAATCCAACAAAGACTTTCTCAATCTTCAGATTCAAGAGATATGATGAATTTGACCTGCATGATTTCCATCACCTGATGTTTCATCCAGACTATTACTGAATAACCCAGGTCTTCACTGATTGTATTTTGAATATCCTGCTCCAAGTATATGTACTATTTCAGATAAAAGCAAAAAAGGTCTCACCTATGAATTACTATAACCAGAGCTGTACAGATGTTTGTGTTTGGTTCAGAATCATGGAGCTGTTTGTTGGGCCACTGATATAATTGGGGCATGCCTTTCACAAAATTAAAGATGCAAAGTGATTGATAATCCTGTACTAATTTGCCATTTATGCTACAGACCACTACAGACTTGATTTCCAGTGTTTGGTACACAATTCAGTGTAACTGGTGGTGAAGTGGAGAGCAGAAGTGGGTGGCTGAAGCCATCCACAAATGGTCTGATCTCACTCTGACTGCTGCATGGTGCAGACATTGCTTGGCTCTTAGAGCTTGAGCATGCCATCTGCTTATTGGAGTCACAGAAACTGGCAAGTCATTTGATAGATAAATATATTTCCTATGAACTTTAATATAAAATTCAAAATATTAATAAGAAATTAGAGTGCTAATTGTACTGCTTCAATGGAGAAAGGCTTTTTAAATGTACATGTTGCAATCCCACTACAACTACACTAAAGCTGGGCATTTGCAAAGCATGTACTCAGATTTCAAAATTTCAAATTTTTTGAAAAAGATTGCAGGAGCTAATTCCAGCACAATTTTTACTTTCTTTCCCTTTTTTATTTCCACCTGGAAAGCAATTTATCATAAATCAGGGAGCAAATCTGGTTGTGAACACAGCAAAACCAGCTTTAATTTCTATGACCCCTATGCAGCAAAAGCAAAATTAAATTCCAAATGTAGGCAGAAGACAACTTGAATGTTTAGAGCTACTCACTCTCTTAACATGTCATGAGTGACATATGGAAAGTAAATTAATATTTCCAAAATAGGATTTTCTGGCTGCTCATTCCCTGTTCTTCCAGTGTCAGACACACAGAAGCCTATGGAGCAGCTCTTTGATTTAGGAGTGTCTGAGCCTACCCAGGGAGCAGAATTTTGTCTTCCTTAGAAATCAGGAGGATGAAGGAGAGTCAATCTGAGCCGGTGCTTTAAATGCCACTGTGGCCAGCACCCATTAGAATTGAGAGGCTCCCACCTAGTGGATAATCTGCCCTGCTGTACTCCGGGCTGCCATGGTTCAAATGTGCTTTGGAACGTCTAGGCTATTTTTCCAAAGTTTGCTGACAAATCTTGGTCCCAAACAGAATCATTTCCAGACCTGAGTGTGCCCAATAGCAGGCAGAGTACAGAGTTTGGAAAAAACAACTGAAAAAGGAGTTAAAAAACCCGCTTGCATGAGCAAATCGATCATTTTATGAGCAGAATGTGGCACATGGGGAGGCAGAAGTATTTTTCCAGTGTCTGTGGGTACTGCAGCTTATTTAATTATATTGGTGCTCTGTCCCTAATAATCCCTTCCAAATATTTTTATTCCCTTGAATCGAAGAAGCAGATGCAGAGCTGATAGCATCTCTGGCTCTCTCCCTGGCACAGTGGAGTCTCAAAGGAGGCAATAGCCTGAAAAGAAAGAAACAAATGCATGTCCTTTATTCTCTGCTCCTTCTGGCTCTCCTTGGAGCAGTGTCTGCCTGAGAATTCAGCTTTGGAAGTGCTAGCATTTCCTAGCCTTACAAAGAGCTCTTTGGGTCCGTGCCAGGAATGCAACCCCTCCACTTCTCGGGAGCGTAGCTGGCTGCTCAAGGCTGGCTCGCTGATAAGAGCAGTGACAAGGGTTGGAAGAAGCATTAGTGCCTCCCCTCCTTTCTCCTGGAGCTGTTTCCTGCTGAGCTCTCACCCCAGGCCCCCTCCAAAGATATCCCACACTGCAGTGCCATAATTGCTGTTTGCCTACCTAGGAAATCCATCACACAGGACAGCTGGATCAGCAGGATGGGCAGATGTGAGGGGAGGGTTTCTGGACAGTGTTACTCCTCAGTGGATCAGTTATCTGATCCATGGAGGCATTCCCACATCCACTCAAATGACTCAGGAAAACTAAAAACTAAAACTAAAACCTGAAAATTAAAACTCTTTGGTGGCACAGAACCCACATGTTCCTTTAATGGCGAGTATCACTGTGCCTCTGCTGAAGTTTGAACCAGCAAGAAGTCAGCACAAATCTTCACTTGCACAATAACCTTCAGGAGATGGAGTTATAAACAAAACCATGCTTGCAGGTATCCTCATACAAAAGTGAGTTTTGCCACGGTGAATTTTAATACAGACTTCAGCAGTAAAGAAATCCAAGTGGAAAATCTTAGTCTGCGTACTCCTGATAAAAACAAAACAACAGCCAGAGGAGGCATTTATAAAATGTTACTTATTATAATAATTTTCCTCTAATTTCCTTGCTAACAGAGTTGAATAAAAATCCCATCTCTAGCAGTGGCTCTGACTGGTGTTCAGGGGATGGTTTATGTTGGATTGGATGGCTCAGGGGTTCCTGCAGCAGGGCCACAGAGGGAAAACCTGCAGGTCAAACTGAACTGCCACTAACTTCCTTCTTAAATTAGAACTGAAAACTGTAATTTGCAGCTCCTGATCACATTTTATCTTCTGCTATCCTTGCTCGAGGGTCACCTGATAGGACAGAGGGGCAGGAAACTGGAGATTGCACTTCTGCTCCAGGGGCTGAGTCACGACTGCATTTCCAGAGACCCAGAGGAAGACAAGCCTGGATAATGCATAAAACCTGGAGTTCAGAGCAGCTGTAGGGAAATACTTTCCAAATTTAATCAATTTTCTGAAACAGAAGATTAGGTGACGCTTATCTGCGTTTACAGAACTACAATTTTGGTCTGTAGTAGCGAAAAGGATTTTTTTAAATCTTTGTCTGATTTTACCCAGAACAAAACTGTTTTCCTTTCCCATTGTTTATATTTCTAAATAGTCCAGGGCACTGGAAAACTAGATTTTTGTTTCTAAGTGCATATTGCAAATTTTCTCATTTCTTTCTGAAGTCTCATATTTTGTTTTATTTTCTTTTGTGCCTGAACATCATCTAGTCTGTGGTTTAAATATCAAGTCTATTAGGAAAAAAAAATTACAGATGGTGCAAAACACAAAAACAGTGGATCTGATTTCCAGAGGGTTATACTGGCATGGAAAGATCCTTGCTAAGCTTTGGGACAGCACAGCCCTCCTTGTGCTCCCTGGTGCTGGGAATGTGGCCTGGCAGTTAACTGGAGCAGATCACTTCCACTCTTCAGCATATCCTGAGTTGCCAAAATAGTCTGCCTTGGCAAGGTGAGAGAGCCAGAGCAGTTTGAGAAGCAGCAGAGTGCTGCCCTGGTTTCTTCTTCCATCCCACAAAAACCTTTGGAGATTTCTTAATTGTCAGTGATCTTCACTGAGAAGGCAAAACCTTTACTTTTTGTGCCTTTGTGTAGAAAAATTAAAATATCATTCCAGAAGAATCCCATGCTTAGGGCAGGCACTAGATTGTGGTTCAAGTCTTGTGGCTCTTTCCCAGATCAGAGCCTTTAACCTTCATTTCTTGCAGACCAGTTCAACTCCATACCACAAGATCACTGCATGTGGGGCTTTTTTTTGTCTTTTGTCTGAGAATTTTATTGGCTCCATATCTGTTTCCTGAATTACATCCTGCATTAGGTGCAAATTTTTGCTTTGAGAATTCTGTTTTAAGCATTTACCCTCCACTGCTTTAATAAACAGGAGCAGAACCCAGTTCTGGGACTGAAGTCCTCTGTGTTTCACCACGGGTTTTTTAGCTCCACATCTTCACTGGGAGCAATGCCAAGTCTGAACATCCAGGAAGAACTTGTAAGAGAGGGAACTGAGCAGTCTGCAGCAACATCAAGCAGGCAGCAAGACTCAGCAGAGCAATAAACAGATTAAAAGAAAGAATCCTGCATGACTGAGCCCTTGTACTGAACACACAGTGTGGGATGCTGTGATCTAATGGTGTCTAGACAACAACATCCTCCATAACTTTCTTTCCTCTCTAACACAAATACAGCCAGAAGTTTCCCAAAAGAAAATACATTAGGAGAATTTCAGGTTGTAGGTTTACAGCCTCACTAGTCAAAGAATATCCAGGTGACTTTTGCAAAAAATCCCCACCCTGTTCTTACAATAGATATTTATCTGTCCACAAAGTTCCCCTTTTTTGCTTGTTCCAGGGCTAAAGTCTTAGAAACAAAATCTGTGTAAGAGATTGTGCAAGGTTGTGCATTTGTAATATGGTGCATTTATGTGTCAGTAAATTATGTTGTAATGTATAATCAACGAAAATGTTCTTGTTCATCATTATTTAGCATAATTAAACAAAGATGTTGAGTGATTATGAAGTATGCATAATGGACAGAAATACATTTTATAAACAAATAGGTGTGGAATAGCATCTCTTTTGGTTCTGAGCAGTCAAATAAAGACATGTCTTATACAGTTCTGCTTCATGAATTTCGTATAACAAACTCTTGAGCTGCAAGGATCAAAGTTTGGGGTAATTGGGATAAGCAGATGTCTCCTGTTAAGATGTTCAGGGAGTCATGTTCTCTTGGAATATTTTTCTTCAGTTTCACAACAGAAATAATGATGCTGTGAAGTTTGTGGCTTTTTGAAGCAACTCCAGTTAAGACAGAGGTGGTACAGCCTTCAAAGTTTCTTTTTGTGAACCTCAGGAAAGCAACACTGCATCAGTTTGTTTGTGCATTTAACTCCCTGATTTTGCCAGACACATTTTGCTGCTGTTGGCTCTCTGGGAGCCTATCCAATGCTTTTTCAGAGTTTAGACCATGATCACATAGGAACAGTGTGACATAACAGAAAGTTTTCTTGTATTTTTGAATACATGTGTGTTTTCATGCTGCAAACAAGGAAGCTGACAGATGACAAATTCTGGATGGCATTTGAACTAAACTTCCAGTAGACTGGCAGCCCCTTTATGTTTATTTTTGGTGGAATGACCTTTCCATGTGTAAAGGCTCTAGATGCTTCCTGATTAAGTTATACTTCCACATGAGAAACTTTCAGCTCAGAGGAGTTAAGTGAAATTTTAAGAAAAAAGGTGTTCTCCTGAAACATAAAGCTGTAATGAAATTTGCTTTTTCTTGTTTGCGTTGTTGTTGTTTTTTTTTTTTTGGTTGCTGTCAGTTATTACAACCAGATTTTTGGAAGAGTTGATGGGCTTATGAACCATGAAAAAAGAGAAATTGCTCTTCTGGTTTTGACCTACAGGTAAGATTTCTTCCTCTTAGTAAAAGGTGACTGATATCAAAACAAAAAGAGTATTTTGATGCAGAAAACTGATCCTTTTTCATGTTTTCTCATTTTTAGAAGTTTTAGTTATTTGACAATTTCTTTTCTGTTTACTTATGAATTATTACTTAAGCAGTTTACTTTGCTCAGCTCCCATCCTGACCTTGGTCTGGTTTCCTACCTCTTTGCTGTGGGGGAAGAGCTTTGGCTGTGTCTGTAATGCAAAATTCAAAGAGCTCAGACTGTTAGCCCTGTCTTCTTCCAGCTAAGCCAGGTAAAACTAAATACATTCCATTTAGATGAAGCATTAAATTTTGGGGGGAGAATAAAATAAATAACAAAAGAAATCAAGTGGAAAGCATGTTTTCAGGACATGGTTTAAGTTCAGGCTGGTTGTATTCCATAATTCTGTGCTACTTCCCAGTTAGCTCACAGGAATCTGACCAGGGGCTGGATAGCAGTTGTGAGGAGACCTCCAAATTTTGCCCCAAGTATTTCTGTTACACATCTGAAAGCATCCATATTTGAAGAGTTACTTTAAGTCTCACCACACCTGCTGTTCTTCAGAAGGATAATTTGATCTGTAAAGAAAGAAAAAAATCAAAGTAATTAGATTTAAAAGAGGCTGGATATCAAGACTAACCCTCTTGCTATTGAAATAAAGATGATGAAGAGCAAGAAAAGATTGTATTTAAGTCTAGTTTCCTTCTGCCTGCTTCCCATCAGGGCTCTGCCCTCACTGTCCCACATCTACAGCATCTCTGCTGCTCTGGGCTGTGCTGGCTGAGAACAGCTCCTCAAAGATGCTCTCCCAGATTCTCCTCCTGCTCCAAACCTTCCTCCTCCCTCCTGGGAAAGCACCAGTGGCAGAAGCAGCACTGGCTTCTACCTCCCAGGCATCCCTGTTCCTAATTCCACATTGCCCTCCTAGGGCAGCTTGTGCTATCTTCCAGGTGGGCCTGAAGTATCCTGAGGTAATGATTAAGAACTCAAATCTTTCTTGTGTCTTGATTTTCTTCATAAACCTGTAAAATGTGGGTTCTGTGGGGGAAAAAAATTAAAAGTTAAAAGTGCTTTGATTTTAGAGCTGAGGTAGAGACCAGTCAGCAAACCATCTCTGCAAGATTTCATTACCCCAGCAGAGCTGCCAGACTTGGAATTAAGATTAAGGTATGCAAGCTACCAATTTCCAGTAGATAAGCTGCTCTGAAAAGGAGATAAATCAAGAGGCAAGTCCAAAACAATTCCTTTGCTAGAGTGAATACTCAGTGAAAACTGCAATGTTGTAGCATCTGGGCAACTCTCTGGGCTCAGCCAGATTTTTACCAAACAGAGCCCCTGTCCAAGCCATGAATAGCCAGTTCCTCCACAAGGATGCTGCAGGATATGGTGTTAAACTCTTTGTTAAAGTCCAGATAGACACATCCACAGCCTTTCCTCATCTACCAGGTGGGTCTCCCTCTCATAGAAGGAGATCAGGGTGGTCAAGCAGGTTTTGCCTTTTCTTAAACTCACGTTGGCTGGGTCTGATCTCTCCATTAACAAATCCCAAAATGTTAATGGGAAAACACAGTTGCACAGTGGAGTTTTTTTTTTTTCCAGAGAATTTCTCCTGGGTTCAGTGCTATCCAACACTGAATACTGCAAATCTTAAACCCAGCAGAAAAACTTCACTCTCAATTCACACTTGGAGAAGATTCAGTCAGTGTTTAATTGCTTTATAAAGGGCTTCACTCCTTGGATGTTGCTGCAATTCAATTTATACCCACTTTTTGTAGGGAATTTGACTATCTCTGAAACAAACTTTAATTTATTTTGTTTATTGCTGCATTAGACAAAAACACATTGTCAAGACTTGGCAGTTCAGGCAGAGCTGCACATAGTGATGCTGGTCAGTGCTGGGTGCACCTCGCCAGTCCTGCTGCATCATCTCCTGGAGCTGCAGGCACTGGAAAATGTCACAACACTCAGAGAATTCCTGGGATTTACTGCCTGTAGACCAAATGTCAAATGTGTGAAATAAACAGAAAAGTCTTTGATCCCTGCTGGACATGGAGATTCCTTACCTGTAGATCTCTAGCTATTCAAAATCCATGCTTAGAGTACCCCATGAATTCCTTACATATGCAAACTGTTGTGTTTTTAATATATTTTTCAAAGTTACTTAAGCCACGTCTCTCTGCTTCCATGTGCTAGAACAACTTCTACCAGAAATGTGTGCTTGGCAACAGTCTTGCATGTTTAAATTAAAGAGAGGAAAATACTCTGAGAGCAGCAGGCACGAAAATATTGAGTTTGATAACTATATAAGCAGTTTTCTCTGTGATATAACTATTTTGGAAGGGGGGGGGAGGGTATATTTAAGAGTGCTTGAATATTCAATATCTGTACAAATTGTTTTTTCTCCAGAGCGAGAATGCTATGATTATTCTGCAGGAGCTGCATGTGAGGATGCTCATCCTCTGCCTGTGCAGAGCTATCCTGATCCGTTTCCTCACTGACAATTCCTAACTTGGCTTCTCTCGGTGGGCCCCTGAGCATCACACATCTCTAAATCTTCCCAATGAACTGATACGGTGCTTATGCACAGGCAGGCCGTGGTGGTACATAGAGATGAACGTGGCACATGAAATCAGAATTCTTGGGAATCACGGGATCAGAGCGGTTTGGGCTGGAAGGGACCTTAAAAAACATCTGGTCCCAAGCCCCTGCCACACATAGGGGCAGGTTCCAGCAGGCCAGCTTGCTGCAAGCCCCATCCAGCCCCATCCTTCTCCAGAGCTGGCGCTGCCACATCCCGGCGTAGCCCAGCCGCTCCCGTGGCGCAGGCCATGTGGAAGGGCCGGGATGAGCCTCGGGGCACAGCGGGTCGCGGCGTTAGTGCTCCGCACACGGTGACACCGCGCTCCAGCGCAGCCTTGGCATTCCGTCTCGCTCCGTTGAGGAGGGGTGGGCCGGGACTGGAGCTGGGATTAGGGCCGGGACCGGGACTGGGACCGGGACGAAGCGAATCTTCCCGGGCTGTCGGCGGCCAATCGCGGCCGCCCGGGCGCGCCCCCGGGGCGCCGCTGCCGCCGGGCATGCCGGGAGCTGCAGTTCGCTGCCTGCATTGCCGCCGTTCAGTGCGCGGCGAGGCGAACTACAACTCCCAGTAGGCTGCGGGGCCCCGCAGCGCTCTTCCCGGCCGTGCCTACGATCCCCATCGCGCCTCGCGGGGCCTGGAAGAAGAAGCGGGTCCGGGAGCGCGCGGGGCGGCGCCTGCGCAGAGCGTGGCTTCCTGAGCGTCTGGTGGCGGCCGCCATTTTGTGGTGCCGCTTCCCTCTCCCGCTCGGGATCTGCGGCCGCGGGACCTGGCGCGGGGGCGACGCGGAGCGGGGGGGGCCGGGGCCGCCCGCACCCTCCTCACCTTCCCCTCGCCTCCCCGCGCCGCCGAGCCCCTCCGGCGCTGCCCCCGGGCGCGGCTGCGGAGAGCGGCGCTCGCCCACCATCATGGAAGACGACGGGCAGCCCAGGACCCTGTGAGTGGGGAGGGGGCGGCAGGGTGGGCAGCGGGCCCGGGGCGGAGGGGGGCGGGGGCCGGGA
>VXBI01001933.1:539841-594969 GCA_013397375.1 Toxostoma redivivum
CGGGGCGGAGCGGGGCGGGGGCAGGGATGCGCTCCCGGGAAGCGGGGCCGGGGCCTCGAGGGGTGCCGGGGGAGCAGAGGGAGCTGAGCGGGACAGAGTGTGTGCGGCAGGGCCGGGAGCGGGGTCCGGGCATCGGAGCGGGAGGGGAGCGCGGCTGCCCGCACGGACATAGCGCTGCGCCCATCCAAGGAAAACACGGGCGAACCGCAGCTGCACCCGGGCTGTAACGGGCTCCATCCCCGGAGCCTCCGGGGCCCGTCCCTGGAGGTTTGGGGGTGCAGGCGGGGGTCCCAAGCCTTCCCCGGGTGGCACAGGCCGCCCCCGGGCCCACCCTGCACGGCGGTCCCGGCGCTGGGAAAGTTCTTTGTGCTCTCCCGGCGGTGGGTGGGATGGGAGCGCCGGGAAAACGGCAGGGATCGCTTTTCCCTCCAGCGTGTCACGGTGTGGTTCAATAACAGCGTATCGGGCCCAGCAGAAAGAAATAACTGTGTGTTGGCCGTGTCTCTCCGGGCTGTTTAGTCGCTTGGTGGCTGTCATTTGCTTTCCGTTTAAAAATACAAATTTGAGCATTTTGGAGATGCTGTTGAGTTCTTTTCAGCTTTTGCAGATATGGTTTTGATAAATTTTCTTTGTCTTGTTAGCTTAAACGAGGGAGGCTCGCACTTGCGGCTGGGGACTGAGAGCAGGGATTTTGTGCTGCTGCTGATTTTAACCGGTTCCCAGATTCCCAGTGCAGCTGCCAGAGGATGTTTTGGGCTCTTCGAGCGGTGCAGCGTTTGGGCTGTCCCTGGGAGAAAGACAGGCTCATGCTCGGGCTGCCCAGATGACAAACACAGCTCAGGACAGTGCAAATGAAATCTTTGTCTATTTAGCTTTCGGGACAGTAGCCTTCAGAAAAGCTCTCCGAGATAGTCTGGACTGAAAGCCGCTCTAAAGAAGCTACTGAAACAGAGTAAAATGTCTCGTAGTTCTGTTCTCACTACCAAAATGATGACTTGGCATTTAAGGCTCAAGGCAATTTGTTTTTTCTCCTTTCTAGGCAAAAGTTCTTTTAACTCGTTTGTAGTGTAGCATAAGTACTCAGTCCTCGCTCCCTGAGATGCATAATTTAAATAAGAATATATGAAATGCTTTTTGTGTTGATTATCAAAATGATCTGAGTTTGCTTGGCCCTCAGAGCAGATCTAGGTTTGAGTGTTGTTTTAGCATAGGAGGAGGGAAAAGAGCAGAGTCACACAGTGTTTTATTCAGTTTTATTTTCAAGGCTCCTTTCCTCATTATTGGCTCTTTTTCTTTCTTTTTAAGAATTGCTATTTTCCCACTGAGGTTTAAAATGTTCTTTTAGTGTTAACAAGTTTGGGTACCACATTGGCCATGGGTCCTTCCCAGTAACACATCCATCAAGGATTTGACTTAGCCCACTTAGTTACTAACAAGAAAAAAATAAATTTGTACCTTGTCTGAAATAGCATCTCTACAGCTGCCCCAAATGGTTTATTGCACATGTGTGACTTCATTTGTTAAACTAATAAACAGCATGCACATTAATTTCCTAGTAGTTCTGTAGTAACCACAATCCTGTAATTATTTGTAGGCTTTTTGCATGGAAGACAAACATTTTGCTGTAGCACTTTTTACATTTTACCTTCTCGTCCCTACTTTTTATCTGAAATGTCTTTAAATTTAGAATAGCAAGTTGTCTGTTAAAGATTATTATCCTGAGCACCACTTTTCATATAGAGCAGTTGTGATGTCATAAATAAAACTCACTGTCCCCCAAGAACAACAAAGAAAAATATTGTTGGCTGAACTTACAAGTTTTCATTATTTGGTATATTTGGGGAGGGGGGAGAAAGTGGAGAAAAAATTGTTTCAGTAGCTGTTTGGCCATGTGCAAAAGCACTTGATTGATAGTGTAAGCAATACTTTATGAATGTCTTAGTTTTTTCACTCCTCAAGGAATAAATGAAATCCAAAATCTGTAAATTAGGAAGGAATTTTCTTTTTTTAACAGTTGCAAGTCTTTTTTTTTTAATTATAAAAAGCAAACCTACCTAACCACTGTTCACTCAACATATATGCCCATCTTAAACAGCTGGGGAATAAGGGTTGTTTCAATTTGCAGTACTTACAGGGCTGTTATGTTGTTTCCAGTCATGATAGGTCAGTCATGGACCTCTAAGAATTCTGAATATTTTCTGAGGCTTAATAGAGAAACCTGACACCATTTGCATTTTTATTTGTTATATTTCTTAACTTTATAGAAATGTGAAGAGTAACCTTAGATACTTTCTGCCAAAAAACTCTCCAGTATTGGGGGCCTTTTTGTGTGATTTGTCTCATGGAATTTTTTAGCTGGTCCTAAAATGAGCTGTGAGCTTCTGATTTTTTGTTTTGTTTTAACAGAACACTTAAAAGCTGTGTTTTGTGTGAATACTGTTAGATTTCCCAGGCTGTATCAAAGTCCTGTTTCTACTATTAATCTCTCAGAAACCTAATGTGTTGCTAATGCTACCAGCTCTCGCAGACACCAGAAAAGTTCCAAAGATATATTCTTGTTAATGCTTTTAGAAATGTTTTGTGTGGTTTGTAGGCATTGTGACTGCTCTGAAGTCACTGCATACCTACAGCTGTTATCTCATCAGCCTTGCCATGCTGTATTCCAAGAATGGGGATAAGGTGCAGGAGTAAAGCTTCACCTGGATTCACTTCTCTTGAACTTCCTTTCAGTTCAGCTCTTGTACAGGAATGTCTCCTGGAGGAGGCTACAGAGTGGATTATTCTTGGTATCGTTTTATTTCCAGTAGCTCACAAGCACTAGGCAGAGTTGCTAGAATTTCCATGGGCTCTTGAGCACATCAGTTGTCTTCTTGCTCATCGTCATTTTCTCTTTTACATATGGAAACTGCCATTTCTTGCATGTTGCCTGTGTGAGAGAAATCAGATCTACTATCTTTCCTCAAAAAAAGGATGTAAGGGAGTTTTGTGGACCTAAAAGTAGTGGCTGTAAATGTCCCTTTCTTACCTCCCTGTCTAGAATGTGATACAAACCTGTTTACCTTCAAAAAGAGAGTTTTTCAGCCAAAGAGTTGAGTTCTAAAACTCATTATGGGCTGACACGTGCCTCTTGTGTTCTTCAGATAGTTCTACAACATCTCTGAATTTCAAGTAGTTTGTTATTCTTTGTGTTGTCAGCAGGATTCAAAAGAGTAATAGACAAAAATTTATGTCAGGACATCTGTCTGTCTATAGGTTGTTGGATTGTTTTTTGGTTTTTTTGTAGCTGCTTATTAATTGGTATTTAAGTGCTTCAGGCTTGCAGAAGGGAGCAAACACTATTGCCTGTGTGCAAAAAGCCACAATTTTTGCTACCATGCACTTCATCCACGACTGTCTATAAAAGTTTAGTAAATGCTTCTGCCCTTCTGGGTTTTATAATTTTTAAAAAGTTTGCATAATATATCCTCTAGAAAGTATCAGTCCAAAAAGATTGAAATACCGTACAGTAGCATGTTAGGAGTCTTCTGGTTTCTTGAGGTGTGGTTTTGATAATTTTGATTTCATGAAGTAGAATAGAAGATGCTGCTCTGTTACATCATGTGTAAATGGAGCTGGAAAGGGGAAAGCTGACCATAGGCTGGCCATGTGTGATTAGCATCAGCTGAGCCAAGTTTTGGGTTTCCAGAAAGGAAAGGTATCTGTTCCTAATGTGGTGAATATATTTATTTCTCTAGTTCTGTAGTATTCAGACATTCACACTGAGGATGTTTGCTTGTATATTTTTATTAAAGTCATCTTTGCTGTACTGAAGAAGGTAATGTTACTGCATTCTGCTTAAAGACGTGAAAGTAACCATCAAGTCTTACTTTTTAGCATATTGTTTCAAATTTGTAAAGGTTTGTATTCCCATGTCTTACATTCAGTTTGAGACATTTGGGTCTCTGGGTGTTGTCCTTGCTACATGAACCTTTACTGTGCAGTATTCCCAGTGTGTGCATTACTGAAGTTTGAGTTTTAGCAACTTGGGAAGGGTGGGAATGCCTCTGACTAATGGAAATATTATGCACCACGGCAGTATTTATCATTTAGGGAATTAATGGACCAGTAGGATTTCACATCCCATCTCAATCTAGCAGTCAAGGTGGTCCCAATTTTTATGAAAGGCAGCTTGTTTCTTAGCTAGGGTTTATGATGCAACATTCTCACAACTAACTTGCTGATATCAAAATGATGGTATTGAAAAAACACCTAGTAGATCTTATGTCTTCTAGCAGTTAGTGTAACTTTTCTTACCTCAGTTGAATAGATTGTAGAGGAATGGCTTTCCCTGGCCTTCTAAAAATTTTTGTCAGACTACGAGAAATTCTCCAGCTTGATTTTCAGACTTCTTGTGTTTCCCAAATACATGTTAATATTATGCAGAAGAGGATGATGTTTGGTTTTTTGTTTGTGTTAATTGTACTCCTTACTGCATCTGATTTGCAGTAGAAATGGTGTTAATAAGACATCACTGTGTTTAATTTCATATCAGTGTTACTGTATCAGTGTGCTGTGAAGGCTCAGTATTAATGAATCCTATTCTGCAGCATACAGAGGTAAACAGTACTAGCAGTAAGTTCACAGCACCACTGACCCTTTGTGTTGGAATTCCTACTGGGATATACTTTTTCCATCTGATTTTAGTAGTATCTGCAAAGGTTAATACTTCCACTAAAAGCTATTAGTGATTTACAATTTATTTTTGGTGAATGATTAACAAAAATTTAGTTAATATTTCAGAAAGAAGGGATGGATAAATGTTTAACTGCTAAGTTTTCAGGATAGAACTGAAAAGTTAGTGAGATGGACAATTTGTTCTGTAAGGGGTCTTGGAGTTCTGCAGTTTTTAACTTCTCTACTGGAAAGCTTCATAACAATACAGGCTTTTGTTAATGACTTGTGTTAATTCATACGTATTTAATAAGAAACTAATGAGTATATGAAGGATTTTAGTGGATGTTCTGTACTCAGGTGATTGATACTTCAGAAACTCGGTGTGGATCTTGTAGCATTGGAGTCCTGCTGAGAAAGTGCAGAATTGCCCCATAGATGCTGAAAGAAGGACATAAACAAACATCTGTTGATAACGTTGTGTGGTGTTCTGATGAAAACAAACAGCGTCCGTTTTAATTTTGCTAATCCAGATGAAAGTCCAGCTGTTAAGCACAGAATTTGCTTTTGAAAACTTTTCAAGGGCTGCCTCTCAGAGCAATTTCACAGCACACCTTTATTAACTCAAAATAAATTTGTCTGTGAGCAATAAGAAAAGCTCGTTCATGTTTATATTCACTCTATTAACAGGTCAGGCTGACTTTAGTTTGCAGTTTTATAATGTTCCATAACTGACCAGAATAAAATGAATAAAATGTATATTCTTTCAACTTCTAAATCACAGAAGGTTCTGCTCGTCTTAATGGCTGCACTTGAATTCTTTGTGCCTTGACAGGCTTATTTGTAAAGATGATGAATATCCCTCTGCTGATGGCTTTTGATACCTGTTACTGTGACAAGCCTTTCTCTTAACTGATCACTTTGTTTACAGTTTGATTACAAATTAGTCACATTGTTAAAAAGAATTTAGTTTTGCATTCACGATATTCTCAGCTATTATTGTCACCTGGTAAATCCAGGACTCTTACCTAAACTTGATAAGTATTTCAAAACTTGGAATTACTTCTCAAGATTTGCAAACTAACAAAAATCAAGAAGTCTGGGTGATATTAAAATAACACTGCCAGAATTTTGGGGGTATTACAAAGGTGGGAGCTGTTGAGATGGATGCTGTACAGTGCATTCCTATGGCAGAATGCTGCATAAATTGCCTTGTCTGTTGGTGAGTGGGCTGGTTTTCCAAATGTTCAGGAAAACAGAAAAGTTGAGTTGGTTGCTTGCAAGGCTGCACAATTTGTCCGAGGGCTGCTCCTGAGCTTATGGGAGTTAGATGTGTGTTTGTACCCAAATTCAGAAGTATTCTTGATGAGATACTCAGTGGGAAGTGAAACTTAAAATATCATTGCCCAGTTGGTTGCTTGTTCTGCACAACATTCTTGAGCAATGTTTTCGTGCTTTTGACATCTCTGTGCCAAGGAAATGATTGGCACTAGATCTTGGTGTCCAGTGTTGTCCGAATTGAACTTCACTTCTCAGTTGTGTGGCCAACGTCATAATTTAGAAACCACATGAGTACTGCGTTAAAACTATGAAATAATTTGTAAATATTGTCTGTAAGAGATCTGAGATGTTTTAAAGGGAGATTGTTTATAGTTGTTTAAGTTTTTAAACCTATAATTACATTTTAAAAGATGACAATTTCTGGTTTAAAATCTTGGTCTTTTTTTTCCCCTTGTGTAGCTATGTAGGAAACCTCTCCAGAGATGTGACTGAGGTTCTCATACTTCAGTTATTCAGCCAGATTGGACCATGCAAAAGCTGTAAAATGATAACAGAGGTAAGGCCTTCCACATCTGGGGGGAGGTAGCAAATATAATGTAACTTTATCCCAAGTTGTCCGAAAAAATGAAGTTGAGGGCTTCTTTTGACATTACTGGCGGTGGGTTTCTTTGGGTTGACAGTGTTTGGCTTTGGGGGTAACTCTTTGCAGGAGAGACCCTGGGGTGTGCAATGCTGTGCTTTTGCCCGTAGCCCTGACATAACTTTTATCAACTGGTGATGAGATTCCACTTTATTTAAAAAATTTAAAAGATTGTTACCCCCTCTTTGCAGAATCACATTGTTCTGATGATCAGAAACCTTATTATTTCAAGTGTTATTCAAGGCTGTTTTGTACATTTTTTACTTTATTTGAACATGAGCCTCAGTAATTCTTGTCCCTCTTGAATAAATGGTTCTTTGCTAAGGCTGAAAAGTAAGAAAGCCTTCAAAATAAGTTTGACTCTTCCTCAGCTTTTTCTACACTAGTTCAAATAGCTCTTGTCTGCACCTGTCTGTTCTTAAATTAATTTTTCCTTGAAACAACAAAGTGACAAAATTTCCATAGTATTCCAGATAAAGTCTTTTGTACAGAGTGTTGGTAAGTATTAATGCTTTCTTATCTCCACTGTAAATACTCTGGTACCTTTATGGTTGGCAGCCATTTCTGTGAGCTTTTTGACACATCCTACAAAACTTCTCTCTCCCTGGTAGTTTTCCTTCTTTCTGTGTTTATAACTGGTAAGCTTTGAGCAGGCAGGGACTAATCTGAGCTTCTGCCAGGTTTAAGCTTTGGTTCTTCATCTCTGATTTCTGTATACTCTTCATACTTTACTATATCTTATGCTTCATACTAACTTGTAATTTCAGATTTCTTGAGGACAGTTACATTAGTTTTTTTCAAGATTGTTAATGAAAGTATTGAAAGGCAAGTCTTGTGACCAGACTTCTTTAGGAATGCTAGCAGAAACTCCCCTGTGGGCTTCTTTCAGTGTGTCACCCAGCTTGTTTGTTTCTTTGTTTTTACCTTATCATCAGCTTGCTGCTTGTTTAATCAGTCTCATCTTTGTCTGGACTAATTTCCCATGTGACACTTTTCTCTGCTGCATTTGCTTTAAGTTTATTGGAGAAAAATAACAGAAGAATGACAGATCACTGTTGTTAGTTTTTCTCAGAAGAAACAGTTTTGATTGTCATGTGCTCTGCAGACATAAGGTGCTGCTGCTCCCACCTTTGGCTGGGTGAGAGCTGTTAGCATTAGTTGGGTTTCTTGAGGATCAGGTGAGAAATTCCAGCATTTTTACCTTGATTGAGGCTTTGTGGTTCTAAGATCTTTCCATAAATGAGACATCTTTAAAATGAAACAAGTAGATAAACAAAAACTGCAGCTGTATTCAGTCACACAGAGGTGACTGCACTGAGCTGACCTTAGCACCTGCCAACAAGCAGTCACAGAAGTGCAGGCTGGCTTCTAGGCTGGCACTGGCCTGCAGCTGTCACAGGATTTGTGCATGGTGTCCATCCTTCTACAATGTGTGGTAAACCTGTGCTGGGAGCTGAATCATGATTAGGTGGTTCTTACCACTGTTAGTACCACCACCACCTTTTAAAAACTTGTGATTTTTCCACTTTAGCTAGGTGTATCAATTAATTCTTTTTCTTTTGTAGAGTATGTGACATGAACACATCAAGTGTTGAAACATTTCAATTGTTTCTTTTGGGGATATATAATACTCAGGCTGGTGGCACAGTATTTGTTGATAGTTTGAGCACCTAAAGATCTGAGTGTCTGCAAAAGAGATTCTTCTCATGTTCAGACAAGTTCTCAGTGCTAAAGAAGATCTCCCTACAATCTTAAGTAAGGCTGCACTTCAGCTGAAGCATAAACTACACCAAATTTCCTAAAGAAGCCTTAAATGGATTTCCCAAAGAAGTGTGGGAGGAGGGGTGAATTAAGGCTTTCTTTTTTGGGGCATCTGAGGTGAGTGTGCTTGTAGACAAGTTTGTGACTGAAACTTTTTTTTATGGTCTCAGGTACATTTTCTCTCATCTATTCATTGTGCATCAGTTAGAGGCCCCAAGTACTGACAGTATTCAGGAGGATGACTTCACACTCTATGACTGTTTTAGGTGTATAAAGGCCTGTGATCCGTTCAACTGTTGCATCTTAACAGCTTCAGAAGTAGACAGGACTATGTAGCTGTACAATCCAGTTTTAGGGGGAAGGATTAGAATTGTTCATCAGTAAATGTGTATGAGTTGTGAGAAGTTAAAAGGAATGCTGGAAAAGGCTTCTCTTATCTTGTGTTACAGCTGTGTTCTACCTGGCAGTGGGGGAGGTTGGTAGGTGAGAACACTGGTGCCAGAACAGTTTCTGTGTGCTAGACCCTTCCCTATCCATGTGAGAAATCACTTGTTTAGGGCAATGTTAGTGTTTATCATCTTTTGGTCTGTGCACGTGCTGGATAGTTAATGAAAATGTTTTGGTTAGAGTTTTTGTACTCATTACATCTTGGAGGTAGACCAAATCCAGTGTTCAGGTTGGCATTCTCGACATCCTTTCCACTTGATCAGCTTTTCAGAAAAATATTCTGTTCTTTGCACTTTATACTCTGGTGCATTTATTACTTCAGTGACCTCTGTCAGTGAGTACTTTTAAAGGTGATTTGGTGGGTCATCCTACAAAAACAGGTTGTACTCAAGGTTTAACAGAGTTAGCAGTCAATTGATTAATACCCTTTTCCCTCAGTCAAACGATTTGGAGTTCTTTTAAAACGTTATTTCCTAGCTGTTTGCTGTGGCATTTTTCACCTGAGACTGACACTGCAGCTTCCAGATTGCTGCCTGCTGGTGGTTTTCAAACAAAGGGGAAGACTTCTTAAGTGGGGCAAGAGAAAATTGATGAAAATGTGTCTGGGGAATAAAACTTTCTGGCTTTGAGTATATGCATGAGGCAGTTTTGTTCTCCTCTCCATTCTCCCACTTTTCCCCCTCCTTTCCATCCACTTTGCAGATCACTTTTCTGATCAGTTATTTTTAGTTCAGTAAACTTCAGTCCTCATTCAAAGCAAGCTATCTTTCAGAACCTGCTAGACCTTTAATAAAAAATCCATCTTAATAATATTGCATTTAAGTATAATGTCAAAGGCTATTTCATAAGTCTGATGCAAATAATTCTCAAAGTTTCTAGCTATAAGTAATATATTTTCCTGGATTTTCTTCTCAGCAACCCGATAGCAGAAGGGTCAACTCTTCTGTTGGATTTTCTGTTTTGCAGCATACAAGCAATGACCCTTATTGCTTTGTGGAATTTTATGAACACAGAGATGCAGCTGCTGCATTAGCTGCTATGAATGGGAGAAAAATTTTGGGAAAGGTAAGTTGCTCACATGGTAATCTTAGATATAAAGAATATAGATTTGTGTGAAAATATTAATGAAACCGTTGAAGATGTTTAACCAAGATTAAATATTGATAGAATAAACTTTTTAAAGTATTGATATTAAAAAAAAGTCTTGTTTAGGAAATGTATTATTTGTGATGTTCTGTTTATGATGATGTTTTATGTTAAGTGATGATTAGTAAATGTTAACAGTTGTAACCCGCCCTTGAATGAACTTATAAAATGTAAGAATTTTGTGAATTTATACTAAATCTTATACTTGTTTTCAGGAAGTCAAAGTAAACTGGGCAACAACACCAAGTAGCCAGAAAAAAGATACATCCAGTAAGTAATGTAATGCCACAGTATCACTTCTACACAAATACTTCACAAAGTGGTGATAATTGATCATAAATGCATTTAAACATAACCTCTCTCCTTCCCATCTAGTGTTGAATAGAATTTGGCAAACTAATTCTTCTGTTTCTGCTTTACAACTGGGGAAACCGGAGTGGACAGATTAAATTGCTGCTGCTCTTCACATGGAATCCTGAGCGTTCCTGGTTCCCAGTGCTGTGTGCAGAGCATCACTTTCTCAGGAGTTGAAACTTTAGATAGCAGTTAAATATTTGATTAGTAAATTATTTATTTTCAGATCACTTCCATGTGTTCGTTGGGGATTTAAGTCCAGAAATAACAACAGAAGACATCAAGTCAGCATTTGCTCCTTTTGGTAAAATATCGTAAGTATCATCATAAACATTTCCATTATCAGTCAGAAAATGTTATAGTGAAAATGTGTTTCTAAGTTGAAATGTTATTTCTTATCTATTGAGAATTTTTCTGCTGTTCATTTCTTTGTGGTGGGTGGATGGGTAGTAAAGAGGGGTTGTATCTCAATGTGTTTCACAATGTAAATACAGTAATGTAAATGTGCTCTGGTTTGCTGAAAGCGATGTGCTTTTAACCTAATTTATATGCTAATGTCCTTCAATTTTTTATTAAAATTTAATTACTGCTCTAAGTGTGTTTTTTTTGGTATTGAGAATGTGTACAGAGTAGTGATTTGACAACTGGTATCTGTTGTATCCTGGGTGTGTTTTATGTGCATTTTTACTGCATTTCATAGACAATGTGAAAAACAGGGCAATTGGAATATAATTCTATAAAGCAGCTAGTTAATAACTTGGGAATGGTTTGAAAAAAGCTAATACTTATGAGAATGAAATCTGGGGTTTTTTATGATAATGGGATTAATTACAATTACAATATCTTAAATGAAAGAATGGTGGCTTTACAATATGTGCACATTTCTGCCAGTTAAGAGAATGTTTCTTTAAACTTCTCATGGACAATTTAGGTGATACTAAATCACCTGATGTTCTAATTGAACAGATTTAACATTACAAAATCCTTGAAAGTGCTAAAGTATATATGTCCTAAAGAGTACTGCTACAAAAACAGTCTGTTAATCTTTTATCAGTTTATCTTTATAAAAATCAAAGTTGCACATGAATGTTTTTGTACTACTTTACAGGAATATATTTCTAAGAACAAAATTCTTATTTTTCTCTTGTTCTGTACGCATATTTTTAAATGAATCATAAATCTTATTTCTTACCTCTGCTGTTTTGTTTACTTTGCTTTTTGTCTCTTAATGTGGTAAGTAGTACTGTTTTAAAAATCAATTTAAAAAGAATAATTCAGGTTTCTGTTTCTCAATCTATATTTATACCTGAGACCTGCAGTTTTTCTAAAGTCCAAGTCACAATTAAAAGTAATAGCATTCTGGTTATTTTGCAGAATTGCTCATAAGAATGGACAGGATCTTGAAGGCTAACTGCAAGGAACTGTGCACACTGGAACTCAGTTGTAGATTTTTTCTCATTTCTATTTATTCTTATTATACATTATTTATATATACATATTTTAGTATTTACATTTTAACATTCTATATTCAGTGCAGTTCTATATTTCCAATCATTTTAACTTACTCACTAAAATTTCTGTGTAAATTTGTTGTTTTCGTACTGGTGTGCTTAGCATTGTTGTTAGTTTTATTCTCCTTTCTTAAATTTCTGAAAATGTCAATTTTTCAAAATTTACAGCTACCCAAACTCCAAAATGATGGTAGAGAATTGACCAAGAAAAATAAAGAAATCTGTTAACAGGCCATGTATGCCTTTTAATTCCTATTTTTTCCTCTTTTTCGATTTTTTTAATATTTCATATATTTTGTATCACTAGGCAGAAGACATTTAACTATTTAGAAAATGCATGGTAAATTAGATAGAATTGTTACAGTAATTTATAGAACAGTGAACCTTAGAGGACCCTAGCCAATAGAATATTAGAAAAGGAAACTTTGTTTCTCTTATACTTCAAATTTGAACATTCTAGTTATAGCCAGTATAGGTTATGTGCATAGGTTGCATGTTTATTACATGTTATTTTTTTTGTCCTACTGCTTTTTTCTAACAGGTAAAGAAGCAATAGGGAGAGTTCAGGAATGACTGTAGTTTTAGGGCTAACTGAATTTATAAGAAAAAATTATGCTCACAATACAGTGTGTGTGGTTCCTTTTAGTTTTTATTTTGCAGGTTAACAATACTACCCTCATATAGCTGTGCTTCTTTTCACAGGGATGCACGGGTAGTTAAAGATATGGCAACTGGAAAGTCAAAAGGCTATGGTTTTGTATCTTTTTATAACAAACTGGTGAGTAATCACAATGCAGGTTTAAAATAGTTCCTATTTTCCATTTTTAGTATTGCCTGTTTATATATTCGCTGTTTATTAGACTTCACCCAGGGAAACAAATTTGCATGTACAGGAGCTGTATATATGTTTAGGACAACGTGGGGAAACTGTGAATCATTTTCCTTAAATATTTTGCATAGGAAAAATACACAGTTTCAGAATTGTAGGTATATAAAACCTGTTTCTGTGGAAGTCCTCCATTTCAGATCACTTTTGATGTTCTATAACAGTTACCTGGAGCTGTCATAACCAGAGAAAAGATTTTAATTTCTTCAGTTTTGCCAGTGCCATAAGATACTGCAATTGAATGCCTTGATTTAGTGTATCTGTCCAGTTACAATTCCTTTGTTCTGTGCTACAGCTGAAAAAGCAGGGAATAGCTGTTATTTCCTTGTACCCTTCTTCCCTTACCATATCGTTCTGTTTGGTTCCTGTGACCAGAGGGGAAGTTTAACAGTCCTGCAATTCAAGTTACTGGATTCTTTTCAGACTGGGCCATAAAAGCTCCCAATTTCAAATTTGTATTCATTCTACAAAATTATTGGATGGATTCTAAACATAGTACTAAAAAGTACTCTAAATTTTATGTCCTGATTGCTGTTCATTCCCACAGCAGCTGCACCTGTAGGGTTATGGTGTGACTGTTCTGGTACTTTCAGGCCTGTTATTCAGAATATATCGTTCTAGATTTGGGGAAGTGGGATATGCTCCCAGACAGGTACTCCAGCCTGAGCTCTTAATGCATAACACAGTTAAGAGAAAATTGGAACTTCTGCATTGGACTGGATGAGTTATGGCTTGGGCTCTGTTCCATTTTTGTCTCAGCTGTGATCCTCAAGCAGGATAGCAACAAGATTCATCAGAGTTTCCTTTCCTAGTCAGTTCACTATGTATTCACCATGTTTTAGGAGCCAAGGGTGCTTGAATCAATTGGGGTGTTTCATTGTCTGGTGGTTTAGTTTTGTCTTTTAGATTGGGTTTTTCTTTTCTTATTGGTCATCTTTTTTTGTAATTTCATTTTTGTTTTGTACTCAATATAATTAAAACCTAGAAAGATCAAGGTCCTGAGCGTGAGAAGAGAATTCTAGCTGGGAGCATCTCACCTTTACCTTGTCCACATTTTCTTTCTCCCTTGTGCTTGGCAGTTTTTTCCTTAAGCTTTGTGCCCTTGGAAAAGCATTTCAAATGTGCACTAACTATGTGTTCTGACTGTCTTCTTCCAAAGAAATTGGGAGACAAATTGCTTCTTGCAGCTGTTAGCAAACTTACCCTTGCTTACCAGATGTTTCTGCTTACACTGTAAACTCAGACTGTCTTCAGTTTCATGTTCAAGATAAAAAGTGGGCCATGGATTCTCATGTGTGTTGTTACAATGACTTTAACATGTTGAGAACTCAGAGAGCATCTGTTGCACACCTCCAGGAAGCAAAAGAAACATTTAATGATAGTTGTTTTATTTCAGTGATTGGATCTATGTGACCTTCCCACTTTTTTGGATAGCTTTTGAACATTCTAGTGCACTGTTTGTATAGTATATGTTTAAATGTGTGTGTGTACATATATATGTATATGGCATATATATACAGGTAGTATATATATAATTGCAGTTGGCTTTTAACCAGTGTAGAAAATGAGTGAGAGGAAGTTTTTACCAAATGACTTGTGAGGGCCTTCTCTGTAACCAGTTGCCTTCATGTTAATTAATTGTTTGTCTCTTGCTATGATCAGAATTTCATACTCTTCTTAGTACTGTTACTAGTGTAACAGTGGAATTAACTGATAACCAAGTCTTGGGAGTAGATTTGTACATGGTTTTTGTTTGGAAGTGCTACAATCTCTGTTTTAATCTCTTCAGGATGCAGAAAATGCTATTGTACACATGGGAGGCCAGTGGTTGGGAGGCCGCCAGATCAGAACTAACTGGGCAACAAGGAAACCACCAGCCCCCAAAAGTACACAAGAAAGTAAGAGCTTCATGTCATGCTGTGTTGTGTTTGCTATCTTTTCACTGTTCAGTGGGGGTATAAAACATAAGCCAAAATCATGTCACTTAAATCACATATTAGCTTGCTTCCAGATCTTGATTATATTTTTTGGTATGTTGTATCAACATAGTGCTGGCACTGCTGGTCTGTCATAAAATATTGAATGTGTTTGTTAAAAGTGAAATTCATGCTTGTGTATGAGGTAAGTGTCTGGGTTACTGTCAACCCACTGCTGAAAACCAGCCTTCTCTCTTTATAGATAATACAAAACAGTTGAGATTTGAAGATGTAGTAAATCAGTCAAGTCCAAAAAATTGTACTGTGTACTGTGGAGGAATTGCCTCGGGGTTAACAGGTACGAAGTGTTCTCTTATTTTTTATTATTGAAACTTCTTAGACACCAGGATGATTACTAATTCAAAAACATCTTATGTTGTAGATCAACTTATGAGACAGACTTTTTCACCATTCGGACAGATTATGGAAATAAGGGTGTTTCCAGAAAAAGGTTACTCATTTGTCAGGTATGGACAGAGAGAAATCTCTGGGTCTGTCCATGTAGTAATGCTTCATCTCTCTGTAACTTCACTTGATTGAACTTGTCCTGCTACAATAAAAGCTGTCACCATATATTCATAGAATAATTAGGAACTTGTAAAAAGGGCCACCAACATTTTTACCTGAGGAGATGAATGTTTGTGAAAGCAGATGTTTTTCCCTGGATTTCCTGTATGTATGGAGTCACTGTTTTTTAAGTAATCAGGTGGAAGTACTGTAAAACATAACATTAATTTGTTTTTACATTTTTTAGGTTTTCTACCCATGAAAGTGCAGCACATGCTATTGTTTCAGTTAATGGAACCACAATTGAAGGACATGTTGTTAAATGTTACTGGGGTAAAGAATCCCCTGATATGACAAAAAACTTCCAACAGGTAACTGTACTTAACCTTTTCTTTGTATTACAAAAACAATTGTGTTTATACCTGTAATGACTTCCCAGTTATAATGGCTAAATTTTGTGGTGGAGTTCTTATGAAATTCCATGTTCTGTCTCAGTTATGTTCCAGTTCATCAAATTGGGCTAGTGATTTTGATGGAATATCTGTTACTGTCTTCTGGATATGATCCAAGATAGGGAGAAACTTTGAGGTAATTCTAATTCTTGCTGTTTTGCTAACTGCAGATTAGGTGGCTGTCCAACCAAATAGTCTTTGGGGTTTCAAACACACACAAATATATTTTTCAGTGCAAGGATCTAATTAAGTAATAGGGACATCTTACTTTTCAGATCTCCTTATTGCTTGTTTTAGCTCTCTTTTTGATATAGCCAAAACTTTGCCTTCAGCAGCACAAATGCAATATAAACCATCTCTAGAACCTGAAGTACAATGGGTTATTCTTTCTGCAGGTGGATTACAGTCAGTGGGGACAATGGAGCCAAGTATATGGAAATCCACAACAGTATGGGCAATATATGGCTAATGGGTGGCAAGTACCATCGTATGGAATGTATGGCCAAGCATGGAATCAACAGGGTTTTGGAGTAGAGTGAGTAATTATATTTAATTTTTAGAATATTGCAAGATTGCTGTATCATAAGTTTCAGCCTCAGTTGGGTGAAGGATTGCACAAGGGTTCAAACTTTAGGGGGACTCACTCCTGTGTGCTTAAAGTTTAAGTTCAGTGCTTGCTGTGAGCAGATACTGGCGTGAGTCGCTCTGACTCGTACCTGATGGCACATTTTGTGTGTGTTGGAGGCACAAAGATCACCCAGTGTGGTAAAGTTTTGGGTGGTGGTCTTGTCTGGTATCTAAATATATCCTGGATTCTGCCTTGAGGTGGTGAGTCTGAGCCAGGAGCCCGGGTATTTGCCTACAGGAAGAGAAGGAACTATACACAGACACTTGACTTTGTGCAGTTTCAGAATTTGGGTGGGCTTTTAATAACGTGTCTCTTGAAGACTGAAGTCTTCACAAGAACTCTTTCTTTTAACGTAATTTTGAAATAACTTGTTTGCCTAGTTCATTATCTGGTGCCAATTAAACATATTAAGCCCTGATAAACCTATCACTGGTGTTCATGGCCATGAGGTGTTGGGTATTTCTTGTGTTTCTGCATCACTGATGTTGAGCTCCAGCCACGTGTACGTGTTTATGCCTTTGGAGGCAGGTGCCATACCCAACTGGTACCCAAGGTTTGTGGGGCTTTTTCTCCTTTGTTCTTAAAAAACTCATATTTTCAGTAATCACATGTTGTACAGCTTAACCTGAATTACTCATTAAAAATAAGAAGAAATTGTTCTATTTTGATACAAGTAGTTGTGTAGGAAGTATGAGGTTTTTTTGTTTTGTTTTGTTTGTTTTTTTTTTTTTTTTAAGTTGCGTTTCTCCACTTTTTTAACCATTCTGTTTCTTTTTAAGCCAATCTCCATCTGCTGCCTGGATGGGTGGATTTGGTGCTCAACCTGCCCAGGGACAAGGTGCTCCTGTAATACCTAACCAAGCTGGATATGGTATGGCAAGCTACCAAACGCAGTGAGCTGGGACTCTGTTTAAAAGTGTGTATTTCATGATAGGCTGCAGTTTCCAGTGACATTCTGAAGACTGGAATGTAGACAATGAAAAAAAAAAGAAAATATTTATTTTAAAAATGGAAATGTTTGGAACCTTTAGCACAGCTTTGCTTTGGTGAAGGACACAAATGTCTTCTAGTTCTGCCTTTTTAAGTTTTTGTTCATGATGGATATGAACATGTTTTTCTTTGTGTACAAAAATTAAAAATAAAGTCAATAAAGACAATTCTGACTACAAATTTTGATATAGTAGGAGAAATGGCTAATGAATTTGATCTTTAGGTTACCATTCCTTTTTTTTTTTTGTTTTGTCTTCAGTGTTTTATATCATTGTGCTTTTAAGAGAAATGACGTTGAAAAACAGCAAGTTGTTTTTAGTTGAACACAGATCCTGAAATAAACTGTGGACCAATCACTACAACCTGCGAGACAGTATTGAGTTTTCAAGAAACCTATGGACATAGCTCAAAGTATATGTAGGTCTTGGAATAATTTTTTAAAGAAATATTTAATTTTTTTACATGCTTAAGAAAACAGCTGATACAATGAATAGTTCAGTCTGAAATGAAAAACAGTACTGTCTGAGAAATTTCACATAACTTTTACTGTCCACATTCAGGCACACGTTGAAACTTTTCAGAGCTGGTTTGCTTGTTAAAACTGTAGTTTACATTTAATTTTGAGAAGCAAAAGTGTTTTTACAAGTATGTTGTTTGTATTCAAATCAGACAGTCATACTTGGGCTTTTACATAAAGTTTGAAGGCTACACATTGTAAATATTTCATAATTACAGTGTTTCAAAAGCATGCTCAAACATAGAAGTAGCAATGTAATTATTCAAAGTAATACTTAATATACCCTACTGCTTTAAATGCAGTAGATTGACAAGAATGTGCAAGACTGACATTTCCAAAGTTGGCTATTATGTAAAGTTACATAAAGAACTATAACAAAGAGCCTTAATTTTAATTTCATAAAACTTTAATGCATCACCTTTTTGTCATTAGAAATACAAATTTTTTGCTTTACATTATTTGGTATGTAAATACCTTGGTTAACAACCTTGTAAACCTATTTCAAGGTTATTATAAGTTGTATAGTATCTTGAGTGTTTTGAAAAATCTTGATGTTTTTTAAGTCTAGAAATATTTTGCCCAAGAATTTTTTAACAAGATTGTTAAAAACATCTTATTTTAGAGAATATTCAATGTGCCATTTGGTAAATGGAGATGCAGTTGAAACAGTACACTGAGTTGTGACTTATTTTTAATTAAAGTTTTTGTCTTTATGGGTGGTTTGCATGTGATGAACTTGTACAGAGGCTGGGTTGTTTGTGTACTGAGTGTGTAAATGGATAAATCATGAAGATGTTTAAATGGTATACTTGGGTTATTTCTGAATTATTTTATGGATACCTTGATATAAACTGCCTCAATAAATTTGAAGTTGAAAATGAATGTAAGTTAGATATAAGTAATGTGTCCTCCCTGTGACAGCTAGAGGGTGCAAATGCCTCAGCTGTAATCTGGAATGCTGAGGCAGGCACAGTTGGAAGGGAAAGAGTAGGATTTGCAGTGGTAGTTCAGTGAAGCAAACTTGCATTTTAAAAGAAACAGAAAGTTTGGTTTTTAGAGATGGTAGTTCTGACTGAGTGTCTGAGAAGCTGTATATTTTCTCTTTTCTGTTTCTGACCATGCAGGTGTTGCAAAGTAGAATAGTCTGTTTTGAATGGAGATTTGCAGTTGTGTTAAACCCAGCCAGGTTGTGCAAATAACTACACTTATTGCTGTAGCAGATCACATGAGGGTTTTCTTTCCTCCTCTTTTATTGACGTGTGAAGTAGTACCTTGACTTTTAGATCAGGTTGAAAGTGAGATGTACTGGAAGAGCAGTTTAGTCAGTTGGCTCAGCTGCACAAGAGGTCCTTGTGACTCTGGGCATCTAATGCATGCAATAATGACTGAAGTTAGTGTGGAACCACGAGTGCTCATGCTGGCAGAATTGGCCCTTTATCTCCTTTTCTCCTTTATGGTATCTGTAGTGTCTTTCCACTCAAGATAGGGATCTTGTCTGCAGGACTCCTGTTTTTCTATACATTTTGTACATATGTGTATATCTACGCGAGGATCGGCCTATACATTGTAGTTTGGAAAAACCTCACAAGTAAGTCTGTGCTTTGTTACACTCAGCTGGTTTAAAAAGTCATGAGTCAGCAGAGAGATGAACTGTGAGTTCCTTTAGGATTTCTTAGACTTCACTCAAAATCTGGAGTTTCTACATCCTTCTAGGTGTTTGCCATATGGCTGTTCTGGGTGCATGCTGGTGTGGAGGCAGTTTGTTCTTTAGGCGCTACTGAAGATTTAGATGATGCAAGTACATTGCCACATAAATGCCCATATAAATGGGTGTGAGATTAAGGCAGTGATCTTTCAGGTCTCAATATGTAGATCACTTTAAATCTGATTATTTAATATGCCTGCTGTAGAGCTGGGCCATACCTGACCTGTATTTCAGGATGAAAGATAGGATATACCTTCTGATTTAAGTTTTTGTCATTGATTTTTATACAGCTTTTCTGTAATGGTGATATTTCTTCGCAGACTGCTCAAGGTGTAGGGGTCTCCAGTCCTTTAATGTTTCTCTAGCACTGCGAGGAAGATTCGTAAATTAGATTGCATTTTACTCAGTAGCATTCATAAATGCATCACTGACAATTTTTTGGCACCAAAGAGCCTCTTGCACCATACTGCTTTTATGAGTGACACTTACACTGTTGTAATTTCTCTAACTACAGAAATCGACCACTACCTAACCCTTGCCACTAGGATTTGGATTTCAGAAACACTGATTTATTATGGCTTAAGTTGATGCGTGCAACCTAAACCAAGGTTGTAATCTGCATTTGCAGAAAATGTTCAATAAAAGTGGAACATGATAAAGGGCTTATCCTGTATTTGTCATCTGTCAAAGCATTGTCCCTCTTTGCTGTAAAACTGACAACAGGCAGACAAGGCTGAACTTGTAAACTATGCACTTGCAATCATGTAAAAGATGTTTTATTTAAAAAAATTTCATACAAAATCATTTTGTACTTTGTGGAGTTGCAGTAGTAAGGCTGTAAATCTAAGGTTACGTGTAGCTGCTCATCAGTCCTGCCTCCTTGTGTATATTTGCTAACAGTTTTTAGACATACTCTTCCTGCAGAACCTTCTTCTTACTAAGATAACTTCATGAGAAGCGATTCACTGTACCAGAACCATTGCCTTCATTTCACTTAACGTGTCACAGTGAATAAGGCTTAGTTTTGCAGAAAAATAGTGATTTGTTTTTCTTGTGTTTGTACACAAGGAAGCAGACTTAAACTGTATGGACATGATTAGTGTCTGATACTTCTTAATTATCTGACTGTTTTTGAACAAGGGCACAAGTGTTTGTTTTAATCACGTGAAACTGTTTCCTGGTCAGCAATAAAAGATTTTGTTGCACTGTTCTTACATTGCAAGACACAGGCAATCTTTTGTTCAGTATATTCCCAAAAAATGGATGGGGTTTGTGAAGAACTGCCTTGTTCCAGCTTGATTTTCATATATAGATATAATCTGGGGTCTGGATTGCGGCTGTAAGAGCAAAAGAAAGTTCTCCTGAAAGTCAGCGAGAATTCATTTGTTCTTATCACATGTGATGCATGTCCCACATTGATGAATGTAAGGGTTTCACTATGAAATGAAGTTTCTGTTTATAAAAAGGCAACTGCAAGGCAGTAGCTTCTGGGAAGGTCTTTGTCGTGTTTCATTTCAGCTGACTTCTATG
The DNA here is from genome assembly GCA_013397375.1 of Toxostoma redivivum. Classification (NCBI taxonomy): domain Eukaryota; kingdom Metazoa; phylum Chordata; class Aves; order Passeriformes; family Mimidae; genus Toxostoma; species Toxostoma redivivum. The sequence continues at coordinate 560,823 of VXBI01001933.1, forward strand.
AATCCAGTTGATTGTTTAAAAAAACCCCTTAGAATCATTGTGCTTTACAGTATAACATGGATAAAATTCTATCCTGCTGTACTATAATATCAAATCAAAGAAATTGCTGAAGTGTTTACTGAATGTTTTACTTGAAAAAGAAACAGGACTTCACGTTGACAAGTGAACACTGATTGTGTTGTCCTTTTGAGGCTGTGTGCTGATGTAGATCATGGATGTGTGAATGACATACTCTGCTCACTGACATTTAAGGGATAATGACTCAGAACGTTAATTTGACATCAATAATGATTATTTGAATACAAGTTATTCTTGCTTCAATACACAGCTCTCTATGCTTTGATTGAAGCTGATCTGAATCTTACTGGTTATTAAAGTATTCTTGATATGCTGTGGAAAGAAACATGGCTTTGCCTTCTATCTTAGTGTTGAAGCTGTCAGTAAGGCATCAGAATTGCACAGACTGTTTTTTGTTTAGAAGAAAAACACTTAATGGTGTTGTCAGGGAATTCAGGGTAAACTGGCTTTTCTGTGCTGATGGGTGATGGTGTTTCAATGTTTCCCTTTTAAAACAGTAGCTCAGTTACCATTCTTGCATGAAGCTGGTTCTCACAGATCCCAGATTTTCAGCAGCTGTCTTTCCCAGCTGCTGGTGTGGAAGGGAAGAGGAGGAGGAAGGGGAAAAATGGTGAGAATAGGTGGTGCTGCCCCGGTGTGCCTGGTGCAGCAGCAGCAGTGCCAAGGCAGACTGTCAAACATGTTCAGGATCACAGCAGCTTTACACAGACACTGCAGCAGTACCCCCAGGGTTGGGACCATTCAGACACAAACTTGCTTTATCTGCTTGCTTAAAATAATGTGGCTTTAAAATTACGGAAGTAGAAACCACATAACCTCTTTGGTTCCTCAGAAAATAGGTGCATATTAAACAGCCAACTGAGAACAAATAAAGGAGCAAATTGCTTTAAGCATCTGAATTTGTAGACTTTTGTTTAATGTAGACCTCTTAGCTTGGCATTCTGTTGTGTGTCTATATTGACCATTTTGTTTGTAGAATTGAAGTAGTTTCAGATATGCACAGTCCCATGCTTGACAACTTCTGGAACAGGGATGGATAAGAACTGAATAAGAATTGTAGGTCTACCACATAAAACACTGGATAATGCTCGCATTTCCTGGATGAAAATTGACTTACTAGAGCCAACTTTGGAGAAGTATAAATATCACAGGGATGATGAAAAGCTGCTGTCCTCATTTGAGTAGCTAGTTCTTTGACCTTAATAAATGGGGAATTATTACTGGGCTGCTGTTCCATGAAAAATGTTCATGGGTTTTTTGTTCCTTTCCTTGGGGCAGATCTTTTTCGCTCCACAAATTACTTGTTTCTTTTAATGCTGGGTTGTCACATGTGATGGGAAAGACCAATTGATAAAATTTATTGCTTATTGCAAGTCTTCCAACTCAGGTACTGACTGGGGGGGAAGTTAACCCTCATAGTTATTAAAAGGACTATTTAATTTTACAATATACCTTTATAGAACCATTTCAACTTGAGTTTTACTTGCACCAGAAAGCACAAGGAGTCTACACAAATACACCTTGGACTCAACTGCTTCAAGCTGCTGTTCCATCCTACAGCTGCTGCACCAGATCTTGTACAAAGGCTGGAAATATGTACCTTGCTCCTTGCTTTGGTAAATTGTGTTCTGTACAGAATAAATCTGTTCTGTATATTTGCAAATACTCAGAGAAAGCTGAGGTGCAATGTTTTCTGGACTCTTGCTATCTTGGTGTGAATTGGGGCTTTTTCATTTACAGGTACATGCTGTGGTTTTGTAGGAGGAATTTGTGTTTGTGACGTTATCTAGAAACTGATTTCAGGCTAAGAAAAATAAAATGTGAATGTTTCTAGGATACTAGGTGAATCTTGCCTCCTACTTGGATTTATGCATTCTATGGAACAAGGATATGAAGGTCCAAAAACATCTCTCAAATCACTTAAAATGGATATTTTCATATGGGTACAAATCTATATAAACTTGCAGTATACATAAACAAGCTTTTGTTCCAGAAGTGTAACAGCTGTTCACATGTATTGCTGATACATTTTGAAGTGGTCAATACCTGAGGTCTGAGGACCAACAGATATTTCTCAATGTATGCTGCATTTTGAAGACTTAAAGCCAATACACAGTGTGGTGCTGTGTTCATATTGACTTCTGAAAGAGTTCCTTCCAGCACCTTTTTGTTCTGTGGGTTTTTATGGAAGAACACAGAAACTGTCCTACAAGATGTATGCATAGAAATTTACCAAGGTATGTGGCATTTTAATTTGAATTCATGTTCCAAGGTCACAGTGTCTAGTGCCAAGTGTCTGACAAGCTGCATGACTTAAAAGTTGATGTTTCCTTGGAATGCTTCTACAGCAAAACCTTACTGAAAGGTATTTCTGGAGCTTCTCCTTGTGTGACTTCTGAGTAAAAGGAAGATAAGATGCAAGATACTTGTTAGAGGGATCCAGGTATGTCTTGAGTTTACTGAGACTGTAGAAACAGGCATTCCTTTGTAATTATTTTCACTGTAGAAAATGCCTATGGATACTTGAATTGTGAGATCTGATTCAGGTGTTGTCAGGGGCATGCATCTCTGATGTTCCACACCATGTTTTGCTGTGTCTCTCACTTTAATTATGTTTCTAGTCAGCAGAGCTGTACTTGGTTTTCATGCACCAGGAGACAAGTCTGTTGTATTTGCATCTGGTTCTTAGCAGAAACACACTGAGCTCAGGTATAATTTTTAATATTCCCCTGTAATGCAAAAATCTTTATGTTGTCTATACCTGTTTTAATATTTATAGGTGGGTGTTGAAAGCATGTGTTAAGTATCTTTTTTTTTTTTTTTTATCTTCAGGTTCATACCAGACTGAACATTTCACAAAAGCTGGGTTTTCTTTACTACACTCCCCAGTCAGTCCTACCTGTGTGTTGTCCAGAAGGCCTTAGAATGCTTTAAAGAGTTTGATGATGATTTATTATTTCATTTCTAGTTGAATATATAAGTATTTTACCAAGTCAAGGTTTTTCTTGCTGTGAAATTGCTCATTGAAAACTATTTCTTCATCACAAGACTTAATTAATGGTGCTGCTTTATTTTCTGAAAGCTGGGTTTAAGTAGGTTAAAAAAAAAGGTGTTTGCCTTTGAAATTTAAAGGCAATATAAAAGGAAAATACAATTCTTTCTTCTTTATAGAACAAAGTTGAAGAAAAAAAGGATGGTTTAGCAGTAAGGTTGTTACGAAACTTAAATACACATTTAATACTAATCTAATGAAATGTTTTCTTTCCTGTCAGATGCAAAGAGCATAAAACTGTAAAAAAATGACAATCACACTTAAATTTCAAGCTTTGAAACACTTGGTCTGGTTTTTTTCTGAGTGCAATTTATGAAGATATATAGGTGTAAGTAATGCAAGGTAGGAGCACTACTGGAGTTACTCAGCCTGTAATTCAGTTTCTGCGTGTTTGAATTCGCTGCCAGAGTTTTGCAGTCTGTATTTTGGCACGCAAAAAGCTGCTGGAGTTGGAGGTACTGAGGAATGTTCCATAAGATTAGGGATTAAAGTTGACCCCGTGAACCTCCTTATACTAGAAAGTATTACAAAGGAGTGAGTCAGAGCTTTCTGTGAGTTCAAAGTGAGGAGTGCTGGACAAATTCCCCTGATTTATTTAGGCAAGCCTGAAATAGAATATAATTTTCTACAAGAATTCTTTTCAAGGCTGTTTTATGCTGTGTACCTTTAAGGGAGGTTATGTTTAGATTTACTCTGTATGTATATTACTAAAAGATTAAAACCTCTTATTGTCTGCTCTTTTACTCTGGTATCTGTGAATCTTCAGGCAGTAACTGCATTTAGCTAAGATTTACAAACCTTGGTTTGAAACTAAAAATTGTTTTAAATGGTTTAAAATGTTGGTTTAAGGTTAATAAAACTCAGAAGTGATTCTTGGCTTTGAACTGTGAAAAACCCCAGATCTTAGCATCCAGTCCCATTGCTTCCTCTGAAAGGACCAAGGTTAACCACGCTGCTGTGTTCTAGCAGCTGGTCACTCATTGCTTTGTGGTGAAACTGAAAATGTCTGTGCTGAAGCATTTAGGTTAAAACCCCATAAATCTGAGTCCCTGCAGGTTCTTGATACTCTGTGCATTTCAGCATTGGCTGATGTGGAAGGAAAAGCTTTCAAGCTGTGTTTGCCAGCCCATCATGAATATCAAGATGAACACTGATGAAGTTTGAAACCTGCTTTTATTGAACCTGTGATACTCTGAACAGTCTAGGATTTTTGAGCCAGAATTCTTGATTAAAATACCTCGTTTCTTGTCAGCGTTTAGTTTGCAGTGCAGTATCTAGTCTTATTTTCTGCTCTCAACCTTTTAAAGTCTAAAATCTGATTTTAAAAGGCTGGGATTTTTTGCAAAGAGTTTCCTAGTTTGAAGGCCTCCTCTCCTCATTGTTAACATTTCTAATTTTAAGTTCTTATAATCACATAAGTAAGTTCCACCTCTATTGAAATCAGTTGCATTATGTTGATGTAAATGAAATCAGGTTTAAATCATGAGTTGGGGTTCTCATAGTCTGTTGATTAATTTTGAGTCTTTCAACTGCAATTTGGTGTTGAAATGAGCTGTGCATTTTATGAATTTTGTGTGGTGTTATTCATAGCTCAGCATGTTCCAGAATAGATTTTTGCAATGGCAACAGCTAAGCACAACTCCTTTCATTTCTTTTCAAATCCAGCTGTTTAAATTTAAGTAAAATTACTCTTCAGAACACAAGTCAAATTTTAAAATAGAATCTTTGTCTGAAATCACATTATCAAGCGTGTGTCTGCCTTTTTGGGTGTCTTGCACATTCTCTTCCCCCTACACACACTCACACCTGTTCCTACCGGTGTCAGTGGGAAATTTGCTGAACTTTATCTAAATTCAAAGCTGCCCTGGTTTGGGATGATGAGCAGCCCAAGGCTTGCTCTCACACCATGTACTAACAAGTCATGCATGGAGCAGGAGGAGGCTCACAAAAGCTTTCAGGGTCACTTTTAAGGGCATTTGGCTATTTGAACAGATCTCAGTTTTAATGGTACCCAGTTCCTTAGGTGTGAGTGCAACGATGTGGTAAGTACTCAGAGCACACCATCCTCTCTATTTCTGGGGCTGCAGGCAGAGGTTATGAAACGTGTAGGTTCATTTTTAAGGGAAATTTTGCATTATGAAATTAAGGAAAAGCTGTAATGCAAGGTCTGAAAATGTATGTAAAAATGTAGAGATGTGGCATGAGGACACTGTCACAGTTTGAATTAAATCATAATTTGGCATATATGGGTATTACAGCTTATTTGTGGAAAAAGATGAAAAGAACACCAGAAAATGAACCGTGCCTGAAAATCTCTGCAGATTCACCTGGAAGGAAAGTTTCCTGAAGTCGTTTTGTCTGATGAAGCACTGGGTCTTGAACATGAGAGCAGGAAACACAGCAGCGTCGGGAACATGACACTGAGGGATTCTGCCTCTGCAGGAGTATTTTCAAGGAAAGGGGGCAGAAACAAATCTTGGAAATATTTGTATCAGCGGGGGAAAAGGAACTGAAAATGTCTTGGATTCTAGAGGTCAGTTTGTGGCAAATCTTAGGTCAGGTTTCCTGTTATATGAATGGACAAGGAGCTGGGATCTCTTGGGTCTGTTGGAGATGTGCTGTCCTACCAGCACAGTCTGACTTCCAACCATTCTCACAGTCCTTAGGTACTCCCTCAGCCCCAAATCCTTGACATGAAGTCTTAAAGCTAATGCAGTTAACTTGTCAGTACACTGGCTCGAAAAGGATGTAGTTGTCCTAGGAGTATGAGTTCCTAAGACTTAAAATAGAAACTTTGGGCTTTGTGACCTGATTCTGAAAGAAAAATAAAATCTGGTGATGTCTGTACTGCTTCAGTGTAAATGTTCTGCCTGGAATACCTGGCACTAATGGATGTGACTAAAAAAAGCTTTGGGAAGTGCATGTCCAAGCTGTCTTCTCCCACCCTGCCTCCTGCTCCTTTCCCATGTGCCTCTCCCCGTGCTTTACCTCTCCCAGCTGTGCCCTCGGGGCCCTGCTGCTGCCTGGGTGTGACACCCTACTCTTCTGATGCTTGCACGGAATTTCCAGTTGTGTCCCAAATGTTGTGCCTGTCTCACACATCTGCCTGCAAGCCCCACGTGCAGCTGCTGAGCAGTTCCTCAGCAGAGCAGCAAACTTTCATTTTTTTTTTTTTAATCCACCCTAAAAGTGAAGAAATCTTTACCAGCTAACAGCTTTTGGCCCCGGTGCTGAAGGCAGAGGTCCAGGGGGTGCAGGCCAAATCCCTTCAGCTGGAAGGTATTGTGCTGTTGTTTATTTTGGAAGCACAGATGCAATTGATTCTTGTGTTCAGTCTTCTGGTGTCAGGAATGAAATCTTGGCCTTGTGCATATAAGTGGAAAATATCCATAATTTTCAGTGAGATGGGGAGCCCATCCAAGTTCCCTCTGTGAACTGAGCTTCTTAGCAATGTATTACTGTGCGTTCAGGATGGGATTTGGCTGAGGTGGAAATAAAACAACTGTTGACTTGTCTGCTAGCAGTGGTTTCTGTGATTTTTTGTGTATTGGTGATATTTCCAGTGGGATTTTAGGGCTCCCATTGCCTCCCACTACTGTTTTGCTGAGGTAATTGTCTATTTGATGGCTTGCAGCTTTGTCAGAATTACACAAACTTCTCACATGCTGGATTTTTGAACAAATATGTTGATAAAAACGTTATTTCTGAAAGTGAAAGTACCTTTGTTAAAATCGCAATTACGCTTTTCTGTTCAGAAATAATTGCTGAACAGCAAAGGAGTCACTGCAATACAAAAAGCTTGGCGTGTCTGTTTAGGTAAGACAGGACTTAATTTCATGAGGGTGCCAGTCTTGGGGAAGTGCTTTTGCTTCTTGCACTGCTCTAAGGTGGCTAAAGCAAAGACAGGAGGGTGGCTGGTGGCTAATGCCGGGTGGGGATTAGGTAAGGGACACTGCTCTTAGATAGGGACACTCGTGTCCACGAGCACGATGACAGGAGCAGAATGAGGAGCAGGGGGCTTGAGCTGGGAAGAGTCAGAGGAGGGATGGAGGAGCAGGCTGTGGGCGCACGGAAATGGCAGGGCTGTGAGAGCGGAGGCGGCGCGGCTCGGGCTGAGGAGGGGAAAGCTGCCAGGGGGTGAATCCCCGCCGGTGCCACGTCGCAGGGANTCCGGGAGCCCGCGGCCCCGCCGGGGCAAGCGCGGGGCTCAGGGCGGACCCGGGCCCGGCGGCTCTCGGGGCCGGGCCCGGGGCTGCTGGGTGCCCCCTCCGGCCCGCAGCGAGCCCGCGGGATGCGCCGTGCTCGGGGAGCAGCGCCGTGCTTCCCGCCGAGCGCGAACGCGGAACCGGGTCCTGCCCGCTCCTGCCGCCCGGTTCGGGTCGGAACTGCTGCTCTTACCGGGGCCAGGCAGTCCTTAGCCCATCAGAGCGTGGCTGTTCCAACTCCACACTGACTTTGAGGAGTTTGCCTTTGGAGGGAGCGTTTCGAGCTGGAGTGGAGATTTCCGAGGAATAATAATGTAGGACAGCACGGATCCTCGGTAGACAGGCGCTGTAACGCGGTTTTGTGTTTTGTGTCCCCGATGCTGCGAGTCTGTCGGTTCCAAGGGGTGATGTCTGATATCTGTCACTGCTGAGACATTTGGGGCAACACTTGCGATCTCCAAATCCTAGAAAATAACACTGTGTTTTGTGATGTGTAGAAAGAAGTTGCAGTCTTTCTAAGAAAAGCCAAATGAGATCTTTGTCTAGAGTTGTTTGGGTTTTCTGGGATTTTTTGGGTTGGGTTTTTTTTCCTGGGTGCGGGTGGGAGGCGGGGAGGGGGTTTTTTAAAGGCTATATGTCTGGTGAACACTTCCAGAGATGCTACAAAAGAGGAACGTCCCTTTAGTTTCCTTCCTTATGGTTAAAACTGGAATCCAGCAGCCATCTGTTGCTAGAGACAGTCAAAAGAGGATGTTGAGCCTCATGCTCTGAACACCCCACACATGTGAAGGACAGCTCTGCTGTAGCAAAAAGGTCTAAAATTCAGCTGCTACTAGGAAAGAATTGTTGTACGAGGATTCATCCGCTGATGCTTGGATACATGGAAAGTAAGGGAATTTTCCCTTTTCAGCTGCTTGCTTATGAAGTTTCCCACTGCTTCATACCTTGGATTTATCAATTTCAGACTAGTAATTGTTGCTGGGTAGGCATTCTGGTGACTGTAGGACACGACAAGGTATTCAGAATGCTTTTAAAATCATAATAAAGACTCATGGCTTGCAGATTTATGATCCAGGTGGATGAAGGGAGGTCTGGTCAGAAGGTCTTCAAAAAGAAATGGGAGCAACTTTTCTTGTTGTACATCAATGCTTAAATATAGAGTGAGGAATGTGCTGTTTGCACGGTGCTTTTGTCATTGTGAGTGTTTTTGTGCGGCTGCTTTTGTCGGGGAGTGCAGAAGGTGTGTGTGAGAAAGATGGGCAGAGCAGGCGGCTGGGAAGGGATGTTCAGCAGGATTCTGTGAAGGGTGTGAGTCTGTGCTGCTCGATATGGTGCCACAAAGGCCACGGTATCAACAGCTGGAGAGTGGCAGCAGCTTGGGAAAGCTTCTGGAAGGCAGAGTGATCAGCATGTCTAACTCAATTAGCCGTGTCTGAATCACTCCGTTTCATGGGCTCCCATAGGTTTTTTCTCTTCGTGCTTGTCAAAAACAAGGGCCAGGACGGTGAGTTCTGACCTGCACAGTTGTATATATTGATGGTATTGATACTTTCTGGGATTGCAGTCCAAGTTCCTGTTTGGAGGATGCAAATATTTGGCATTTTTGATAGCACTCTTCAGCTGATAATTACGGCGTTATTAGTGCTGCACTTACCGTTCTGCTGTGCACAAAGAGCCTTTATCTGCAGCCTGCTGCTGCAGTGCCATTGTGTGATGGGAAGGCAGCTCCTGCGAGGTTTTTTCCTCTAAAATAATGCAACTGCCCGCTTGCTGGCTTAGCAAGGAGTGCTCTGAAGAATGGTGCTGTTAAAAGAAGCACTTAATCATTTGCTGCCTTGGTAGGAGCAGCTGGCTGCTCCCTGCACATTGTGTGAGCCGTGGTGTCTCTGAAGCACATTTCCAACTCAGTGGAAAGTTTGCTTCAGCAGAAACTCTTACAACTGTGCTCTGCTGTGCGTGTCTTTATCTGCCTCTGGCTTTCTAACCCATGTAAAAGACAGCAAGCTCTGCTCTGAAATTTAATTATAATGTAATGAATGTTCCATAATGTAAGAAAGGTAGTCAACCTATTTACCATCTGATGCATATTCTGTGTGTTACTTTTACAGAAATATTGGTGGGAGAACTGCCATTTTGTAATGCCCTTTGTGATGCACAAAATTATCTCCCAGCTTTTAGTAACAGCAAATGTCTGCCTTCCTCATTTAAATGATCATACGAATATATGTACATTTTGGTTCTTGTTAAACAAAGGGATCAAGCTTGTTGTTTCCAAAGCTATATTACTTAACTTTGTCAGTAGATTATTTTAGCAAGAGAAAGTTATCTTTTTATAAATATCAGAGATAAATAGGTGTCAGGAGGATCATTCATGTAACTACACTGCTGTATTGCCTCCTCCAATGAATTGTTTCAGACCCATTAATTTGCACTTCAGTGAAAGTATAATTTTTAAGGTAATTTAGTAATAGGGATGGATTTAGGGATCAGCTTCTGGAGTCATTTGTGGGGAAAACCTCTTTCCTGTCTTTTAAACTCTTTAAAAACTTCTGAAAATCACATATTAAATCTGCTACATGAAACCAGCATGTGGAGTGGGAAGTTATGATCCTGACTGGGGAAGGTTGGGTCACTTTTGTATTAGAATAAATGTTGGTGATGGCATATTTAATGGGATATAATAAAAATACCCAGCAGTTTTAACAGCCTTATAAAATTTCAGGGTGTTTCCTACCATCATGTGCAGCCTATTTATGTTTGTGCTGAAGGGGAGTGTTGGTGTTTTATGGTGATTGCAGAGGAACATTGGACATAGAGATTGATGGGGCTCAGCCTGGTGTCTGTCCCCAGCCTTGGGGTGGGCAGTGCTGGGAGCTGCAGCCTGGGCTGAGCTGAGATTGCACCTCTGGGGGCACCCAGAGCTGCTGAGACACCCCACAGACTCTGCTGTGGGGACATAAATGAGGCAAGGGATACATGGAATAAATTGAATAAATGAGGCAAGGGGTAAATGGAAGGGTTGCAATGGACAGACAACACTTGTCTCTGTACCACAGCATTTTTTGCGTCGAGGGGAGCTGGTTAAGTGAGGAAATAAACTGAGTACAGTGTCCTGTACAAGACTCAACAGAATGGACATGTAGGTCCTCCCTTCAAAACCAAATTTTTTTCTATTAAGGCTGTAGGGGGAGAATTCAGAGAAAAGGGGAGTAGAGGGAGCAGGGTTTGGAGGCTGAGGAGGAGGAGAAGGGGAAGATCATAAATGGAGAGGCAGAGTTGGGCTGTGCTGGGTAGGCTGGAAGTGAGAAGAAGATGGGGAAAATGATCAGGGAGGGTAGAGAATGGCCAGCAGTAAAATGGGAGATCAGTCAAAGCAGCAAAAGAGAAGCAGATTGATGTATTCTGGGTTTGTGGAAGGACTTATTCTGGCTTTTGCTCAGCAGAATTTGTTTTTTAGGTTTTCAAGGGCCTGGGTCTGCACTGGCTCATTGTAACACATGCTTTTCAAAGTAATCATTCATGTCCACTTCAGATTTGGCTGGAAAAGAAACACTGGAAATTAAATGTTCCCCCTTTGTGTTGTGTGCTAAATCCTTTGCTCAGAGGGGGAATGGGCTGGTTCTGCAGGCCAGGAGTAGCTGCACACCCAGAGCTGCCACCCTGCCCCAGGTGAGCGTGAGCATCTCAACACATCCGAGCTCCCCAGAGGGCTTTGTGTTCTGCTGCAGTACACTTGGACATTCCCACTCAAATCTCACAGATTTCACTGAGATTAGATGCCCAAATACTTTGAGTCAGGTTTCTAAAATAAATTTTTCAAGTGCTAATCAAGAACCACATCCTTTTGCACGAAGGGGGGCAAACTGAGGCGGTGTTAACTCGCTGTGCTCTTGTCACATGTGAAGGCTGCAGCTGTGGTTTGGAGACAATCCTTAGGTTCTGGCTTCTGACCTTTAAGCTAGCAGAGAGTTTCTGAAACAAAATCCCCTCTCCTATCAAGGCAGAAGAGATGTTCATTCATTTAGAACAGTTGGAGGCTCTGCTGTCATGCCAATATTCTGTAGGGCTTTAACCTCAGCATTATTTCCAGTCACCAATTGGAAAGGGCATCTGCTAGAGTGTATTTGTGTGTGTATATATATATGTATGTACATATATATGTATATATGTATTTCTGCATAGAGAGTTTATTGAGATACTTAGTGAGGATTAACTTTCATGGTGAAAGAAAGGTTTTTAAAAGCAGAGCTTAAGCCAGATCCAGATTTCCAGTAAGTTGGTAAGGAGAAATTAAGGAGTTATAACTAGAAGCTCTACTTGTTACAGTAAGAGTTTTGTGCATCTCTCCAGTGCATAGTGACCTGAAGTGCAGCTCTTATCCTTCTGACTCCTCTCCTGTGCTCCCAGGGCATTTTAAATGTTAGAGGAGGCTGAGCACTTTATGTCTGTGTTAGAGTTTTTCACATGAGCAATAGCATTCCTGGAGTTTTTCCAAGTAATAGATTTTCTGGAGGGTAGTCAGCAAACAGGGATTTTTTGCCATCACCAGCCTCGAATGAAATGCACTTGTTCCTGGGGTAGAGAAAATAGAAATTGTATTCCATCTTTTCTGTCTGTGAGAAAGCTGGGTGGCACATCAGATGTGGGCACACTCCAGTACACCTCATAAAAGGAGAATTTCAGGGCTTGGAAACAAACAGTAAAATCACCCTCTTGCCCAAAACCAGACTCAGCTGGAGTGAGGCTCTTCTGCTGGGTTCTTTCCTCCCATTGGACTGGGTTAATATCTTGGGCTGGTTCTCCTGCTAAACAAACCATTATTTTTCTTTCTCTCGCTGCTTTTACCGAGCATCCAGCTTCCAGTGATGATTCTCTTCTTAAAAATAAATTTCAGGTGTGACTGACCAGAAGTTCCTTTAGAGAAGCCAACATTGTTGACAGTGCCAGAGCAAAATATGGACTATGGTCATTGTGTTCCCCAGGTAGAAGGTGCTTGAGTTCCTATAAAACGGTGACAGTACCTCCTTACATGCTCATGAATTATGTGACTGTAAGGAATTTTTGCCTCCTTACAGGCAAAGCAGAATTCAAGTGTCTGTATGTGTATGTGTTTACTTTCAGTTTTATGGTGTTTCCTTTAAAGAGAGCAGCTGAAATCAAGAGTGCAGGGGGAAATGAGGGAGACATCCATGTGACTGATGCTTGTCTTTTCTAAAGAAGATCCTGTTTTTTTCATTTTCTTTTTTTTCCAGAGATAAATGATGGTGAGGGCCACCCAAGCAGCAGCCACCAAACCTTGAAAGGAACTTCAAAATGGGCCACATCCCTGGAGAACCTCCTTGAAGACCCGGAGGGAGTGAAACGGTTTAGGGTCGATATATTAAATATGGATATTTACATAGAGCAAAATTCAGGTTTTAAAGCAGGATGAGCCCCAGCATGATGTGTGCCAGCACTGTGCACAGAGGCACACATCCCTCTAGATATGGCAGAGTTGGAGCTGTGCCACTGGCAGAGCTTCTGAGGTGACACCTTCTGCCCCCTGCCACTGCAGCCTGTGCTCAAAAGGCACGGGCAAGACTTTTGGCTGCACCTTCCTATTGGGATCTGTCCTCTCTTGCAAGGATTAACAAGTTCCTGTTGGATAAACTGCATTCCCTGAGCCACTGCTCCTTCCTGCCAGGCATTATTTATCACTGAGCTCCTGGGCTCTCCATTCTCACACACTGTCCTTAAGCAGTGAGCTGCCAGGAGCAATCTGATGACTCTGTGACTCTTGCTCTGTGTTTAGCAGCTCTACTGAAAATATTCCCTTTCAGTTTACTACAAAGTGTGGGCTGGTGCAGCTCGAAATGGCTTGAAGTTTAATTAAGTGAGGGTGGTGAGTTGGTGTTTCAAGGCCTTCTTGCCATATTAGATGTAAGAATAGGAGGAACTGCCTACCTGAAAGTGCTTTTGCCAATCCATACTGATAAAATGCACTGGGATAAAATTGTTTCCTGCCAGACTGGTTTGAAAAGTGAGGTAAACAAGAATTGCAAAACGCTGATTTTAAATTCTTTAAAAAAAAAAAAGTAATCTCGGTGCTGTTTAATTACTGGCATTATTTAGTCTCTATTTTCTAACACTTGAAAGAGAAAACTTATGATCTCAGAGCTATAAAAGTTTCAAGTGTTATATTTCATAAATAAATTTAAAGTACATTTTTCCCCTTTTAAAGCATGCCTCACTTTTGGAGGAATGTGCTGTGTTTAAGCAGCATGGAGAACACAGCTCATCTTCTGCTTCAGTTTGTTTAAATGAATTTATTGCCACTGATGATCATGTTTAGAAACACTTCTATTTGTAGAGACTTTACTCATTACAAAAGTCAGAAAGATACTATATGAGAATCCCAGGTAATTTGTGACTGTCATTAAAATAGTTCATTTTACTCACCTGGTAATGAATTCATATATTTTTGGATTTCCCTTTGAACAGTGGCTGTAAAAGTGCTCAAGTTATTTAAGGGAGACTGAAGAAACTATTCCTGTTAGTTACTGGTATGGTCTGAGATTAGACATAGCCCATCCTCCTCCTGGAATGTGCTTTCAAACTATATCAGAGTGTTCAATAGCAATTCTGCAGCTACAATAAATGCAGTGGTTCTGTGACAGTGGCTTGGGTAAACTCACGGTAAAGTTAATTGTAGGCAGCTCCTAGTTCTAACAGCTGTAGTTGGAAGAGGGAAAAAACCAGGGAAATTGGATCCTAACCTTTGTGTGTTTGCTTTTCCTCTTTCCTAGGAATTTTTGAAGAAAGAATTTAGTGAAGAAAACGTTTTGTTCTGGTTAGCATGTGAAGAATTTAAGAAAACACAGGGAAAAAAGCAGGTATGTTTCCTAAATAAATTCTACTTGTCAACAAAGTTTACTTAGCAGAGCTGGAGCTAAAACATCTCTGTTGCATAATGTGCTTTGAGTGAATGCAAATAAATATATTTGAAGAAATTGCACTAAAATAATCCTGGTGGAATTGTTTGGAAACAAATCTCGTTCTATTTCAAATTAAAACAAGGTGCTGAAATTGTCAAATTTCCCATGTTTTGGAAACTGAACTTTTTGTAGTTTCTAGGGAGTAGCAAAAGTTTTATTAATTCAGTGATGTTGCATCATCTTATTTGCAAATATAAAGATATTTCATTCAGAACTTTTTTAGAGCATAACAGCTATTACATGGAAATTTGCACCACTGTGATATCTTAGTGGAACATAAAAATAACAAATGGCCCAAACAAAAGTACTTCACAGCACCAAAATGAAACATTTTGCCTTATCAAATTACAAGTTACAAAGCAAAAGGGGTCTGTTTAAACTTTTTGCTTAAATATTTATCCAAATTGATGTATACTTGCAGAGCCTTTTCATTTTGACTGCAGCTCTATCTTTCTAGTAGGAAATATTCTATTGGAAATTTTTTCACCCAGGCACCTCCAATAAGTTTTATTTTTCCCACTGCCTGGATCTTGGCTTACATTTAGGTTCACCAGGAACACAGGATCCACTTTCACATTTAGAGACTTTGAAGCCCATAGAGTCAGGCCTAAAATATGTGCCATGTTTTGTTTGTTTGTGTCTGTTTTTTGTTTGTTTTTTTTGTTTTCTTGAGAAAATTCAAGTTTATCTGCTCTTTGAGAGCTCATGCTGTGAGTATGAAATTGAGTAGTTTCAAAACTCCAAGTGAGTATCCTTGTCCTTGAGAGTCAGACTCCTAAAGCTCATTTTTTTTTTAAATCCCACTTTTATGCTTTTTACCTGAATGCAGCTCTTGTTGCCACTGGGCACATTTTAGTACCATGAGGAGGTGAGAGTGGGAAAACGCCCTTTAAACCTCTTCCAGGTGAATCACAGAATAACCAGGTTGGAAGAGACCTTCAAGATTGTCAAGTCCAACCCATGCCCTAACACCTCTACTAAACCATGACACCAAGTGCCACATCCAGTCCTTTTTTAAACACAACCAAGGGTGGTGACTCCACCACCTCCCTGGACAGACCATTCCAGTACTTTATTATTCTTTCCATAAAAATCTTTTTCCTAATATCAACCTATATTTCCCTTGGTGTAGCTTGAGACTGTGTCCTCTGGTTCTGTCAGTGCTGCCTGGAGAAAGAGAGCAACCCCACCTGAGCACAGCCACCTTTCAGGAGCTGTAGAGAGCCATAAGGTCACCTCTGAGTCTCCTTTTCTCCAGACTAAACAACCCCAGCTCCCTCAGCCCTTCCTCACAGGGTTTGTGTTCCAAGCCCCTCACCAGCCTCGTTGCCTCCTCTGGAATTTACGAGTCCTCCCTAAACTGAGGGGCCAGAACTGGGCACAGCACTCGAGGTGCGGCCTCATCACTGCCAAGCACGGGGCAAGAAGGACCTCCCAGCTCCTGCTGGCCACACCATTCCTGATCCAGGCCAGGGGCCATTGGCCTTTGGCCACCAGGGCACACTGCTGCCCCATGGCCAGCTGCTGTCCATCAGTGTCCCCAGGTCAGTTTCTGCCTGGGCACTGTCCAGCCACTGTCCCCAGCCTGGAATGTTGCAGAGGGTTTTTGTGGCCAAAATGCAGGACTTGGCACTTGGATTTATTAAACTTCATCCCATTGGACTCTGCCCATCCATCCAACCATTCCAGGTCTCTCTGCAGAGCCCTCCTAACTTCCAGCAGATGAACACACACTCCCAGCTTAGTGTCTGCAAATTTACCAGTGAAAGACTTAATGCCTTCATCCATGTCATCAGTAAAAATACTGAACAGGACTGGCCCCAGCACAGACCCCTGGGGACACCACTGGTGACTGATCCCAGCTGGATGCAGCCCCAATCACCACCACTCCCTGGCCATCCAGCCTGTTCCTAACCCAGCAAAGAGTGCTCCTGTCCCAACCACGGGCTGCCAGCTTTTCCAGGAGTGTGCTGTGGGATTATTTGTGCTTGGAGGAATGTCAGAAATGCCAAGGAATAGCAATCAGATGGCAGAGCTGGGCTAGGAGAGGTGTTATGAAGTGCAGGTGCAAGAGGACTGTGTCCAGACTGCAGGATTCCTCTCTTAAGGTCAGTCAAATATTATCAGCTAAAGCAGTTTCCCAGCAGATTTTCAACAACAACAAAAATTTCCCTGTCTTTTCAAACAATGTATTTTGGGTAGGGGGTCTCTTTCTGTAAATGTCTTGAGTTTTGCACTGAAAAAAAATTCCCCCCAAAACAGTTTGCTGGGTTTAGCTATGAGTATTTTGTGGGTATTGATAAATCCATGAAAATACAACAATACTATTTTTTGAAAGAGGGAAATGTTCAATTTGACTGTGAACTTTGTAACATTTAGTAATTCCAGTTTTGTGTATTCAGCTGCTTCCCTCTCTCATTAAGGTCCACGAATACAGAAAGTCTTGAGGAAAGAACAACCAGTCATTTGACTTTACAGAAAAGCCCCACATTTTCACTGGGTTAATGATCATATTTTCCCTTGCTAAATAATTTCCATAGGTTTAGCTTATTTAAGATTGCTAATTTAGGATGCCAGTACAGAAAATGTGCAAGTGATGTACAGGGATAGGAGCTTGGTGAATCCTGCAATGAATTGCCAAATGAATGGGCAGAGACTTAACTAGGTGCTATTTAGGTTAATTATTCAGTACCAGTCATTCTACAGTATGGTCAGCCTGGAGTCTGACGTTGCCCAAATTATTATAATTGAATAAATGTGCTTTAGAATGACACAGACTTACAGTAAGTTTTTGTAGCTACTGCTTATGGGTGGCTTTGTTTAGATAATTTACAAAGCTAGGAAAAGCACTAAAAATAGAAATCTTTCCAGTGTTTATGGTAGCATGAAGCGTGGATTTTTCTTCTGAAAGTGACTCTTGCAGAAATCCCTTTGCATCTCTCTATTGTGCACATAGTATTCTAAAAACAGTTTTTTACTTGTTTTATAATTTGCTTCTCCTTAAAACTGGTTTCCCACACAGATTAGCTCATAGACACTGGGATTCTTGGTCAGATGAAGCTGATATCAATTTAACCCAGGTTGGAGTGAATCCAGAGGAGGCCACGGAGGTGCTCCAGGGCTGAAGCAGCTCTGCTCTGGAGCCAGGCTGGGAGAGCTGGGGGTGTTCAGCCTGGGGAACAGAAGAGTCCAGGGAGACTTTCCAGTGCCTAAAGGGGCTCCAAGAGAGCTGGAGAGGGACTTGGAGAAGGAAATGGAGTGACAGGACAGGGGAAATGGCTTCAAACTGACATAGGGTAAGTTTAGATGAGATGTAAGGAAGAAATTCTTTACTGTGAGAAAACTGGAATCAGTTTCCCAGAGAGGTGATCAGTGCCCCATCCTTAGAAACGTTCAGTGCTAGGCTGGATGGGACTCTGAGC
This sequence comes from Toxostoma redivivum, assembly GCA_013397375.1. NCBI lineage: Eukaryota > Metazoa > Chordata > Aves > Passeriformes > Mimidae > Toxostoma > Toxostoma redivivum. The sequence continues at coordinate 578,554 of VXBI01001933.1, forward strand.
AATCTGATCTAGCTGAAGATGTCCCCTGTCCCTGCAGGGGGTTGGAAGTAGCTGACCTTTAAAGCAATCTCAAACCCTAACCCCATTCACGATTCCCGTGAATGGGTTTTTTTCCCCCCTGTTTTTAAAGGATGAGATAAACTTTTCATTACTTGACCTGAAAGCACTGCCATGGGGCTCTCCTTGTTCAGTTTAAATTTGCCCAAAGGTCACCACATGAGCAGTGGCTTGAGCATCCATTGTGCCAGAGATGTTTATTGTTATTGTTATCCTTTCTCTGCCAGCCTGGGGCAGTGTTTGGTTTTGTACAGGCTGCTGTTCCATCAGAGTGGATGATCCAGGGAGCAGGGGAGATTTTTGGCAGCTGCAGAAGAGGCAGCAGGCAGGCTGCACTGACAGGTTTTAGATGGACTGGGTTCAGCCCATTTCTTCTAGCAGGGAGGGACAAACTTCCCCCTCAGCTCAAGACACATCTCTGTATCTAAGAAAAAACAATAGAAAAGGATATTCCTTTAAAATTGAAATTAAAATACAAATTTAATGTTTAGTGAAGATTGAAAAAGCAATTGGGTCAAGTTCACTTGTAGCAGTGAGCTCTGCTGCCACCCGTGTGGGCCTCGTGTATTTAATTACTGAAATGGGAGTGGTGGGGATAAGGGAATAAAATTTAAATATTTTGTTGGAGTTAGTCATATGTTGTTGCATTTGTGACTGTTAATGAAATAAACAACATGTCAGTCGTGCTGATTCCCAGGGTTTAAATGTTTCTCCTCTTGTAGCTAAGCTTCAAAAATAAATTACAGATTGTAATAAATGCTTCCAGCAACGGGGAATATTTTCAGCTATTGCTAAAAGCCACCAAAATGTCCATGTTGAAGTTTTGTAGTGAATGATTCCAGAACAAAGTCCTATACATTCAGGAGTTTCCTCTGCTGCTTCCCATGTGGAATGTGGCAAGGGTTTAGCAGGGCTGGGTAGTGCTGCACAGCTGGAGTGCTGGGTGATGGTCTGATGAACATCTGGGGCTCCCAGCCACCTCATTTGGGAGCCACACATGCTTGGGAGCTGAGCTTGACCTTAGGAAAGGAAGTGGGAAGGAATATTGTATCCACTTGAAATAGCCAGGGGGGCTCTGTAGGCAGAACTTTTTACTCCAAATGGGAATCTGGCACAGACACTGGGGAGAGCACACAGATGGAGCTGAGGACTGCCAGAAATCCTCTAATAACCACCTGTGAACAAGACCCCAGCTGAAGAGCTGTTCCAGCTCCAGAGCAGAGTCCCCTGTGCTGAGGCTTTAGTTGCAGGCTGATGCAGAGCAGAGCATGCCACGAGTGAGCAGGGACAATCTCTGCCTCCTCCACCTGAACCTGGCTCTGCCTGAGTGACATTTGGGGGGTGTATGAACACACTGGCAGCTTTAACTGTTCTTTCTTTTTAAAGCAAATTATAAGCTGTAGTTAATCAGCTGCTGTACTACTGAAGCAAAGACATAGAACAGTTCTATTTGCAGCAGAACCTGTAACATTCAGCTGTGCATTTCCATTTTCCCCCACTGCTGTAAAGCTAGGTCCTCTCTCTGCAATGGCCTCCTCTCCCTACCACAGCTCTTTCACTTCCTTTCTTTGTAATTCTTCCTCACAAAATCCAAAGAGCCTCCCTGTTTCACCAGCCTCCCACACAGTCCTGTTGTTCCTCTCCATGCTCTTAAAACTTCCTCACAGTTACTTCTAGTTTTGTTTTTCCTCTCAAGCCTCTCTCTGCTCTTTGTAGTGCTCAGCTTGCTCCTGTGTCCTTTGGCAAGCAGCACCTTGTGCTGGGGCTGGTGAGGAGCTCCACCTGCCTTGATTAGCCAGCAGCAAAGAACATCCTGGCAGTTCAAGTAGAGCAGATGACTTTTGAGCACATACTGCAGCTTTTCCTTTTGTGTGTGTGCTGCTTTTCCTCTTTCTTTTCTCTTGCTGATTTTCCATTGACTCAGCAGGAGGGTAATTTTTTTTTCTCAGTCCTTTGCCCCTCTCTCAAGTATGGTTGAGATTGGACAGCAGGTTCAAAAGTCATTTAGGTGGGACTGGCAATACAATTGTTCATGCAACAATAGCTGAAGGCCCCTTTACTGTGCCTGCATTAGGACATTAACTTTGCCACTTGTAGCAGTCACACTTTTGATCCGTTGAATTAATTGCTCATTTAGAACAGAAGTGGCTGACCCAATCCTCCCTGAGCTGTGAAACAAGTTGGAAATTGTTAAAAACAGTTCATTGTGACCTAATGCACCTGACACGTAATGTTCTACCCACCAGATGAATAATGAGTTTTAAAAAGGAATACTAGAGAATGGGTGCCCCCCTCAGCAGTGAGAGAGCCCCAACTCTTTAGGCTTCCTGAATGCTGAAACACATGCAGCTTTTCTTCTGATTACCCCCAAGTGTAAATGTACCTCAGCTGTAAAACATGGAAGTAATTCTGAGACGCCTTGATGGGCAGGGTTTAAACGCTTCCTTCTTCAAGCCCTGTTCCTGTCAAAAGCACAGCCCTTTAGCTGGTGCTGTCTGGAGCTGTGGTTGCTCATTAGAGCTACCCTGGGGACACTGGAGAGTGCCCAGGGCTGGGGATGGCCCAGAGCAGCTGCTGCTGGGCTGTTTTCAGCATGCAGAATTCAGATTGCAGCAGGGGGCTTGGCTCTTGCCTGGCTTGGTTCTCTTCTCCCTCTCTGGCTTCCTCTTATCCAACCATCTGGTTAAGGGGCCTTTCCTTGAACTTCAGGGGATTGTGGCTGCTTTCTGCTTTGAAGCTTAAAGATGCTGGTGGGGTTAAGATGTTATTGCTGTTACTGGTTTGACAAGGGAAGAGCTCTGAAATCAGGGCAAATACCAACAAACAACTTTATGCAGATCACGCCCTTATTTATCAACTCTCAGAGGCTATTGAGAGTCTTATCTTTGCCAATTAGTCAAGATGTTAGTGTTTTCTTTAATCATGGATTTGGAGCTCTGAGGTAATGGTTAAGGCAAAGTGTGGTGTGACAATGTAATCTGGCAGTAGCATGGGTTATACACTAACTTCACTTAATTTTGCCTTGTAGTAAGTTCCCAGTTTTTCTTCCTCTGGGTTTCTTGCCCATACTGATGATCTGTCTGGAAAAACATTTGTCTCAAAAGCAGAGACAAGGTGTAGTTGATGATGCTGAGCAGTTTTACACTGGCTGCTGGGATTCAAACATCCCAAGCTGCTGTAACCTATGAACTGAATTCTGGCAGCTTTCACTGATGTCAGTGTAGCTTTTGGCCTGCAGGGGTGTTCCTCTTCCAGTACAAGTGAACATACACAAGTAAGATGAACCTGACACAGAGAACATTCCCACAGCAAACAATTCTTTAAATAAATGTCTTTTTGCAGATGCAGGAAAAAGCTAAAGAGATTTACATGACTTTCCTGTCCAGTAAAGCTTCCTCCCAGGTCAATGTTGAAGGGCAGTCCCGTTTGAGTGAGACCATCCTGGAGACACCTCACCCTCTCATGTTTCAGAAGCTCCAGGACCAGGTAAAGTTATTTATTCTAATAACACAGTTTCATTCATTTTTGTGTGGTTTTAGCGAACTCTGCTTTCTAGCCATGGCATGGATTGAACAGGTAAGCATGACTTCCATGTTGAGGATATTAATGCAGCTGCTCTGAGATATTCCAGGTTCTTGGTCCCATCTCACTACAACCAATTAATGAAGAGACTCAATACAATCATTCTAATTCCAACTCAGGGCTTTCCTGGAAAACTGGATGGAGTTTTCTCCTGGGTTCCTGCGTGGGTAGCTTGAGAATCACCCTGACTAACTCAGTGCCTTTGTTTTCCTGTGTATTCACTTGTTCTGAGTCATTGCTGATGTTTGTTTCTGTAGTTGCCACTGGTTTCCTTGAGAGCTCAAATTTCTTCGTTTTACTTTGTTTTGGTATTTATATTGATATGAGTATAACACAATTTTCTGAAAACCCTCCTCTTCTGTAACATGCAAGACTTAGAGGAGTTGGTCTGTGCTTTGCCTTTCCCAAAGAACTTGGGAGGTCTGGCAGAATTTTTGCAGGCATGTCTTTAGGTGGTAAATTTTCTTGGTATTTTGCTGATTTCAAAGCATAAGTTATGAAGTGAGTCATTCTTATCTGCAGCTTTCCAGCACTTGCAGTACTATTTTTAATTCTTGTACCATCCTCAGGACTACCTGTATTTTCCATTTGTCTCTTTCCTTATGTGGAGAAACAGAACAGTGATTTAAAGAGTGTTTTCAGCCCATTTCAATCAGGTGTTGCATACATTGGCTGGGCACTGGCTGGGTCACTTGGAGAGGTGTGAGGAGCAAAGACTCTGCTGTTTTTCAGGGAGATTCCAAGACATTAGCAGTGAAAATACCTGAAATCCAATTTCCATGTAAAGAATCAGTTTTTGATGGAAAAAGTTCTGACTTGGGGGAAGGGAAGGACATGTTCTGGTAGATCTAAGCACTGCAGTTCAGGATGAGTGACAATAAGAGTGAAGCTGGAGGGAATACTGAAGTTAAAATATTTGTTATTTTATCAATGACATGCACAGGGAGAGCCAAGGATTAGAAATACCTGAACTGGAAACACACTGGACTAGTGGTAGAGGAATCCCACTAGTGTGGGAAGAAAATCTGTGAGCTTTTAAAAACAAATGCAGGGCATTTATGGGTCATTGCAAATTTCCAGTGCTTGAAGCTACTGTTTATTGCTGTTAGATAATGGCTCAGAAGAGTTATGGTCTTCTCCAGTTTTCAATCCTTATAAAGTTATGAAGAGTGGTGTAATTTGTTCTCTGAAGAGCAGTGTTAACCACTGCTGGCACTGTGGGTCTCAAGTAGAAAAAGGCAGAGCTGGAAGGCCACAGTCTGTTTCATCAGGGCTGGCAACAAGAGCTCCAGTTCTCCAGGGAGCTCCTGATTGAACTGGGGACACTGGTGGGGTGGGGCTGGTGCTCATGGGGTGGCCTTAACTGCCCCCAGGCATTTGTTTGTGCTGAATGGTGTTGGAGTGGTTCATAGAAATCCTTGTGCTTCAGAACACTTGTGGGGTAAATGTTCCTGCTCCACAAAGGCTGGGAGAGAAGGAGGGAGGGGAGAAGAGGATTCTGCTCTGGCATGTGATTAAGATCTCTGCTCTGTATATTTGGCTGACCAGACTGCAGAAGATCTTGATCTTCAGTGCTCTTCTCTCTGGGAGATGCTTTGAGTGATACCAGGAACAAGGGGGGTCTAAGTTTTTAACACAGGCGTGATGTTTTAACAGGAAATGTCTGCCTTACTGTTTTTTTTCCCTTGAGCTGGTTGGATAAATTAAATTCTATTGCAGTTAGCCAGTGCCAGGAGGTATAATTTGACTTTGCTTAACTCAGGAGTTCAGATCCTGAAGATCATGCTGTATGCAGAGTGGGTATTTTGGGATTTTTTTTCATATTCCAATATGTATCATAAAGAATAGTATTTCCACAGTTTTAGACATGAACTTAAATATTTAAATAAGTAAACAAATAGTGGTTAGTAAAATCCACCATGTAATTTACTAGTAAGGGAGCTATTTCAGCAAATGTACAGACAAGAGCAGTCAAGTTTTAGGTGTTTGCCTGTATCTGTCCAGGTTCCTTGAAGATGTGAAATGAAAAAGCAGTTTGAGATTTGTTTTGTTGATTTTTTTTTTTCCTCTTAGCAAAGAGTTTTGTTACCTGATTGTACTATCAGCTAGAAGTGAGGCCTGTAAAGGTAAAGATGAGTTATCCACACATGGAGTAGCCACATCTGCAGGTCCAAATCCAGAAATTTGTCTTGGAAATTCAGTTATTCTCAATATCATAAGAAAATAATCAGTCCTGAAACGTGACTCAGAGAGGCTCCACCAGTGAAATAACAGACTGAGAGTGAGGCTGACTTTGGTTTTGCCTCAATTATAGTTTTGGAGTTTACTTTTTTTTCCCTTCCCCTCTCTTTCAAGACCAAGCAAAATATAGTCCTGACCTTGACACCTGAACAGATTCCAGGCTCCTCTCCCAACCCTTTTGTTTTCAGAAAACTCCAAAAGTGTTGTAGGTTTGTTTTTCCTTTTGTCTGCAGTGGATATAAATAGAAGAGCAGCAGTTCTGCTGAGGGATGAGCCTGAACTCAAGCCCTGGGAGAAAAAAGCTGTTCTTGGGGCTGTCTTCATGTTTCCATGCTGGCTGTGAGAAGCTCTTGGCCTAGTGAAAAGTGTAATTATACACATTTAATCCACCAGCAATTTAAACCCACATTTTAACTGGCAAAATACATCTGTACCAGGTCAGCTCTTTGTGGCAGGTTCCTGCAGCGTTTCTTGTCTGGCCTGAGAGCAGTCTTGGCATTTGGTCTAAAAAGGATGGGAAGATTGGCATAGGTTGAAGGAGCATTGGCTAAACCAGTTGTTTCAGTATTTGTGTAAATTACTCAGAGGCTTTCCTTAGTTATCCAGTGCTCTGCATGAGTTACTCTGCAGCATCCAGGAGTAAGTGCAGTCAGAAAGGTGCATAAAAGGTTCCTCTCTTTCCTCAAAGCTCTGCTTTGTCCCTCTGAATACCTTCCAGACACCCTGCCAGGAGGGTCTGATCATTCTCCTCACTGTCCAAGGCATGGCACCTCTCACCTTCAGTATTAGCTGTGCAAAGTTGGCTTCTGTGGAAACTATAATTTGATTTTTAAACTAACGTGGACGTTATTGCCAAGCGGTGACCATGGAGCCCAAAATATTGTTTGCTTCATGCTGCCCCTTGGAGAGTTGGAAGTGTATTTTTTTTTAATGTCCTACTCTGTAGTAATGCTCTAGTCCAAACAGAACAAAAGTACATTGGAATTAATGCATCCTTCTCATTTAAAATCTCATTTTCCTGAGTAATTTGCTTTGTATTCTTTTCCCCCTCTTCCCAGATATTCAATCTCATGAAATATGACAGCTACAGCCGCTTCCTGAAGTCAGACATATTCCTAAACCAGAAGAAGAGTGAGGAGCAAGAGGAGAACTCACCAGAGGCTCAGACTGCAGCTAAAAGAGCATCAAGAATTTACAACACATGAGACACAATGGATCTCTTCAGGAGAGGCAATACAATAAGGAAATTACACTCAGGAACAGTCTAGATTTATATCAGTTGCATTTAGGGCTTGGAAAGCTCAAAACCTTTTTAGGAGATACTTACCTTCTTAATTGCTTGAATGACTAATTGTTTTTGCATGATAGCTATTAAGCAAGCACCCATGGAAGGACTGTTTCCCAGCTAAAAGGCTGAGCTATTCCTCCATAGCATGAATTGCCTTTCATATTTCACAAGTTAAAATACTCTCAATTCTTGTATTTTCTTTTGTGAGGCATCTTGGTGATGAGAAATGGGAGGTAGCGTGGTTGGGTTTTTATTTTTGCCTTGTAATTTTTATTTGGGACTAGCTTTTACATCCTGAACTGCTGGGAGAAGCAGTTGAGGAGTGCATTTCACATTAGTTTGTGGGTGAGTCATTCATAGCAAATTTAATCATAAAGGGACAGCATCTTTCAGGGTTAAGCTCAGTAGAATCCAATTCCTTCCTGCGTGACTTTGTTCTTTCAGGGTGATGTCTGTTTTGCTTTGCCTTTATTGCTGAATCAAAACACTTCCCTAGTCATGATTTTCATTTTTGTATCTCCTAAATTCCCCCTGCCTTTTTTTTTTTTTTTTTTTTTTTTTTTCAAAATTCCCTTTTTTCCAANGCTGTAGACAATCACCTTCTTCAGAAGAAGGGATTACCTCTATTCCCTTGGGAACAAAGGCTATAAAAGAGACAGAATCTCTGAAGAACTCCTAACTGCCATTAGGAAATGTGACAGTAAACATGCAAATATCCCTCTCAGGGCACACTGGTCTCAGCAAAGCTTGGCTTTGTCCCTCATACCAGTGTGACATCAGATGCTGCTATCAGGAAGCATCTGGTCTCTCCCAGGTCTCCTGAACAATCCTGCTCTGTGCAGCCACAGTGCTTTGGCAAAGGACCAACAAACCAAATCTGGTTTTGTTTTACTCAATTTTTTTTCTGCTCAAATCACCCTGCCGAGTTTTGTTTGCCCCACTCAAATATTTCAGGGTTTCCTAATTGTGATTTTGGAGAGCTGCAGTGGAACAGGGAGTTGGTTTTGGGGTTCAGCCACTCTCACATCAAGCTTGAGAGCAGGGGGAATTTATTTCTGCCCTGAGCAATGAAAAGTTGGTAGAGAAAGACATTCCCAGTGAGCATTCCAGGGGAATGTGTCAGCACTGCAAAGCACATTTTGGCATAGAGTTTTTTGTGTGTTCATATATTTTTTGATTAATTCACTGCAGTGTTACTAAATTGTAGTTTAAGCTGGGAAAGTGTATTAGCTACTTGCTCTATTTACAAGCTTTGCAGCTGCAGTCTGGCTGTTTCCCACTCTCTCATTATTTACTCTTCCATTTTTTGCACTGCTTGTCTTGAACTTTTGTTTATGTGCTGGCTAATCTAAATGCACAGTTAGCTTTTGAACATTTTGTACTTATTTTTTTTGTCAGAAAGGCCAGATATGTTTCATACATTGCTGTCACCATCAATGTTTAAAATCTAAGTCTAGTTTGCCATTTTTAGAATGCAAACTCATTTGGTAGACTTGATTACTTCTTTTAACTCTAAGCCACTCTTGCAGTTATTGTGTAAAGAAAATTGTTTCCATGGGCTTTTCCCTAGTGAAAAGTGGGGATGGAAGTTCTGATTCTTCCCCTAGAGCTCCATGCCCTGTTCATTTTTAGGAAAATAAAGAAGAGGTCAGTGCCTCCATATGCATGTTGTAAGGTGTAATTCTTATGCACTGAGTTAATGTTCTTTTTATGCTCTCAAAAGATTTAATGGTGAAGTCATATTACTTCAGGCACTTTCAGTGGTATTTGACCTCATGCTTAAGCTGTATTTCAATGTTCTACTGAATAAGAATGAGCTAAACATGTGCATGAATCTTTTCTTTTTCTCTGATGGGGTCTAGGAAATGAGACCATCCAGTTCTGGACTTGCCAACTATTTGTAATCTCAGGATTACCTCTTTTGAAAGTCCACTGTAATAACAAACTCTTAATGCCTGTCACAGCAGAGGACAGAACTTCTGATAGCATTGAAGCCCTTGGGAGTGGGCAGCTTAACCAGTTTAGGACTTGGGATTTGTATTTTCCCAGTGTTTGCTGCATTAGCCTAGTGATTGAAAAATCCAGCATGGAGACATTCATGGGAAAACACAGAATGGGCTCTTAGCAGATTCATCACATGGATGCACAGCAGTTTCATTTTTAATCATATTGATTTTAAAAATGCATGAGCAAGGGAGAAGAGTCTTTGACTATCATGTTTTAAAATGGTAATAATAGAAAATAAAACCAGGAGCCTTATGAACAAAGGTAGGGTGTTAAAGAGAGGAAATAAGTTTGTAGCTGCGTATGAACAACACTTTCCTTGGCAATATGTTCCCTATCAGGTTCTGTCTTTGCTTGCTCAGAGCAAATGCCCCACATGAGTAGGCACAAAGGTGCTTTATACTATCATGAGACAAAAATTAATGAAATGGAAATGTATGTTTTAGCAGCATCTCTAATCCTATGTTTGTTTCAATACCTATTATGTTTCTAACCTAATGTACCTTAACCCACAGAATTCTTAATCTTTGAGTTGCTCTTTTACCTCAGAGGTAAAAAGTTGATTGCACCATTCTCTTTGTGGTGTCTGGGTTTGTTTGATTTCTCTACAACACCAACAATGTGCAGAAAGCAAAGATGCTTTTCCTATTCATTAGATTATCTGTATTTTTCAGTAAAAGGGAAATCAAATTAAAACCATGCAAGCAGATGTCTATAATTGCAATTTGTGTATATGTGGGGAAAGTTGGTATTATTACAACCTTGCTTCTGGAAGTAGGTGACACTTGCTGCACGTGGCACAGAACAAATCACCCAGACAGAAAAAGAACTGTTCCCTAGGAGTAAATCCTTCATTCCAGGAACAACTAAACATTGCATCCAACCTCAGGCTGTAAGTGGGTGCTCAGAGTTGCTTTATGTAGAGATTAAAGATAGGATCTACTCCTCTTCATAGAACTTACACTGAAGGTATGAGCCCACAAAACAAGCAAGAGAAAATGCATGCCTTAAACTCTACCCTATTTTGTGTTTCTCTGCTAAAAAATAAAAATATTCTACAAATACACCAAATCTGTTTGCTGGCAGCTCTTTTGTGTTCTGAACAGAGTTTGGGTTGAGATGGCTTCATGTCCCAAAATTATCCCATTTTCAGTTCTCAGTCCTTGCTAACACAATTTACACTGTCTAATGTGTCAGGTTTTTTTTTTCTTGGAAGAAGGAATGGCACAGTGGGGCTCACTTCTGACTGGGCTGTGGTCTGAACAAATTACATTAAGGCACTTCAACAGGGGAAGATGCTTCTTATACCTGCTCCATCTCCCATTTCTTTTGTTCCTGCTGCATTTCTCTCATTGCACTTGCCAGCCCACTGGTAGGGAGAAGGAGGGTTTGAAAAATCAGAGTGGGGGAGAGAAAAAGGTTTTAATGTTCCTGTTTGGATAACAGTTTGCACTGTGCTTCATTTTTTTTACTGGAGATTCAGACATTTTAAGTGGGTAGCGTCTGTGTCTAGGTTAAAAACTAATTTACTGTGATGCACAGAAGTCCTATATAATGCTGTGACTGGTCCAAAGCTGAAAAGTGGTGCATACTCCCTTTTATAAATTGTTTGTAACTCTCTTCATCCTAAAACAGAGCAGCAAGCCTAACAGAGTCACCCATTTTTGCCAGATGTCTGCCCCTGACAAGCCAGAAGCCCTGTTTACATGACAGTGCTCATTTCCCCGTGCCAGAGGCAGTTCCTCTTGTTCTGCATCCAGCACAGCTCCTGTCCCAGAGCTTTTGGCAGAGCCGCAGTTCAAAGCGAGCTGTGGGGCATCCTTTATCCCGAGGATTTTGTGCCTTTGCTGTGCTGCCATACAAGTGCTCAGCAGCTGCAGCCGCAGCTCTGATCGCTCCAGCCCGGCTGTAATTAAGCGAAGGATGCTTCTCATCAGGGCTGTTGTATCCTGGCTGCTCGTTGTGCAAATCCATGGCAGCCAGGAGTTAAAAAGAGCCGCGTTCCGAGGGGCTTGGGGTGGCGGGGGAAGGACCAGGGAAAAGCATCCCAAAGGAATGGGACCATTGCCAAAATTAGCAGCACCCTCTCCTGGCTCCCGGCTGAATAACTCGTGGGGATTTTGCGTTTGGAGTGAGAGTCCGGGCAGGGAAAGGTCACAGCTGCTTGTTCCTTCCAGGCCATATTAGAATATCTGATTTGGGTCTAGCTGTTAAAATCCCCGAGGGTGAATCAATCCGTGGAAGAGTAGGAACAGTAGGGTATATGGGTAAGTCTTGCACAGCTCATCTTTTTAAAAACTTGCTGAGATTACTTGACTTTTAGAGAGATTTCTGCCAAGTAAGCTTAAGAAAAAGAATAAAAAATATCCACATTCACCTGGGTCCAGTTCCATGCAGCAACTCCCACAGCAATCCTGATAGTGAAAATCAGGAGAGGGTGAAAGGATGGATCTCTACAGCTCTCAGTGAGGCTGGTCTGCAACCTTAAATCAGCAAGGAAAATTGAAAGGGGAGACAACAACTGGGATTCTAGTGATTTAGTGTTGATTTATCTTAGGAGGGTTATGTGCCAAAATAAAGGTTTCCTTCTAGTTGCTGCTTTGTATAGGAGTTACAATATATTTGTATGGTTATGATAAAATGGGTAAGTCCACACCTGTGCTCATCTTGAGCTTTCCTCTATGTGCAGGGGAGGCTGCACAAAAGACAAGTAGAGATTTGTACATTGGTTAAAAAAAACCCCAAAAACTACACTCCCTTATTTATCTGGATCTGTTTTCTGGTGACCTTTCTGTCAGCAGTAAATGCAGCTCAGCTCAGGCACTCTGCTGAAATGCTGAAGTGGCTTTGGTTGTCACTAAAGGCAGCTGATGTCACTCTGATCAAATCTTGGGGGGATCCCCGTGCATAAGATGAAAATTGCTTTGGAAGTTGGCATTAGAGAGGATAATGCAGATAATTAGAGAGCAGCTGTCCCTTCCTCCCTGCTGCTCCTGTGCCCATCTGGGTGACCCAAAGCTAGGACATTTCCTACAGGAGCAGTGCCCTGGGTGCTGAATGCTGCAGCCTGGGGCATGGGTGCTCTCACCCCTGTTCCTGCCAGGCCCCAAAATTCAGCCCAGTGCTGCCTGCACCCCCGTGTTACTCTTGTTTCACTTGGCACAGAGCTCTGCAGACCAGCAGGAAAGGCTGGCTGGGAAGAGCAGTGCTGGGATGGGGATTATCCACTGCTCTGTCTTGGGCAAGCACCAGAACTGCTGTCAGAGGCATGTCCAGACATGCTTCTGCTATCTTTTGCCATCTCCATTTCAAGCAGAACCTGTCAGTTTGTCCTTGCTGGAGCATGGCAGCCCCTGAGTGCAGGTTTTCCCCCAGGTCAGCCTGGCCAGACCCCTCAGCCCATGGGATCGTGGTGGTCAGTGTGCCTTGGACAGGGTGACAAGCCAGGCTGCACTTCAGCTGGCAGGAGCTGAGCTCAAGCTGTATCAGCACTAACAGATGTGGTTTTCATCAGGCCTATCTCAGCTGGTGAACCTTTTGATTAGATAGATTTCAAGTGTTTTTCCATGTTGTGACTAACACGAGGCAGGAACTTGAAATATTTGACCAAGTTAGGTTAACAATTGCAGCACTGAAGCTCTCCCAGAGCTACCAAAAAATACACTGACTTGGTGATAAATTGAACCCTTTCAGGTTATTTTTCAAGCCGCACTCCAGAGGAACAGCTGAACATAATTTTTTTCTTAGTTCCTGTTCTGTATTTACTGATTTCATAACTTTTCCATAGTTTGAATACTAGGTTTAAATATTTTTTACACCTCTGCACTACGCACAGCATAAACATATCCTTTTTACATACCTGAAGTGCCACAGAGATGGATCTGATAGCAAAGAGCATAGAAGAGATGCTCATGCCCCTCTTTGTCTGTAAAGAGCTACCAAACAATATGAAACCCCAAAACATGAAGGAGAAAGGGCAGCACTGCTACAGATATCACTGAGACTGAAAACCTCAGTACATGGTGAGACCTCAGGGGCAGAGTTTAGGTGCAAGTCATTCCCTGAATGAATGGGAAACCCATCTCTGCTGCTTTTCTTGCAGTGTTCAACCAGCCACTGTTAAAAGCTGTTCTCAACATCCTGACCAGGCTGCTTGGAAAATCCCCAGGCCCAGGGAAGACCTGTGGGATTAAAACTGCAACCTAACCCTATAATGAAGATAATTTGGCTCACAGAACTCTGCCTCTGACTGCTGCTCACTCTACATTTTGGACACCATTTCTTAAGGAAGTATGAAATTCCTAGGGTTTTTTTGAAAGCAAATCTTTTATCCTGAAGCCAGGAGGGTATGAGCTGTGTGTTTCATCCTTTAATTCCTTTTCCCCACCTACTTCCTTTTCTACTGTAGAGAAATAAGTGAACTCTTTGTGATCTCTGCTTTCAGGGGGTTTCATTGCCCAAGCTGCTCCTTGGATTATCAGTGACTTCCCAGCTAACAGATGGCTGGAAGTGACAGCAGTGCTGCAAGGAATTAAGGAAATTATTTCCATCTCGGGGCTGGTCTCATTCACTATGTTATGCAGCTTTTAAGCATTTTCCATCCACTCAGATGAATATTTGTGTATCATTTACGGAATTAAATCTCTCTGAAGCAAAATTTCCAACCTCAAGGCAAGTTGTTGTTTTTGGAGTCATCACTGGGGCTTGGGCAAAGGCTTGAGGGAAATCCTATCCTCTGTAGTTGGGCCAACAGCACTGTAAACTTAAAGATGATCTGTCTTTTTCTGAGCTCAAGATTAGGCAATGAACCAGCCTCTCACTGAGCCAGTAGCAGCAGTCAGAAAAACTACTGAGTGTGGCAATTTTTTTTTTTTGTGTAATTGTTTGTGTTTGTTATTTTGACTCTTTGCTCTGGTTGGCTAAAAATTCCCTTTCGTGTGCAAGCAAGGAATATTCTTCTGTGAGAGGAGAGCTGCCAAAACCTGAATCAGTCTTTTTTTCTTCTTCTTTTATTTTCGAAAAAGAGAGGCTACAAGTTAGGAAAACAGAACTGGGAAGTGCTGAGCCTTTTCAGGGCTCAGCATTTTCAAAGAGGGATGACCAAAGATGCAACTGACCCTGGAGGAATGGGAGTGGATGGAAAGGGAAAGCTGCAGGGCTGGGAAGTGCCAAAGGTAGATTCTTTTCAAGATTACAGTGCTAAAGGTCTGCTGCCCTTGTGTACATAATTGATGTCCCAACAGAACTCTCAAACTGCACAGAAAAAGGAGGGGGAAAACCAGTTTATATTTTTATATTTATCAGTTTTAAAAGGTCTTTATGGTGTGCTAAATAAAATCGAGAAAGGCATAGTAGTGACCAAAGTGACTTAGACAAAGGAAAAAGTCTGCATTCAGCCTAGTTCCAGTTTTGGTCTTGTGTGAAATGACCGATGGGACCAAGACTGGGAGAGCATGGGAGCTGTACCCTGAAAACCATTATTTACCTCACTGTTGTTTCTTAATTTGCCTCTGGGTGGGTGCAGCTGGGAATTAGGATCTCCAAAATCATGATATGGGTATGTCCTGACAACTTTAATTTTATTGATGTGGCAGCAATGTTCTATTAAGCAGCATTTTGCTTCAAGGCACGTCTTGCCTCACCAGGATGGAGATTTATGAGCATCTGGACTACAGCAGAACAAGGCACCCACTTCCCAGAGGATGTGCAGACATCACACCCACCCTCTCTTTGGTCTCTGTGGTCTCCACCCTGCTCCTTCACCCTTCCATTTTGCACAGGCATAACATACACCAGGATTATTACTTCACCCCCCTCTTCCTATTCTCCTTTAAAGCTTATAAAGAGAGTGAGCAGGAGTGGTTGTACCTCTGGACCACAAATCCTCCTAAATACCTTATAAAAACCACCAATTTTCAACACAGGAAAAAAAACAAAACAGTGTTAGGAAAGAAAAGTAATTGTTACTGAGCTGAAAAAAGGAAAATCACAGCTCACAGGATGGTGAGCATCACTGTTTTCCATGTAACCTGTTCCATGATTATTTTTTTCCCCTAACACTGGGCTGTACTACACAGTTCTGGTGCACCTCTGCTTTAAAAACAAAGGTTTAGTTTGGGGGTATTTCTTTGTTTTATTTTTTTTGCCAATGAGACTAGAAGTTAAGGTTTCAGTTTGCTGCTGCAGCAGCTGTGCTGATGTGGATGGAGCTGTGGCAGAAATACCTCTGGCTGTTCCTTGCAGGGAATCCTTTCTGGGAGCCTGGAGATGCCACAGGTTGGCACTGCCCTGGCTCCTTTGGCTCAGGAGGATTTGCAAACACATCTTCCACCGAGGCTGCAACCCCATCTTTTATTTCTACAGATAACATCACTAATTTAAACGTGATTTAATCATGTGACAGCTTTTGCATCTGCTGCAGGTTCATTGAATTAACACCATTTAATAGATCTGCTTTTTGGGGTCCTGTCTGAGATCCTGTTTGAACTGATAGAAGCCAGAGATACAACCTCCACCGTGGCATAAATGCTGGGATTTCCAGAGGCTTAAACAGCACCTAAAACTGCAGCAGGAGGCAGGGGTAACATTCTGCTGAGCATTGTCCTTGCCCTGCTGCAGGATGGAGTTCTGGTGTCCTCAGCACAGGGTGGACAGGGATGTGTTGGAGGAGGCTGGATCCCCTCTGCTGTGAGCAAAGGCTCTCAGGATTAGGGGTGTTAGTCCAGAAGAGACTCCAGGGAGAGCTCAGAGCCCCTCTTGACACCTAGAGGGGCTCCAGGAGAGATGGAGAGAGACTTTGGACAAGGGATGGACGGACAGGACACAGGGAATGGCTTCCCACAGACAAAGGGCAGTGTGAGGTGGGATGCTGGGAAGGAACTCTTCCCTGTGAGGGTGTGAAGCTCTGCTCCTGGTGAGCTCCGTGCCAGGGGGACATGGCAGAGCCGGGACCTCAAACCCCATGGCAGCCCCAGGACCCCCAAATCCCCATCACAGCCCCAGGAACCCCCAAATCCCATCACAGCCCCAGNACCCCAAATCCCCATCACAGCCTTAGGTCCCCAAATCCCCATAGTGGCTCCAGGATCCCCCAAATCCCCACTGCAGCCCCAGGACCCCAAATCCTCATGGCAGCCCCAGGACTCCCGGGACCCTAAATCTCCATCACGGCCCCAGCACCCCCCAATCCCCCTCGCAGCCCCGAGACCCCCAAAATCCCCATCGCAGCCCCGGGCACCCCCAAC
>VXBI01001933.1:605978-619044 GCA_013397375.1 Toxostoma redivivum
AACCAAAATACCAAGAGCTGTCAGGAGAAGAAATAAAATTTCATCTCACAGCCTCTCAGATTGTTAAAACCTTGTGAAAAAATGGCTTGGGTTTGTTTGGAAAGTGATAATATGCATGACCTGAATTTATATAGTCTATTACCTTGGGTTTTACTGAGTTTAGCTGTTGGATGTTGCTGCTTCTTTCATGCAGATAATCTGTTTCCTCAATGTTCTTTTGTGAAACTTGATGCAGACAGTGCTTGCCATTAGTAGCCTCATAAAAATATTCTTTATGCCTCTTTGAAAAATTCTTCTTTCTCCTCTTAAAGAAAAAGCAGTGCATCTTCACTTCCCTGCTGGTGATTTTGCAGCCACTCTTCATCTCTGTTTTAGATCTTCCTGTGTGGAACACTGAACAGCACCCTTGGCTGGTTGTGTTGTTTCCCTTCTGTAAATATATTCTCTCTGTCTGGCTGGAGCTTAGGCAAAGTAAATAGAAATGAGGCAGTGCTCACTTCAGTGAAAAGCAGAGCTCATGCCTCCTGAAGCCCTGTACCTGCTGTGGTTTTGTCACCCTCTCCCTGAAGGCTGCAGAAATGGTGCAGAGGGAGGCAGGGCAGGTGAGGAGGTCTCAAGGAAGCACAGCCTGATGAGAACCAGAACCTCAGGCTGGTTTGTGCTTCCCTCAGCCTCTCTCAAGATGTGGTGGGACAGAAAACACAAATCACACAAAACCACAAACGCATCCAGAGAGGGATGGGCTGCACCCCACTCCCACTGCAACCAAAGGGCCTGAGGAATCTCTGTTTGATTAGGAGCCTCATCAAAGCAAAACATACAGTTTTCATGTATTTAAATTAAGGAATTTATTAAAAAAAAAAAAAAGCCAAAAAACCCAATCAAAACAGTGGTTTGATCTAAATACAGCAGCACTGTGACATTACTAGGACATTATGTACGAAGAATCCAAGCAGCCATAGAACACAGAAGCCTTTATCTTCAGTAACAATCTCAAAATGAAACTAGCTTCATCAAACAATGTTTAAGATCTCCCTGGAAAGAGAAACAAAACCAAACAGACCCTCCCCCCCAACCCTTTGGATATTAGAATGACTTTTTTTTGTACAATATCAACAGCCACTAGCTCTTCTAATTGAGAACACTTGCTTTAATTTATTACAAAAATGATTTCTTGACTCAGTTATGAAAGACAACTTTTAACATTGCTTTAGAAGTGTCTGCTCTTCTTATAGACTACAGTATTAGAAGTGCTTAAAAACATTTACTCCTGGATATGCTCTTGAAATTCAATCAGAAGGATATTCTGTGTGTGTTTATATACCAAATATGATTTTTAATTTTTAAAGCAGGTGAAAAGACTAACCCTAATATGAAACTGCAATTTTACAATTTAATAATTAGTCAGATATGGGCAACCACATGATAGTTCATGAAATCTTTAGGTCTATCTACATTGCTCAGAAACACAAAATAAAGTTTTTACAGCTTTCAGCTTCAAAAGGCTAAAATGTTCAGTCTTTTAGAAGAGTGTCCAGTGTTTAAAAGAAATGCAATTAAGGGAGACCGCATTCAATACACATGAAACAACTCGTTAGAGCTTGCTAATTAACAT
This sequence comes from Toxostoma redivivum, assembly GCA_013397375.1. Taxonomy (NCBI): domain Eukaryota; kingdom Metazoa; phylum Chordata; class Aves; order Passeriformes; family Mimidae; genus Toxostoma; species Toxostoma redivivum. The sequence goes on from VXBI01001933.1 coordinate 607,594, forward strand.
ATCTAACAGCTGCATGTGGGGTGATGAGAAAGGAAAACACATTTGCCATCCAGCCACTACCTGAGATGTTTCTTCTCTGGGAGTGAATCTTCCCTGCAGGACTGCTCCAGAAAACCTGGAGTTCCCCTTTGGAGCCCACTGAGCCCAGGCAGGTTGCTTCTTTTGCTTCCAGACCCAGTCTGCCACAGATCCACCTTTGGGACAGTACCTCACTCAGTGGGTACCTGGGGAATCCTTTGCAGGCTTGGCCGAAAAGATGAACCAATGAATGTTATTTTGTTCTCTTCCTCATAACTATTTACCTCCATTCTAAAAGCAGAGGAAGTGTTTTCATGTGAGTGTCACAATTACTGGCCAGCTCTTCAGCAAGAAATGAATACTTAAACATTTGCACCGTCACCTCTTTGTCTGCTGGAGATGTCTTACAGAAGTGCAGTTTGTTCTGATTCAGTATCTCTAAAGAACTAAGACAAACCAATAATAAAAAGAGTCCTAATTTAGGAGAGTCGTCTCACTAGTATGTAAATAAAGAGCAGCTACACTAAGCCTATTTCATTTAAATAATAATAAAAAGAGTTGATACTGATCTGGTTTATGCACAGACTCAAAGTGTTTTCCATTGACAGACAGAGAGCATCCCTCCATATTTGGGAACGGGAAAACAAAATTGCACAGAGGTTTGCCCAGGGCAGTGAAGAAAAACACAGTCAGAATAGGAATATAAACCATCACTCCTGGCTCCAGTATATAAAGCAAGGAGAATACATATGTGCCAGCAGTAATATTCATGTTAATGAATAGGCAGCAATCTGTTTAAAATTGTTTCTTTCATAAAGCCCATTTGTCAGTACAGCAGCTTAGCTGATCCAACTGCAGCAGATTGTATTTGTATTATCACAGAGACATTTGGGGGAGGTCAGCTCATAATACTGTAGCATATTGTTGGCTTTCACCTTCTTTGATGAATTTTTTTATTTTCCCCAAAGGAAATAATTTAAAAATTCTCTGAACCATTTTCTTTATCTTTTCAGTTTTTGCATTTAAGGAAAGACAATTCTTACCAGCCAGCACTCCAATATCATTTAGTATAAAAGGAAGTGTGTCCTGCCCAGCACACAGAAGAGATGATTTAAACTGCAGACTTTCTCTTAACTTTAGCATGAGGGTGTTAATAATTATTCTCCTTACTCTAAATCTTCAGTAGTATTTTAAGTTAAAGGTCATATTCATGAAAGGCTTGAGATAGACACAGCTCTGGAATCTCCTGATTTCCATGGAGCCACTGAACAGATTGATTCTTCCAAAAATTCACTGCCACATGAACCTCCCTGCAGCCTGAGACAGACTGGGACCATCCTCGGGCAGGAGAGCCTTCAGTTATGGACTTCTAGAGCTCCTGCAGGCTTCCACATGATGGGAGATGCTCCACATGCCAAGAGACAGAAAGGATGCTCTTCCAAAGAAAAATCCATTCTTTCCAAAGATTGCATGGGAAATGCCTGACAAATGATCTCCTCTGCACTGAGTAACTGAAGTGAACATGACAGATATTAACTGAACAAAGCAATGATCACCACTAATTGTGGAGCAGGGGTGAAAACACCCGCACCTTGTTCACAATGGAGCCAGATCCTGCAGCCACCTGTTCCAGGGACTTTGGTGAGAAGCAGCTGTGCTGTAGGGTTGTGCATTTATTGCTCTTCCAGAAAAGCCTGTGCAGGGAGCTCCTGCCTGAGGCTGGGATACACACACCTGGGTGATGCTGTCCATGCAGGCTGGGGGATTCCTACTTGCCTCACACAGCTGTCCCCTCTGACCCTCAGAGGGACAGCATTCCATGGGCCAGATCCTCATGTGTGCAATTCCCAGGTCACTGCAGAAACTCTGACCAACACAGGATAAGCCCAAGGCAGAATGGGACAGGTGGGCAGGGTGGGACCAGGTGCAGTGGCACCCTTGCTGAGGATTCACACACCATGGGACATCACACACTGTCCCCCAGAGCTCACAGCTCGTGTGCCTTCCTCATCCTGCCTGTGGTTTTACCACTATTGCAGGGTGATTCCATGTTGGATTTTTCAGTTGAGGCATGGCCTCTGAAAAAGATCAACTGGATTTGAAATGTGAGCAAAGAATTCAAGCTGGATCCTGAGGTTTGGGTGAATGACCCTAAGAATCAGTGTCTTCAAATCAGGGGCTTTACTGGGTCAGCCAAGTTTGATTCCTACTGCTGATGGCGCTCTCAGCCATAGTTTCTGGGGTGGCTGCAAATTGAGGAGGTCTCAAGCTGTGTTTATGGAGAGCTGTTATGTCTCTGAACTGGCAGGAACCAGGAGTCTCTAATCAGCAGGGCCAGGTGAACGCTGTGATATTGAATTCTGCGGCTCCCTAACGCTCAGTTTGATCTGCACTACCTGTTTGGTTTGATTATCTTCACACCTTTCCCAGCTTCACAAGCAGGTTTTTGTTCAGAAACAACATCTGAGTCATGGCCATTCTTGTGAAAAACCTCTTTTTAGATAATCCAGGTCAAGAGTGCACATTTAGAGTCTGTTATTTTTTTCCTTCATTATTCCTTTGTTTAAAAAAAGCCTCTCATCCAACAGTGGGAAAAAATGCTACAAGATTCAGGTGAACCTTGAGACTCTGTACAAAATGAAAAGCAAAAACCTGACTCATGAAAGTCTGTGAACTAATTAGTGTTCATCAGACTACTCAACAAAGATTTAAAAATAAAAGGCATGCTTGCATAATTCAGGATCAGATTGCAAAAGATCTGATTCTTAAAAGAGCTAAGTTTGCTCATCTGTCTATTTACTTAAAACAAGCAACCAGATCTGAGCATATGCATTTTTTTGGTAACTGAAGAGGAGATAAAGATAATTAATCAGTCTGGAAAGGTATTACAGAACTACTCCTTTCTACTTATTTGTTACATGCAAACCCCTCTCAAAATTCACCTGGAATCAAAATACTAAAAATCTCATTGCAAATGCTCTCCAAGGTTGTATGAAACTGTAAGGGCTTTTTTCAGAGTTCCCAGTGGTTTTTAAATTTGACTCCATGGAGCCAATGGCCAAATGCCTGTGGAAGCCTGGCTGTGCAGGGCATTGCCTTGACAGGGCTTCAGCCCTGGGTTCTGGATCCAAATAGCACCTGGTTACACAATGGAAGTGCAAGGACTGTGCTCCTACTCCAGCTTTGAGTGCTGGTAAGTTGAAAAAAATTTTTTAAAAAATCCCAACAAAAATAAGAAGCAATAAAAAAGAAATCCTGCAGGTTTTGTTGTTGTGGGCAAACCATGACAAGAAAATCTCAAGGGCTGGTCATTAGCACTTCTGATGGATTTTAAGTTTTCCAGGGCTGGGTGCTGAAAAGTTCTTCTGTCCCAGCATGGTAATGCTGTCTGTAGTTTGTCAGACAGGACAGAGACACTCAGGGGATGTGGCATGAAATCTCCCTATACTGGTGGTGATTTCTGTCTCTGCCCTTCTCCTCTCCCTGCTCCAAGGAGGTGGGACTCAGAGGGACTCCATCCCAGGCTTGATGCCTTCAGGTGCACAGAAGCATCCTTCTTCCATGCCTCCTTGAGAATGCAGGATATCCAACCCTAGCATCACATCCTCCAGGTGTCCAGGGAGAATGGATGCTCTCATCCTTCCAGAATCCCTCAGTCCCCACTGCCAGAGTCCTGGAGCTGCTGAGTGAGGATGACCTGGCTGAGAGGAGAGCAGGACAAGGCACAAATGCTGCCATTCCCTGTTGTCCCTAAAACGTCATCCACCACCAGTTAAGGCTGGCACCATCTAAAAGGTATAACACCACCTATAATCAACATTTGCAATTTGTTCAACAGCTTTCACTAAGGGATTTGCTGGTATTTCTCAACACTGGGAGATGGTGAAGAATTCAAATTTTGAAAATTTTAGTCTTTGCATGCCAAATTAGCAACCTCTCTAAAATCCTGCATCTTCTGTAAGATCTGCAATGCCACCATCTTCACCATGGCAGAATGACTGAAGCCTCATCTCCCTGTCTTGACTTTTCTCTGTCAGCTGCTCTATGCAAGTCCCTGTTCTGTCTCACTGTCTCTTCAGGCTGCTTTACTATGTCATTCCTGTGTGTTTGTCACTCAGGGATTTGCCACAACTAACCTTCATCCTTTTCCCCCTCAGCACTGGCCACACAGAACATACACAGGGCAGTCTAATGAATTTTGGCTATTAAGACTCCCACTGGAACATTGCTTCCTTGGACCCTGTGGTAGCTCCACTACTACCTAACAGGTTTTTAGACACACCAGGGTGGCTTTCAGATGTTCCTGAAGACCCAAAGATTAAAAAAAAAATCAGTATAGTCTGGTCAACATTGTAAAGAGTATGGGGAACCAACATACTCTACAGAACACTTTGGGCTGTAGAAATCCTGCCTGCAGCTGGGGGCACAAAGGTTTTCCAATTCCTGTGGAAGGGAAGTAACCATATTTTTCATCTGGTGTTCTTAACAACAATAGTGAAATACTTGAGCCTGATTCTGATGCCTGAGGTACTGCCACTGATCCTGCCTGATCCTGCTCATCCTAGTGGGGACAGAGGTTTTTGCCAAAAGGTTAAAGGATCCTGGACCAAGAATGATGGAGCTGGAAGTGGGAGTTATTATTTCTTACTGGTATTTCATTCAGTTGAGGATCTAACTGAGGGAATGTGTCAGGGGGTGTTTGCATGACACATGGAAGTATTTTCAGTGCAGGCACAGCCTGTGGGTTCTGCTACTGCCCAAGAGCAGCTCAGATCCCACTCTGAACCTCCACAGCTCAGCTCCACAAAGCTGTCACAAATCTCATGGTTGGCACAAACCAGACTGCTGGACTTCTCTCCTGCTGCCTCTTTGATATGGGCAGCTGTGGAAAGACCTTGGGCTTTTGGCTGCAGCATGAGGAATACTTTGAGTTTTGCTCTCATTTCAGCAGGTGCAGGTTTGAAGTCCTAGAAAAATAAATGGACATTTGCTTTCCTGGTCACCTCTCCCTCAGCTTTGTTCTATCTGTCGTTAGAAACAGCACAAACACTAGTGAAGGAAAAGAGCTTAAAACAGGGCTCCCTTTCTAACTAAAAAGCCTTTGATGGAATAACAACATAAGTGCAAATCTCAGCTGTGCTGGTCCCAAGACATCACAAACCTTCAGCATAGCAAGTAGCATTCTTGAATGCATCAAAATCTTGTCTGTTAGCATTTAATGCGAGACATTACAAACTAATGAAGAGGAGAAATGTATGCAGTGTTGCTGTAAACCAAATATACAGATGTAAAATAATTAAGAATAAACTGTTCCATAAAAATGCATGTCAATAAACCCCCGTCTGATAAAGTGATTTATGAAGAATTTTCTAGAATTGCTAAAAAGAATGATTTCTCGTTTGAGGCTCTGGAAGTCTTGAGTCACATTTTGTTTCTTTTAAAAAAATGTCTTAAAACACATGGCTTTACAGCTGCTGCTTGGAAAATATACACCTCCAAAGTCTGACTTTCATTTAAATACAAATGTACAAAATGTAAACTGAGACAATAGAGAAATTTACAAAACTTTTCTTTAAAAATAATAAAGACAAAATTCAGTTCTAGTATGATGCTATTTAAATACGTGCAAGTAGTCATGTTCATTGAATTTCTATTGCAATGTTCTAAAGAGACAAATTTGATTCACACAGTCTTGAGTGCCACCTCCAAAAACAGACCTGAGTGGAAATTTCTTCTTAAAATGTGAGGCTCCACTGGAAGGAATGGATAGAAAATCTCCATTTTGGGAGATCCAGATTTTCTTTTTTTCACTCAATGGTGGAGGCTCTCTCATCCACAGAAGCTCCAGAGATTATAGTGGAAGGATGCAACATGTTGTTTCATAGGACTGAGTTGGAACTAGCTGCTTCCAGTGGAGTTTGAACTTACATGATTTGAATTTATGTGATGATTTAAACTGGCCTTTGAATTTGGAGAACTCTTTGAATTGTTCTGATGCTGTGGGAAGAGGAAGAAAATGACAATTAGATTTCAATAATATGCTATGGTTTTATTTTTAATCCAGCATTGTTCCTTTCATGGTACTGACTGGGCTACGAGATTCTTGTTTGAAGATCTTTGGATGCAAAATATTCTTCACTTCCTTACCTGTAGTCTCTCTAGGTCAGCAGAACCATGACAGTTCTTGAGGAATGCAGCAAAGAAGACTCACTTGAGCTCCAGGAGCCAAATAATTCACTGTAAAATGTCAGTATCTGCTAAATCTGACTAATACAGAGCATGCCTGCCAATGCCCAGGCATGGCTTTAACCCTACAGAAACAGACCAGTCTAAAAATGTTACTGACACTTGCAAGTGGTGCCATGTGCCTCATGAAACTTGCACATCACATTTTATCTGGGTTGCTCTCTTCTTTATTGTCTTGGTTTCCTGCCATGACTACCTCCCTCAAAATGTGCACATTCCTTTTTTTTTTAATGCATAAATTAAGGATTTTCACAAGAAACTTCTTAAAACCATAGAACAATTTCAAAAGGTATTTCAGCATACCACTGAAAAGTAGGTTGGGTAAGAAGTTTTCAACTGCTGGGAACAAAAGTCATGAGCAACACTGGAACTGCTGGTGGCAAAAAAAAAAAATCACACAAGGTAGATTAAAAACTTGGGATATGGAGGTAAATGTGAGATCCAGCCCTCTCTAAGATGCACTTTCTCCTAGCAGAAATATCACCAGAATAAGGCTGTGGAACCAGGCATCTACAGGAGTTTCCTGGTCTTAGTCATAAAAGATCTCACCTGTCGCTTAAATATTCTCTGTAGCAATCCTTTCTTGGGTGGCTCTGGGGGGTAGCTTTTGTTTAGGTCTGGTGAAATAGTACCATTTGGTCCAAATACATTCAGCTCCTTGAAGCACTCTGTTTCTATCATCTAGTGGATATAGGGAGAGAGAGAGAGAAAAAGGAATTATTCATCTGCACTAAATAAATTCCAGTAGAGCCAGGTTCTTCAAAGTCAGCAGTGTGTGAGGAGAGTGAACAGTTGGATTCCTGCTAGTGTCTGTAAGAGTATAGAGTATGAAAAACAAAGGATGAGTCTGCTCTTTGTGTTTGCACATCAGACTTGTCAGAAGCTTCCCAACAAGACTTTCTGTTCTTTTCTTTAGCATTGTACAGAATATCAGGCAAAGACAGGCAAACTTACAAAATCCCAGTTATTTATTAGCACCCCTCTGCCCAAGTGGATGTGCTGTTTGATGCAGAGCTGGATTCTGAAATCCACTGTTGGCTTGTTTTGATACCAGAAACAAAGACCCAGATATGGAAATTCTGGAGGAGTTCAGGGTCCAGAGTGAACTGCTGCAGCTGGGGCTGGCTGCAGACAATGGGTGAGAGCAGCGTCACCATGAAGGATCCTCTGTTAAGGATTTCCAAGTGTGCCACAGAAGGTGCTGAGAGCTCTGTAGAAATCCAGGAGGAGGAAGTACAGTAGGATCCTTGCCAATTCACACAAACACACAGAGCCAACAGATACAGTCACCTGAACCTGACATCTGTGGTACATTACAGATCTTGAAAGAGGCCATTTGTAACTCATGAAAGCATTAGAGTCTGGCAAGTTATCCAGTAGCTATATATTACTGGAAACATAGAGCTCCTCTTAAACCATCTGTGTTACGAGGTTTATTGCAGTAATTTTGCTATGATACATCCTTACCTCATTTTGCCATGGAATAGACACTGATCCTGTGGAAAACTTGGAATAGAAATCGTCATCTGTTTGGTCCAGGTTAACTCCTTTCACTGTGGAGAACTGCTCAATATCTAACACATCCTTGCAGTACACTGCTCTGGGCTATGTTCAGTGAAAAAAAAAAAAAAAGGAGAAATGACAAGAGGAAAAATATTTCTGAGTCGGACCATGTGCTTTCATTCACAGATTCAGTCAAGTGAGAATGTCTAACAAGTGTGTGTCTGCATCCTCCTTCTCCAGACTTGCTGTGCCTGTATGTTTATCATCAAAGGCTGACTTCACTTTAAGCACATTAAGCTTCCTATTCTGAAGTCCTCAAAGCATCAGTCAAAGTGGGTTTTAGTCATCCATGTGCTATCTGGTTAAGAAGTGAGAGGAAAAGGACAGAAAGAGCCAGAAAAGAAAAATGGAACCCTTCAGTAGTCTTTTCATTAGAGAGGGAACAACAGAAAACCAGAATGTTTACGAGTGGCACACTGGAGAGAGCTCTGAAAAGAGGCCTCAGATAGAAGTGCCCTCCTGCCCAGATAGCTGTGGAGTTTGCAGCTTCAAAGTTTAAAGGAATGTATTCTAATTGCTAAAGAAAACAGAGGAGGTTTGGCATTTTTCCATTGTTTTTATTAATAGCTCAGCTGCTGGAAGCTGCCCAGAATCACCTCTATTAACTCTTTTAACTTGGCTGCATTTCTTCAAAGAAACAGTCAAATGGCTTTGCCTTTTTGAACAACTTAGTTTTCTGGGATGACAGAGACAAAACTCTTTGCAGTGACTTTCAGCTCATATTCCATCAGCCAGCCCCAGGGAGCAGAAAGGGTCATCAGTGGCTACCTAGAGTCATCAGTGGCTACCTATCACAGGCAGTGTGTGTGCCGAGAGATTTCCTTTGTTGTGCAGGGATAACTGAGGGGTGGTTTGTGGGACCAGCCTGACCCAGCACGTGTGGAATCCTTCTGTCTATCCATGGTCTGCACCAGGACTGCACAGCCCAGGAGTCCAACTGGGCAGTACCTCATTTATCTAGTTCTGAGCACTGTGACCAAACAAATTGACCTAATTCCTGAGAAGCCTTACTTGCTGTAGGCTGTATCCCTCTGCATTCCTGACAGCTGCAATCCACAACATTTTTGTGGAGATGGAGTAATGTAGAAGAGGATGGAGAGACATGGTTTGGGTAACAACCTCTGCCATTGGCTATATAGCTTTAGGTGATTCAGCTGACTTCAGTAAAGACTGGGAGATCTATGGATGAAGTGCCAAATAAATTAAATCAGGGGCAGTTCTTGAGCTCCCAATAAATAGCCATAAAAATTTATGTGCCTTTGCTTTTGCAAGTATGTCTCTAAGAGATGCCTTCTAGGCCTTACAGTTTTAATGCAGTCTGGCGGATCCCAAATTTGAGCCCAGAATTCTATAATTTTCTACATCAGAAAGAAATAGTAGCTTGTCTCCTATTTCTTCCCACTAAAGCAGGTTGTAACACCACGAGCTAATTGGCAGGAATAACTAGGCCACATAGTAAAATGTAAAGCAAAACCAGAGCAACTAAAGTAAACTTTTGTAGCTTTCAAACCACTTTGGTTTGGTTGAGCTTGCAGCAATGGGAATGGGAGCTGCCAAGATGTTACTTTCCCTAATATGTTAAAATAGCAGTGTTTACTTAGAACCATATGGGGACTTTAAGGATAGAAGCTCCAGCCAGAAAGAGAGCCCTGCAGGAGGGAAATAATCAGATAACTCTGTGCACTGGGCTAGAAACCCATACCACAAAAGGGTGGAAAAAGTTTTGTTGTTGCCAATGCAACAAAGACTTTCAGTATGTGTGAGCCTGGTGTGTAAATCTGAGTAAGGACTCAGTGTTGGGTTCCAAGCCCCATGAACACCAAAAAAGCTCCAAATGCTCTCTCTGGTCCAAGTCACCTTCTCTGCTTGAGGTGACACTTGATAGCTGAGCCTGGCTCAGACTCTCTGCAGCAAACTACTGTTCTCATGGTGATCCAGTTCCACAGAGCTCTGGACTTTGTATTTCTGGTTTATCCTCTATAAACCTGTGTGCACACATGTGGCTTTCACTGCTGATTGTCCCAAGCACCACCTGGTTCTGAGCACACTTGTTTTCACAGTAATAACGTGGATAAGGGAAGAGGCTCCCAGTGCCTCCAGTGTCATACAGGAAGGCTGTGGTAAAAGGAGTGGAAATGGATCAAGCCCCAGATTACCAGCCTGCATCCACATGCCCACAGAGCCCTCTCTCCTCTTCCTCCCAGCCTCCCATTCCAGCCCTGCCACTCATCACACTTCCTGGGGTAGCTACCTGTGCAGAGAGCAATGAGAGCCCTGGGAGAGAGAAGCTATTTTAGAAACAGCCCTCTTAAAAGAGGCCACTGGAGGTTCTTGCTATTGTACTTACATCAGGCACAAAGGGAGGATCCAGCATTCCTGCTTCTAACCGCTTGAAGTTCATGCTCTTGAAGAAGGGGTGTCTCTTCACTTCTGCTGCCCCTTCCCCTTGACATCCCAGCCGCTGCTTCACGTCTTTGGTAAGGAGCTGAAATGTGCCAGCAGGAATGGTGAGGGTGGCAGAAAAGCAAGAGCTCCACAAAGATATTTTTATCTCCACTTGTTTTTGAATGTGCCCATAGGGAAGTACAGAGGGGAGTTGCAACTGCTGTTACTTAAAAGCTGGATTTAAATGGATTAGGACTGTACTGTTCTACATGCTGGTGAAATCCTCAGAAAATCACCTGCTGTAAAGTGTTTACAGTCAAAATAGAGACCATTTATTTTGCCTGCTTTCAGTGAACACTTTCAAGAGGAGGTCTGACATGCCCTAGTAACATATAAAGATGCACATTCATAAGTTCCATGGGCTTTGTCTCAGCTCTTTTGTTTCTGTTTTTTTACGTTTGTAAGAATAATTTTCCCTCAGAAGAACAGATGCTTAGGAAAAATCAGAAATACCAAATTGTATCTCCCTCACCCATTGCATTACATTCCAGTGCATCACACGACACATTGAACCAGCCCTTTGCAGTCATGGGCTTATCTCTGCTGAGCTCAAGGGAGTTCCATCCAAGGAGCCAGTGCTCAGTAATCATCCTCAGTTCTGCCTTGTTTGTTTTCAGAGAAGGACAGTGCACAACCTCTACCTGCTACAGCAAGTCCTGCCTGTTTGCTGGATCCCATAATGGAGCAATGCCCACCAGCTGACCTCAGCATCTTTGGTCTACCAGAGAAGCAAGTCCATGAACGGAAACACTGTGACATTTACAGGAGAGACTCTACAGCACCGTCCAGTGCAAGAGAGCTGGAGAGGGACCTTGAATAAGGGCATGTCACAAACAGACAAGGGGGAGTGGCTTTAAACTGAAGGAGAGCAGGTCTAGGTGGGATATTAGTAAGAAATTCTTCCCCGAGAGTGATGAGATCCTGGCACAGGCTGCCCAGAGCTGTGGCTGCCCCTGGATCCCTGGAGCTGAACCTGGAGCAACCTGCTGGAGTGGAAGGTGTCCCTGCCATGCAGAGGGCTGGACTGGGCGGTGTTCCAGGTCCCCTCGACACAAACTTGAGGTTCCAGCAGTGATGATGAGCAGCGCGGGCGGTGCCGCCGGGAGGCAGCAGAGGAAAGGGCAGCGCTGCCCGGGAGCGGGGCTGGGAGCGGGACGGGAGCGGGATGGGAGCGGGATG